>CAUYUJ010016238.1:135000-211026 GCA_963575745.1 Prorocentrum cordatum | reverse complement strand
CTCCTCCTGCTGGCCCCGTGGCGGCGCCCCAGCTCAAAATTTAGGTTTTTCATAGTTTTCGGCCTCTGGCGGCTCTCGCCAGGTCTCGGGACCGTCAAAGAACGATTCAGGACGAACAACCGGTCCAGGGGAAGGGGTCCACACCTCTAGGGGTCGACGTGATGTCACGACGTTGGGTGTCTGGGCCCTTTGGCCGTGGGGTGGCGCACCGCGGGAGCCTCGAGACGGGGGTCAATTCAAACGGCGGTCAGCCAGAGCGCCAGATCCTGCAGAGCCTGGGGTGCACTGACCCAGGCCAGCGCGCGGGATCTTGTAGGATCCAGCAGGATCTTCTGGAATCCTGCAAGGCCTGACTGACCCGTGTGCGTCCTCGATCCCAGGCATCCAACGTACCACCTTGCTAACAAATTGAGCACGGAGGTGTATTCCCGTTTTTTAGGGCCTCCGCTCGGCCCTGGGGCCGCCAACAACGACTCCAGATGAAAAGGGACGGGGCTTCCAGGGAGCGCAGATTGAAAGAACCAAGACGTCGGATGTCTGGGCTCTTCAGAGGGCGCAGTCGGGCAGTGCCGGGGAGGGCCGTCACCACTTAGGGGGCACCAGCTCCCTCCTCAGATTCGAGGTTCGGGGGAGCGGGAGGATCGAGGGTCGATGAGGTTCTGTACAGTCGGACCGAGGTGTAAGATCGAGGCCGGTTCGGGGAGGGTGCCCTAGTGTTCTTCGTGCTCGTTGATTGTTCTCGTGCATCCTGGGAGGGCACCCTCTAATGATCTCAAGGTTTGGGGCGCTCTGGCCGGCGGAGGGTCTCATGTTCTTGAAGGATGTGTTTCTGTCCTAGGTCCGATTGTACGCTGCCCAGCGTCTCCAGGAGCCCTGCGGGGCTCTGGGTGGTCCACTGGGGCCCGGCCCGTGTCCTGGAGGAGGTGGCGTCCCGCTTGACCCATGCGCAGCTGTTTTTTCCCACACTCTGTGCTCGAGCTGCGCGGCTCGGGAAAGCAAGCAGCAGTTCAGAAGTTCTTGTGCTAGCGTTCTATTCGGAGGAGGAAGTGGTACCCATACCTCTAGTTACCCTCCTCTAGTTACCCTTCGCCCGTCTTCCTCTTTTTGGGCCTCCTGGGATGCCCTCGTCGCCACCGCTGGATTCACCTCGAACTCCTGGTCAGAACGCACTTCGGGAGAGGTCTGGGGAGTAACAGTACCGGTACGTTTGGGTTTCCCCAACTACAGTCCGAACGAAGTATAATGATCAAGGTCAGTTCGGGGAGGGTGTCCTACTGTTCTTTGTGCCTGTTGGATGTTCTTGTGCACCCTGAGGGAGGGTACCCTCGAGGGCTGTTCCTGTTGGCCAGCGGAGGGTCTCATGTTCCTGAAGCATGCTCTGCTGTCCTAGGTCCGACTGCACCGGTTGCGAAGTATTGCGCTCATGCTTGCGCCCCCATCTATCCTCACCCCGACAGGACTCTTTACAGTGGTGCAGCGGCACCACGCTCCAGCGCCGGCTCAGCCAGCCAGCGCTGCCCGGAGCCCAGCGGCACGACCCCCCATTAGTTATCACTGCCTGGGCCCAGGCCTCCAGGGCATTCCTCGCGCGGGCCAGGGAGGCCCTCACGGGGATCCGAAAGCGGCGCGAGGAGCTGGGAGCACCACCTGGGGCCGGATCGCCCGCGGCGGCCACCGAGCCTCGGGACAGAGCAAGCATCGACCGACCCCGGAAAGAGAGAACGCACAGATGTTTTCAACAGTGCTGGATTCGGGCTCCCCTGGACTCCTCTACCCAGGGCGTAGCCTCGCTGAGAAAGCGCCTTGAGCCCTACGTCATCACGGATCTCGGGCTTCTTTCGCCCAAGGGTGTTAGGGTGTTAATTCCTCCACCTACCCCTGCCAACCAACCTAACGCGAAGCACTATTATCAAGCGATTGGGAACCTTAGGCACGGACCACGCTCAAGGTGCTGTTGCCCCTGTGCCGGTTCATGTTCGTAAGCTTGTGAACGAGGTGCTCGGAAGAGAGCTTAAAAGCGACCCGGACTTTGCCGAAATCCCCCAAGCCTCCCCACTTTAATTCAGCTGCCCGAAATATCTTCCTGAATTTCGCGCTCTCCAATTTTTTGAAATAGGGAAGCACAAGGAAGGAAGATGGGGCTGACTCGTTGCGTTTGCTGGAAAACTGGGTCAGATGACGTTTGCGACATTGGATATCATGGGTTATACCGTCCCGCACCTTCACGCCAGAAGCGAAAGATGTGATGCAAGTCATTGCCGATTTCCTTGTGCAGTTGAGTCGCCGGTACCTGTGGACCATAGCCTGCGGCCACGCTAGATGGACATGTAGCGGGTGAACCGACGATAACGATCGGAGGTTGGGGGGTGAGATCGAAGTGGAACGGAGAGCCCCACACCGGAAAATCGGTTTCGGTTTCGTGTTCGTGTCGTGCGTGCGGGCGAGGCGAAGCTGCGTGCGCGGGCGAGAGGAATCAATTATGCTGTCGCTAGTGGTTCGCCAACATAAATGTTTCCCCCGCCGGCGCGTGTCAAGCGGTGGCCCGCATTGTCCCGTCGGTTGCCCGCCGTTGTCCTGTCTGTCGCTAGTGGTTCGCCAACATAAATGTTTCCCCCGCCGGCGCGTGTCAAGCGGTGGCCCGCATTGTCCCGTCGGTTGCCCGCCGTTGTCCTGTCTGTCGCTAGTGGTTCGCCAACAGAAATGTTTCCCCCGCCGGCGCGTGTCAAGCGGTGGCCCGCATTGTCCCGTTGGTTGCCCGCCGTTGTCCTGTCTGTCGCTAGTGGTTCGCCAACATAAATGTTTCCCCCGCCGGCGCGTGTCAAGCGGTGGCCCGCATTGTCCCGTCGGTTGCCCGCCGTTGTCCTGTCTGTCGCTAGTGGTTCGCCAACATAAATGTTTCCCCCGCCGCCACGCATCGTCGACTGGACCGTCGTGGGGTGAGTGCCGCGTCGCGCAGCGGCAAACCGAATGACACAAAACGCCCAAGCGAAAGAACAAAACAAATCCGCCACGTCATCCACACCATCATCGGCCATCAGCACCACATTCACCACAGTTGTCGTCATGAGCCCCCCCCCTCCCCCCCCCCCCCACGACCTCCTTATCACCCGCAGGGTGGTCGTCGGAGGTTGGGGGGTGAGATCGAAGTGGAACGGAGAGCCCCCCACCGGGAAATCGGTTTTGGTTTCGTGTTCGTGTCGTGCGCGCGGGCGAGGCGAAGCTGCGTGCGCGGGCGAGAGGAATTCATCCTGCTGTCGCTAGTGGTTCGCCAACATAAATGTTTCCCCCGCCGGCGCGTGTCAAGCGGTGGCCCGCATTGTCCCGTCGGTTGCCCGCCGTTGTCCTGTCTGTCGCTAGTGGTTCGCCAACATAAATGTTTCCCCCGCCGCCACGCATCGTCGACTGGACCGTCGTGGGGTGAATGCCGCGTCGCGCAGCGGCAAACCGAATGACACAAAACGCCCAAGCGAAAAAACAAAACAAATCCGCCACGTCATCCACACCATCATCGGCCATCAGCACCACATTCACCACAGTTGTCGTCATGAGCCACCCCCCTTCCCACCCCCCCACCCCGCAACTTCCTTATCACCCGCAGGGTGGTCGTATAGGTAAGGAGAATATCATCTTTAACACGCCCGTAGTAGTTTACTCCATACCTCTGGCGTGCTGCTGGATTCGTGATGAAACCTTCCTCCGCCATGAAGTGGAACGCCGTGTCGCTGATCGCACCTGAGCATAGCAAGCCTTGTCCTGTGCCCCATCTTACGGTCCATAGTCGATCGGTCACTCCATCTATGGATATCAACTGGCTCCGAAGGATAGCACCAAGAAGGACAGTGTATGCTCCTCGTAGCGCAGGGTCCACTGCTTTGGCGGACTGTGTAATCAATTGTTGATGCTCCCCGCTCATGTAAAAATCTTCCACATCAAGTTGACAAACACGTCGTTCGCGTCGACCCTGATGCCCCGGAGCTGGCGGAGCAAATCCAGACTGTCACGTAGTATGTGTGGTTGTCGCGCGATGTATGGGCGGAGAGTGGCAGAAATCCATTTCATACCTCCTGTCATCGGGCTCCCCGTGCTGGAATGGATTGCTCTGAATTCCACCTTTCTTGCGGGTTTGTGTGTTTTGATTGTGTATTTGAGTCGGGAGTAGCAGTACCAGTGCGTTTGGGTTTCCCCAGCTACAGTCCGAACGAAGTATAATGATCAAGGTCAGTTCGGGGAGGGTGTCCTACTGTTCTTTGTGCCTGTTGGATGTTCTTGTGCACCCTGAGGGAGGGTACCCTCGAGGGATGTTCCTGTTGGCAAGCGGAGGGTCTCATGTTCCTGAAGCATGCTCTGCTGTCCTAGGTCCGACTGTACCGGTTGCGAAGTATTGCGATCATGCTTGCGCCCCCATCTATCCTCACCCCGACAGGACTTTTTACAATGGTGCAACGGCACCACGCTCCAGCGCCGGCTCAGCCAGCCAGCGCTGCCCGGAGCCCAGCGGCACGACCCCCCATTAGTTATCACTGCCTGGGCCCAGGCCTCCAGGGCATTCCTCGCGCGGGCCAGGGAGGCCCTCACGGGGATCCGAAAGCGGCGCGAGGAGCTGGGAGCACCACCTGGGGCCGGATCGCCCGCGGCGGCCACAGAGCCTGGGGACAGAGCAAGCATCGACCGACCCATTGGGTGGCGGCGGCGGCGGCTCCTCCGCCGACGTCCTTCGTCTCCTCCGCCGCGGCGTCGGCCCAGCGCCCGGGCGGAGGAGAAGGAGGGAGGGAGTTAGGGAGGGAGGGAGGGAGGGAGGGAGAGGAGGGAAGGGGAGGGGAGGGGAGGGGAGGGGAAGGAGGATTGGACTGGACACTTCTATCGGACTAGACAGCACAAGCCAGCATGGGTGCGCCACGGTTCTCGGCCAACACCCTCCAGCACCGCAGCCGGACTCAAGGGGCCAAAACGGGCCAGGAGGGCGAGGCCGAACCGACAGGCATATCCAAGCCAACCTGTACTCTCTACCAGGCCATGCCGTCCCACGGCGCGGTGCAGGCTCCGTCCCACGAGAACACGCTGCGTGGGGCAAGCCCAGCCCTACAAGAGCGCACCGGTCCTATCTCACATGCGGTGCAGACTCTCGGCCGTCGGCGTGGTGCACGCCCTTCTCTGAGAGCGCTGCCTTCAACGCGTTGAGCTGCCTCGTGGTGGGGTCGTCGCGCAACTCTGAAAACATGTCGAACAACTGCGATTCGATCCAGCTGAAGTCCTCGAGGCCGATCACGCTGGAGCTCCGTGAGCAACTCCTTCGATACACCGTAGGCCTTTTCAAGGTTCACGATCATGTCATACTTGTGCTGGGACGTCGC
Organism: Prorocentrum cordatum; assembly: GCA_963575745.1. Lineage (NCBI taxonomy): Eukaryota > Dinophyceae > Prorocentrales > Prorocentraceae > Prorocentrum > Prorocentrum cordatum. The sequence continues at coordinate 205,675 of CAUYUJ010016238.1, read as the reverse complement.
CAGCTGCTCCGCCAACTTGTCATCAAAAGTGCACATTACGGTCTCCAGCCGCGACTCCATTGCAGCAAGAACCTCCGTGCCAACATTATTTTCCATAGCTTCATGGCACTTGCCCGTGTCGTGCTGGAGCTTCGAGGGCGCCTCCTTCGCGCCGCCAGCGGCCTTTTCAGGGTCCGCGAAAAGGGCGGCATCTTGATGGAGCCTGGTCATACGCTCCTTCACCCCCTCGTTAGCCTCAGTAAGGCCAACCTTACAAGCTTGGCTGTACAAACCTGCTTCTCCGTCTCATGCTGCGGCGTCTGCACGGAATCCTTCACCCCTTCGTAGGCCACGTCGTGATCGTCTATTGTCTTCACAAGCTGAAAGACCTGGAGCTTGACGTCGTCCAGCTGCGCCAAGGGATAGATCTGATCAAGATCCTTCCTGAGCTCCATCGCTTTGTAGATGATGCCTGCGTCCTGGGTCCGGCCTGTTACGTGCTGGAGTGGCATCTCCTTCACGCTGCTGGCCTTGTCAAGGCTCAAGAACGAGTTGAACTCATGTTCCTTCTGGTATCCCAGCGATTGCATCGCGCCATGGATCTGCGTATTGCAGATCTGGCCAGGCAAGTGCTGGAGCTTCGATGTCTCCTTCATACCTCATTGGCCTTGTCAGGGTCCGTGTTCATTTCAAGATCGGGATCCTTCTGCTGACCCCCCAGACCCACAACAACGTCGTGATTTTTGTTCACAACCGCGACCTCCAGAGGTCTGGACCCCTTCCCCATGACCGGTTGTTCATCCGCAGCCGTTTCTTGACGGTCCCGGGGCCCGGTGCGGGCCCCCCGAGGCCGAAAGTAGCGGAAAACCTCCCGTCGTGACTTGTGCACAGCGCGAGGGGCTCTGGGCCAGCGATGGGTCGCCCTCGTCGGAGCCGACGTCGAAGCATGCTGCGTAGCCCGGTGCACGGCCTTCCCCGGTCGTGACATCCCTGGCTTCCTGGCGCGGTTCGCCCGTGCCCACCTGCCTGCCTGCAGCTCGCCGGTGGCAGCTCGCCGGCGCTCACGAGCTCGTCGGTGCACGTGTGGCTGTGGAGCGCGACCTGCAGCCAGCTGAGGCGTTCCAGGAAAGGCCTCGCCTTCGAGGATCGAAGGAGCTGTCATCTCCTCCGCCGCGGGAGGCGGCGGAGGGGCGGCGGAAGGGCGGCGGACGTAGAACGAGGCCGCCTCCGCCGGCGCGAAGGCCAGCGGAAGCCGGCGGGAGCTCGGCGGAAGGCGGCGGAAGTAGAACAGAGACGCGTCCATGAGATGAAAACGTTTTTGGGTTCAGGGTTGCCGAAATCTGCCAGCTGTACTTGACCAGCACCAGTGGCAGCACATTCTGCGTTCTCGGCCATCGTGCCAACACTGCAAGCCATGCCTGTGTACCCTGTGCTGCGGCACTTCAGGACCAGAGCCACTTGCTCCAGCGCCGTCCTCAAGCCGGAGCCGGCATGATGCGGGCATGACCACAGGAGCGAGAGGCTCAAGGTTGGGGCCCCTCGTGGCTTGAGGGAGGGAGGGAGGGAGGGAGGGAGGGTGGCGGAGGAGGAAGAGGAGGAGAAGAAGGGGGCGGAGGAGGCAGAGGAGGAGAAGGAGGAGGATCCTGCAGGAGGCCCCCAGAAGAGGCCCCCAGGTGACGCCCTGGGAGGAGGGCCCTCGGGGGGAGGCTTTGGGCGTGCCCAGGGCGGGGGTGGCACCAACCCCGAACCGTGTGCCGGAACCCCGCGGGGCAGATAGGCCACCGACGACAGGACAGGGGAGGGGAGGGGAGAAGAATGGATAGAGGACGAGGACGAGGACGAGGAGCAGGACAATGAGGAAAACGAGGAGGAGGAGGAGGAAGGATGAGGAGGAGGAGGGAGGAAGGGGCAAGGGGGAGAGGAAAGACAAAGACCACGGTAAGGGTTTTGTGGTGTGTGTGTGTGAGTGTGTGTGTGTGTGTGAGTGTGTGTGTGTGTGTGTGTGTGTGTTTGTATGTGTGTGTGTGTGCGTGCGTGTGTGTGTGTATGCTTGTGTGTGTGTTTGCGTGTATGTGTATGTGCATGTGTGTATGTGTGTATGTGTGTGTTGCTGTTTCTGGCGAGTGTTTGGGGGATTCCAGGAGGAGGGGGGCCTGGGCTGGAAGAGCAGGAGCGAGTTGGGGGGCGGATGCATGGAATCAGAAGGAGGAGGAGGAGGAGGAGGAGGAGGAGGAGAGGGAGGGGGGGGGGGACGGAAGAGGGATGGGATGGGATGGACGCGGGGGTGTGGGGGGGGGGACAGGGAGGAGGGGCACAGAGGCGAGTGAGAGAGGGCAGAGGGGGCAGAGAGCCAGAGAAACATGCGCAATGGGGGGGACAAGGGAACGCGAATTCTTGTCTGAGCCTGGGCCCGAGTCCGGCCCAGGCCGTGTCGGAGGGCGAGTGCGAGTGCGAGTTTCCGTCGGACTTTGAGTAGGGGTCGTTTCCGTTGAGAGGCAGGGTCGCCGTTGAGGAAGGGACAGCAACCCGTGACTGCGTTGTCCGTCGCCCTCCAGGTCTGCCCTGTCCGTGCTGGTGGGCGCGGCCGCCGGCACTGCCGGAAGGCCTCGTGCCCTGGCGGACGAGTCGTGCGAAGCTGTTTGCAGCCAGGAGTGTGCGAAGGAGCCCAACACGGCGATGCGGCGAGCTTGCGGAGAGGAGTGTGCTGCGGCGTGCGGCTCGGACGACACGTCTGGCGGGCTGGGCCGCCCTGGGTTCGGCGGCCTGGAGGCGCAGGCCGAGGCGCTGATCAAGAAGAATGTGCTGGATCCTCTTGTCAATACCCGGAGAAGAGAAAACGCCATAAGCATAATTTTTTGGCGCTCCGCGCGGATTTCTTGGATCCGCGCTGGGCCCCCCCCCGGCGGCGCCTCCCGGCGCCGCCCCTGGTGCGCTCCGCGCGCCAGGGAGGGGGGTCCAGCGCAGATCCAAGAAATCCGCGCGGACCGTTGAAAGTTTATGTTTGCGATGTTTTCCTTCTTCTGAATACGCCAGGCGACTACCTCAACTCTGTGTTCACGTACCCAGGCCTCGACAAGGAGAGGCTGGAGAAGAGTGCGAGGGACGAGGAGCGCTTCATGAGGGAGATGGGGAACGGGGCCATAGCTCGTCGCCTCGGGAATGCCATCCAGGAAGGCAAACTTGATTTTTCGCTCAGGTGAGCCTCCTCGCTGAGTCCATGCTGGCGCCGTCCACCTGCAGGCGTGCACGTTGTCCGCACCTTGGTTCCCCAGACAGTGCATGCACCGAAGCAGGGGCCTTCACTTGCCTCGCTTGCGGGCCGCGTGTTTCACTGGCGCCCGCCCGTAGGCGCCTCGTGGGCGCCTCCTGTGCTGGGTGGGTCAGCCGAGGTTTTGCACTATGCCCGCCCGTGGGCAGCCTCGTGGGCGCCTCGTGGGCGCCTCGTGCGCTGGGTGGGTCAGCCGAGGTTTCGCCCGGTGCCTTTCCGCGGGCGCCTCGTGGGCGCCTCGTGCACGTGGCAACCTCGCAGCTTGCACAACATCCCATGTGTTATCACACAGCTTGCGCCACATAGTCTACACCACATAGCTTGCACCACACAGCGGACACCTCCCAGCACACGCCACATTCATAATACATGGTGCACACCATGGCTTGCGCCACATCTCTTGTACCGCACACTTCGCACCCATCCTGCATTGCTTACACCCGTGCACTACGTAGCTTGCACCGCATAGCTTGAATGCGCCACACCGTTTCCATCACATTGCTTGCACCACACAGCATGCCCCACGCAGCGTATACCACACAGCCCAAACCACGCAGGTTGCGCCTCATAGCGTGCACCACATAGCTTACAACATATAGCTTGCACCGCCTAGCTTGCACAACAAAGCTTTCACCACATAGATGACGCCGCGTGGTACCACATAGCTTGCACCACATAGCTTTCACCACACAGCTTGCACCACGCAGTTTTCACCACATAGCTTACACCACGTAGCTTGCACCACGCCGATTGCACATCCACGGTGCAATGACTCACTGTTTAGGGTCCACGCTGACCATCCTGCTGTTTCAGGCGTCAGGGCGAAGTTGTGTGGACGCTGCTGGTGCCCAGTCATTCTGGCGTCATTTGTCCCTCAGCCATTCTCCCGCTGCGCCCCCTTCGAAGCCGGCAGGCTCCCCCGAGTGTGGGTGTGGGTGTGGGTGTGTGAGTGTCTGTGTGTGTGTCTGTGTCGCACGGGGGGAGGCCCGGCCCCGCTTTTGTTTAGCCTCGGCTGCGCGCAAGAGTGGGCACCTTCCCAGGAGCGTCGGTTGTTCAAAGATGGGGTCCTAAGGGATGAGGTCGTAAGGGCGAGGAATCTGAAGCAACGTAATTTATCCCTTGGTCTCCTTCCTGCCCTTAGGTCCCCATCCTTCAGGGCCCCATCTTTGAACCACCGAGAGCGACTTGCCTTGCGGGCCCACAGGGCTCCTCCAAGCACTTGGAATTGGCCCCTACATGGACCACTTCGGCCGCGCGCAGAGGGAAGTAGGGGGAGGGGGGAAGGCTTCTTAGAAGCACCCTGCTTCTTAGAAGGCGCGGTCCTTGTCTAGAGATGTACGGGCCGGTGCCTTCTCAGAAGCAACCTCTTTCTAGGGAGCCTTCTCCCTCCCCCTACCCCCTCTGCGCGCCGGCAACTCCTAATGCTGCGCACCAGAGTTCACCAGAGGTCATTATTGCCCGTGGTCATTCTTGTGTGTAGCTCCTCGCTGCACGTCGCGCTCCTTCTCCCCCCCTCCTCCTGGATCGGGGAGGATGGGACGACCACGAAGCGGGGAACGGGCGCGAATCCTTGTGCTTTACTGTGCACCATGAAAATGATAGCAGTAACGATGACGGGCTACGAGACCTATCCAGGAGTTTTGTTGACGCCCGCCCGGCCAAGCCAGGAGGAGGTGGCGTGTACACTGCTGCTGGGTTCAGGTTGGGCCTGGCCAGACAGCAGTGGATCTGTTATATGTATAAATATATACCTATACGACCACCCTTCGGGTGATAAGGAGGTTGGGGGGGGTGGAGGGGCCGAGCAATGGGCAACAGTGGTGATTGTTCTCCTGACGATGCCAGTGGAGATTTTTTTGTCGGAGGCCTGCTGAAGCCCCTCTTGTCGCCACTGACTAAATCGCTTCTAAATCATCATCATTACCATCATCATCATAATCATCATCAACATCATCATCGGGACACCGACGGGACACCGACGGGACACCGGCGGGACACCGGCGGGACACCGCGCGCCACCGGCCGCCCGGCGGAGAATCATTTGGTCCGGCCGCGCCTCAGCCACAGGAGACTTTCCTCTCGCCCGCCCACGCAGCTTCGCCTCGCCCGCACGGCACGCACGAACACGAAACCGAAATCGATTTCCCGGTAGGGGGGCTCTCCGTTCCACTTCGATCTCACCCCCCAACCTCCGACAGATACAGATGTAGATCGAGCTATCGCCGCTCTGGATGAGGAGCGGAAGGAAGAGGAGCGGGAGAAGGCTCAGCTACACGTAAGCGTGACCCGTCCTAAGAGGTACCTTCGGTGCGCGGCGTTCGGCGGGCGCGAGGGTGGAGGAGAAGGGGTGGGGACTACAGTGAAGACCCATGCCAAGAAACACCCTGCTTGCCTCCAGGGTGCCCTGGGTTTCTTGGGTTTCGATGGTTTTGCGATGGAGAGAGCGACGTTCCCACAGCAAAAATCAATGGACGTCCTGGGGTTCCAGGGTTGGGTTTCTTGCGGAAGGTTTCTTGTGGACTGGCCTCTATTGTACATGGAACAGATCGGCAAGCCGCGTGGCCAAAGGCCATTCTTTCCTAGGGCTGCTCCCGTGTAACCGAATGAGGATTGCAAGGCAGAGGAGTGGGAGAAGGAGGAGGAGGAGGGTCGGTTCACGTTCTCTTCTCTCACCTTGTTCTTTCTCCGGCGTATCGGAAGCAATAGTCTACGCGAGGCTAGCCGGACTGTGCGGTCTCGGCACGGCACATTTGCCACGATCTTCCTGCCATAGTTTAGATATGCCGAGGTACGTAGGCTCGGGCTGCGTTCCGCCTCCTCCTCCTCGCTTGGCTGCCCCGTGGGCGCACGTGGTGCGCATGCGCCGTCGCCCAGTGTGGTCTTGCATATGCTCTCCTCCTTCCTCCTGCAGCCTCCCCCGTCCCCCACCTCAGCTGCGGTCACTCCTCCGCCTCCTCCGCCCTGCCCTGCCTTCCCTTGCCCTCTGCTCTCTGTCTGGACCGCTCTGGGGCGCAAACCGCCGATTGGAAGCGTGAGCGCGCCCCTCGCCCGAGCCCAAGCCAGGTTATAAACCCTCCTCGCGAGGCAGCCTCCCTCTAGAGAGGGCTCGCATGAGCTCGAGGCCACCTGGTCTCCCTCCCCGTATCCTCCCTCCCCTCCTCCTGATCCCCTCCTCTCCTGCGCCTCCTCTCCCGCCTCCACTCGAAGAAGGAAAAAACGCCATAAACAGAAACTTCTGGCGCTCCGCGTTGAGATCTTGGATCTACGCTGGGCCCCCCCGGCGGCGCCTCCGGCGCCGCCCCTGGCGCGCTCCGCGCGCCAGGGAGAGGGTCCGGCGCAGATCCAAGAAATCCGCGCGGAGCGCCTAAAGTTTGATGTTCGTGGCGTTTTTTCTTCTTCTGTCCACCTGATTCCTCCTTCTTTACCCCTCCGCCATCGTCGTCCCCTCCTCCTGCCAGCCCCTGATGAATCGACCCCCAGGCCTCGCAAGATGCGCGTTCTGAGCAGAGCAGCCGCGGCGAAGAGGACGCTCCAGCAGGCCCAAGAAGCACCACCGATCTCCCAACTTCAGGAGGGAAGAAACAACACGCAGACGCAACGAATCATCTACTCCCAGGAAAATATGGAAAAATATTGGAAGGGTGCGGGAAGACGAAAACCTAGAAAACCTATTAACATACGGGGGATCCTGGGACTGGGATTGGTGACTATTTCTTTGTGTGTGTCCCTGGGCCCCTTTACAACTCTCGATCCTCGGACCACCATACCTTTTTCTTTGTCACGGGGGTTGGCACGGTGGGGCGGGAAGGCCCGCAGTGAGACGTCGACATGGTAATCGTCTTCTTATTCATTGTTTTGCCGCTCGGCGCGGGCAATGGCGCCCCCCTCCCCCCCATGGAGTAGATTTTGGCTGTTTCGGCGCCTGTTTCAAGCAGGTGGAGTCTCCCCAATCGGACGCACTGTTGCAAGCAGTCGCACTAAGCAGAGGTCGGAAGCCAGAACCCCCCTCTCCCCCACCACTCCTTCCCTTTCTGCCCAATGCCGAAACGGCGAAGAAGAAAACGGTCACATGTTTGGATTCAGGGTTTCCAGATCCGGCCATTGTTCGAGGAGGTGGAGGGGTGGATCGCGCTTCGCTAAGGAAGCCAGTCGTGCTGCTGACTGTGAGGGAGGAGGGCGGATTAAACCAACCCTTAGTTGGGAGCTCCTGCATGCACCGATCCTCTGTTGACGTGATCCGCCATACGCCTTGCGCGAACATTCGTATCACGCGGCTTGTCTTGCGGACTGGGGTGGCATGTTCATATGGGTGGGCGCGTACTTCCTGTGTGGGCTCCCTACAGAAACTTTCCAGCATGCTTTGAAGAGGCGGAGCAGGGAGGGTATGGCATAACGCGTTGGAACAATGTCCAAGCGCACTTGAGCGACGAAGAAAAACGGGTTCAACTGCGCGGACATTCGTGCGCAAGCTTCCCGCAGAAAGTCGCGCGTGAGCGCCCTCTTCTCCACGCAGTGTACCACGATGGCGGCCCGCGTGTGCCGCGGCGTAAGGTCGCTATGCCATCTTTCGTAAGACCTGTTTCGTTTCGTCACGCATTTTCGGAGGCCCGGAGGTTGGCACCAACACCAGCACCGGCAGTCTGCCACCACCGAAGGGCACGGATCCCCATCTCGGTGATGGTGGTGATAATTGGGCTTCCTGGGTGGCCGAAGGATTACCACCACCAACATCTTAGCATACCTGAATGGCAAGCGGATAGTGCAATGCGAAGACATCGGCGACGGCTCTGGTTACTTCATACCAGACGGCAAGATGTGTTTGTTTGACGGTAGCCCCCGTCATTCGAGAACACAGAGGAATCAGTTACAAACGCAACGTCTGCCTGAAATTCAACACTCGAGGGCGGTTATTTCGGTCGAGCGACAATTTCGGCGGCACGCGGCATGGCCCGTGCTGCCAAATTCTGAGGTGGCACGGGAGCTCTGAGCACATCCATGGCGTTTGGGGCGGAGATCGCCAGCGCCTGGCGACCTGTTGATTCGCACAGCGGTCGAGGCGTCGAGGCCGAGTCGGGCGAAGCTTCGCGGTGGCGCTCCCGCCTCCTCCCGCAACCGAGAGAAGAGATCGCCAGCGCGCGGGTGAGGCCGCGGAGTTCAACGGGATGACCGCCATCGTCAAGTCGGTGGACCGCACCAGGATTGCCCACGGTGGTGGGCCAATCTTCCACCACCGCTACCATGGGTAGGACGGGGAAAAGGAAGGACGGGGAGGTCCTCCTCCTCCTCCTCCTCCTCCTCCTCCTCCTCCTCCTCCATCTCCCGGCGGCGAGCCAGGGGGGGCAGTGAGAGGGAGAAGGCCCTCTCGGAAGGCGGCGGGGCTCCTCAGAAGCACTCGCGCCTTCCGAAAAGTTTTCTGCGTCTTCGGAGAAGGCTTAGAACACTTCTCGGAAAGCTGGGGAACTTCCGAGCCTTCTGAGAAGGCCCGCCCCTTCTCACTTCCCCCCCCGGGGCGCGCTGCCGACTCCCCTGCCTACGGCAGCGGCGGTGGAAGATCGGCCCATCGCACGCGGCGAGCCGCTCGGTCGAGTGATCGGTCGCAGTGGCTCGCGTCGGCAGGGCTGCGCCGTGCCGACCGCCGGCGCCCCGAGGCTGGGCCGCGCCGCTGTGCGGTGGCTGCATCGGGTCAGCTTGGGGGGGGGCATCGTGGGGGCCCGCCGGGGGCACCTCGGGGATTCTTTCTGCCTCCTCCTCCTCCTCCTCCTCCTCCTCCTCCTCCTCTTTCTTTTCTCGGCGGCACCCCAGCATACTAGTCCTATGTGTGCGTCGCCCTCCCTGGGGCGACGCGCGCACTGATAAATCTTATAGTATATGCGTCGTGGCGGGCGCTTTCTGGTCACACCACTCGGGAAACGATGTACTACAAGATGGGTATACCATATGTTCGGGTCGGACGCTCGCCTCCAAGGAGGACATATAGTACCAGTATGACTCTGTGCATCCCATTTTCTCCTCCTCCTCCTCCTCCTCCTCCTCCTCCTCCTCCTCTTGTGCCCATCTCTTGAGGGCACCTTTTGGGGCTGCGCTGGGCCGCCCCGGGCGGTCTGGGTGGTACCGGGTGGGGCCTCTGGGGGGCCACCTCTTGGGGCCGTCTCGGGCTGCCTCGGGGTTCTGGGGGCCGTCTTAGAGCGATGCTTGGCTATCTTGGGGTCGGAACATGGGACAGGCAAGAAGCAAGATCGAATGCGCTGATATCGAAGAAGAAAAAGAGCCCTAAACGAAAACTGTTGGCGCTCCGCGCGGATTTCTTGAATCTGCGCTGGCCCCCCCTGGCGGCGCCTCCTGGCGCCGCCCCTGGCGCGCTCCGCGCGCGTCCAGCGCAGATCCAAGAAATCCGCGCGGAGCGCCAACAGTTTACGTTTATGGCGTTTTTCTCTTCTTCTATGTTGCTTTGCAGGGCTGGTTGCCCAGTCGGGGGCGTCTCGGGGCCCTCCTGTGCAATCTCAGAGGCATGGTGAGGGCGTCCTCTGCTGCGTTGGGCGTTTGAGGCCCTGTTCGGAGCCTCCTTGTTCGGAGCCTCCTGGGGCCGTCTTCGAGGCCTCTTGGGCCCTCCTGGCCATGCGGCGGCGTTCCTCCGAGAGTCCAGTGGCAGTTTTAGCGTGGCCAGGAATTTGAGGCACACCCCACCCAGGTGTTTTTGTTTGGTGGTTCGCGTCCCCCCACCCCCTCGGTGGACAGTAGAAGGGATACATGACCGGAGAGACAAGAAGCAGACTATTAGCCTGTCGAGGGCCCTAACCCGTAGCAGCCTCATGGAGCGTTGGTGATGAGCCTTTCGATGCACGATCCGTGCGAGGAATGTTCCGATGAGGGGGCGCATGCAAATTTTCCCAATGGGGCCGTAGGTGAAGCCTCATGAGGGGCACGACACGTTTGAGAGGTATGCCGAAATTGTCCCGAGTACGCCATGCAGGCTTTCCTACTGTGGCAGTAGGTCGAGCACCCAAATGGGCACGACCCATGTGATGGGGTGTGCCGAAATGGGCCCGCGTACGCTGTACAACCTTTCCAACAGGGGCTCTCCAGAAATGTACGAGTGGCGTGAGACGTTGTGCCGAAACGGGCTCGCATACGCCATGCAACTTTTCCCGTTGGATCCTTAGGTGGAGCTTCCTGAGGGAACTGCGAAGGGCAGAGAAAGGAGGACGAGGAACAGCCGCGCGGCGCTCAGGGTTAAGAACGAAAGCCCAACTCCACAGGAACAGAAGACAGCACAAAGAGCAGAAGACAGCAGTCCAGCAGAAGAACCCTCAGCCTTGCGCCCTCAAGGGGGCTAGTGGATTAGTAGTTCGGTGTGTGTGTGTGTGTGTGGACTTGCGTGTAGACGGGGAGCAAGAGGGGAGATGGTACGCTGAGAGGCAGCTCGCGATGAGAGCCGCGCCTGAGAGTGGCCTCGTCAGGCTTGTTCACATCTTCCTGGAGTGCTTTCAGAGTGCTCTTGACAGCCTCCGCCAACGCATGGCCCTGAGGGACACAGAGCCCTCGCGGAGTCCTCTCGCAGCCATCTCGGCGCCCTCGCAGGTCCCTCTCGGCACTCCCTTTGGAGTGTCTGCGGAGGTCTCTCCCTCCTCCGGGGTTCCTTCATTTTGACCACAAGACGGCATGGCCGCGACGATCGATCCATGCAATCCCCGTCCGGCCACCCAGCGGACGGCGGAATTAGGGGCAATGGGCGACATGTCACGGACTCAGGCGAGACTGCCCGAATATTCAGGGGACGGATGGAGCCGCCCCATAATTCAGGGGCAGGGGGCAGAAGGAAACAGTCGCATTCCCGCGTCAGGTCACGGGACGGTGCTTTCTCATCCATTGGGCTTTGTTCCCTTTGCAGGTTTCGGCCCCAAGGGTACACCCGAGACCATTTTCCTCCCCCCTCGTCTTCCTTCATGTCCTCCTCCTTCGCCTCCTCCTCCTCTTTCCTCCTGCTCCTTGCTGCCCTCTTTATCCGCCTCCCCCTCGTCCTCCCCATCCTTCTCTTCCTTCTTCCTCTCCTCCGCCTCCCTCCTTCGTCCGATCCCTCTTCCTTGTCGTCCTCTTCCTCCTCCTCCTCCTCCTCCTCTCCCTCCTCCTCCTCCTCTTCCTCCTCCCCCTCCTCCTCCTCCTCCTCCTCCTCCTCCTCCTCCTCATCCTCATCCTCCTCTCTGCTCGCCGATCTCTCCTCTCTCCTCTCTGCGTCCTCCTCATCCTCCTCTTCCTCCTCTCTGCCCTTCCCTCGCCCGCATCTGCCTTCCCCTTCTTCCCCGTCCCCGCTTCCCGTCCTGGTGGGCAAACGTCGAGGACGTGCACCCGCACTCGGGCACTCGGGAATTGGAGGAGGAGGAAGAGGAGGAGGAGGCGGCGGCGGCGGCGGAACTGCGCATGGACTCCGTACAACCCGGAATCTGGCAGAGCGATCGGGTCGTTGCCCGAACTTCTTCTGAAGGCTTTGGCCCCAGGCCTAGGGGAGCGGCCCCGACCGAGCGTGTCCGGCTAAGCACGCCAAGGGGAGCGGCGGGCTCAGCCGAAGCACCGGGCGCATCTCACGCCTACTCGTCCTCTCCCAGATCGAGGTTGAGGTCCTTGAAGAGGTCCTGGGCCTTCCTCTCCAGGGCTCCCCGGGGGGCCTGGCCGAAGTACTGCTTGCATTTCATGCCCCCGAGGTGCTTGATCACAATATTCTCTAGCTGAACGTATTTCGGGTGCACACGAATGAAGAGCTTCACCTGGTTGGAATTGCACATCTTCTGCAACTTGCAACATGGAACGGCCTCCTGGAGCTCGTCGCTTGCCGGCCCGCCTCTGGGGTCACTGGGCGGCGGGTGAGCCGCGAGGAAAGTCCGGATCTTCGCAAGGTCTCCTTCTTCAATGTGCTCTGACGTGCTGGCCTCAATCAGCAGCGCTATGAATGCCCATGGGTCTGGGCCGCCCTCGTCATGGCCACTCTTGCCCTTCGTGCGGTCGGCGTGGATCTTGTACGTCTCCCGGACTCCCTGCGCTGCCGTGCTGTCCGTTGCAACCTGGAAGCAGATGAACACGACTGCCATGAGCATGCGTACCTCTTGCTTCGTCTGGAGGCACAGCTTCACGAGGATGGACAAGAGCTCCTTGATCTTGTCCCCGTCTTCGGCGCTGCCGCCGCCCCGCCTCTTCCGCGGGGGTTCGGCGGCACCTCCGCCCAAGAAGGACGCCCATGCCGCGTCAGCCATGCTACTCTTCGGGGACTGCGCCCAAGTCGATTTGAAATGTGTCCGGTAAGTGAGAAGCCAGATGCCACAGCAGCGGAGTGGCAGACTCGAACTCAACGTCGCAGATACGGCAAGAGCAAGGAGGAGGAACAATGATCTCATGACAGATTGCATTCCCTCTCTCCCATCGAACGTCGCAGAATCCTCGTTGCAAGCTCCTTCGCAGATGATGTCTCGTAATTTTGACGGATGAATGGATGGCCCGGCACGCACAACATTGATTGACGCGGGCCAGCGACGCAGCAAGTGTACCGTAGCCGTGCTCTCCCCCAAGCGGACTGTGTATCTGATGCATCCGCATCGCCAGTTTACTCCGGAAGCGGCGGCGAGGAGGAGGAGGAGGAGGAGGAGGAGGAGGAGGAGGAGGACGAGGAGGGAAGGGGGGGGGAGGAGGAGGAGGAGGAGGAGGAGGAGGAGGAGGAGGAGGAGGAGGAGGGGGAGTGGGAGTAGGAGGAGGAGGAGGAGGAGGAGGAGGAGGAGGACGAGGAGGGAAGGGGGGAGGAGGGGGAGGAGGAGGAGGAGGAGGGGGAGTAGGAGGAGGAGGGGTGGGGGGATGCGCAGAGGTAGCTGGCGGAGGAGGGGGGGGTAGGAGGGAAGAGGAGAAGGGAGGAGGAGGAGGAGGAGGAGGAGGAGGAGGAGGAGGATAGAAGGAAAGGAAGGACGAGGACGGGGACCAGTGTAATCGCGAGACGCATCAACGATGTTGCACTGAGCTCTCCCTCCATGTTCCCTCTTCGCAGGTCTCTACAAAGAATTGTTTTTCATTTCGGGAAGTGGCTCATTAGAAGACAACCGCCTGATAATCATCATCCGTGCCAAAACACCATCCTGAGACATCAACACCTTCGAATTAACATAGCTGTTCCGTCCTGACGCCTTTGAGTCTTGCTAGAACACACGTTCTGGGACTTCGATCATACGAAGCTTGGAACCTGCCGCATGTTTAAGACGGATGTGCGCGGCGCTTATGTAAAAGCCACAGGTTGAAAATTAATCGCCCTTCATCATTGAAACCGTTGCGAATGTGTAAAACGAGCGTGCGCGGCGCTAAGGCGACAGCCACATTTTGAAAACGATCCGCCCTCCATCCGTGAAGCCGCTGCAAACTTTTAAGACGAATGTGCGCCTCGCTACTGCGAGAGCCACATGTTGCAAACGATCCGCACTCCATCCGTGAAACTGTTGAGTTCGTCGAATTCCGGGATCAAACATGTTGAGAGAGTCTCAGGTGAAACGCCCGGCCAGTCCTACCGACACGTCCGGGACTGCGACAGGGAGGAGTTGTTTGTAAGGGAAAAGGATGGGGGAGGAGGAGGAGGAGGAGGAGGAGGAGGAGGAGGAGGAGGAGGTGGAGGAGGAGGAGGAGGAGGAGGGGGAGGAAGCAGGAGCGGGACGACGAGGAGGCATACCATCAGTCGACCTACTCTGGGCCTTCAAGAGAAGAGTCGTGGGCATGCAGCACATTGCCGTAGTGCATGTTGGGAATTTCTGGAAGATCTTGGCTGATCGAGGCTCCGAGCAAGAGGATGAGGCCAGTCCCCGCGAAACTTGCCCATGGAGGGCCTGAGCCCTTCCAAGTGTTATTTCTACCTATTTGCTGGAGGGGTGCTGCGTCCATTACATGCGCCAAATGCAGGAATAAACATTTTATCTTTGTTCAGGTGCTCTGGTGGATAGCACGTCGTGTTTATACTACCGTTGTGATCCGTCTTCGTGCTGCTCACCATCAACACATGAGCCTGTCTACCTCTCCATATGCTTCACTTTCCATGCAGGGGGCGGTACGAGATCCGGCTCGAGGACGGCTCCGTCAAGACTGTCAGGGTCGACCCTTTCTTGTCTTGTTTTGGCAAGAGTGCGAGAACTGGACGGGTCTGGACTGGAATGGGCATGCCGTGCGCTTGGGAGATCTATCGGGTAAGCAGGAGTGCATGGCCAGGCGAACGTCAGTGGCCACAAAGCCCCTGAGTGCGAGGGCAGGTCACCAGGAGCAACGGTGGCTCCAGCGAGAGACCCCCGAAGTCCGACGTCGTGTCGTGGGCTTCCGAACCTTTTGACTCCACCCTTTGGGGCACGCGTAATGGGGGGGCGAAAACTGGGGGGACAGCGAGAGACGCAGAAATGGGGCCCTTGAGGGCCCCTTCAGGAGCCCTTTAGGACCCAGAAGGGGGCCTTTACAGGGCCCGAGATGGGCACCTTTCTCCACCCCATTGATCGGTCCCCCATTCGTTCGCGCCCGAACCCCATGGCCGCTCCCGCGCCCGAGCCCCAGTGATCGCTACCGCATGAATTCGCGCCCGAACCCCATCACTTCGGGCTTCGTCCCGGGCTGTTCCCGCAGGTCTCCCCGGGGCCCGCAGGGGGAGCCTCTCCAGAGGTCAAGGCCGTGGCTCGCCGAGCGGCCGTCGTGATGCGCGGTGACGCCAGAGCTCTGGTTCGCGCGCGCGTTCCGGGCGGGTGCTAATGGGGGGTGGCCTGCGCATGGGTGAACGAAAGGGCCGTCGAGGGGCCCTTTAAGGCTCCTTCTGGGCCGATGCTGGCTCCAAAAGCGGTTCTCTTTCTAAAAGACCTCTGCAGGGCCCTTTTCTTCACCCCCCACGTGTCGGCGGCGAGCGAGGGGGGGCAATGAGAAGGAGAGGGCCTTCTCAGAAAGCTGTGGGACTTCTCAGAAGCCCTCGCGCCTTCTGAGAAGTTGTTTCTGTCTTCGGGGAAGGCTTCGAAAACTTTTCGGCAAGCAGGGGGACGTCCTAACCTTCTGAGAAGGCCTTCTCCTCATCACTTCCCCCCCCCTCTCTCGCCGCCGAATGTAGGTCGTCCCCCGTTTCCACCCGCCCCAGCATGTTGCCTCGGCTGCTAGGACGGGTGGGGGGGTGCATCGCCTCGCATGGCTTCACGAGACCCCGTGCCGCCGCTCCTTCTTCCCCTCCCCCCACCCCGTCTCGCCAGCCGTCCGAGAGCAGGAGGAGGTGGAGGAGGAGGAGGAGGAGGAGCAAGAGGGAGCAGCAGGAGGGAGCAGGGGGGAGGAGGAGTGAGGAGGAGGAGGAGGAGGAGGAGGAGGAGGAGGAGGAGGAGCGCGAAGGCGCGGAGGGGAGGCGAGGGAGAGGAGGAGGTGGAGGAGGAGGAGGAGGACAATGGGGAGAAGGAGGAAGGGGGGGGACGGGGAGGGGATGATGATGATGATGATGATGATGAGGAGGAGGAGGAGGAGGAGGAGGAGGAGGAGGTGGAGGAGGAGGAGAAGGAAGAGGAGGATGAGGAGAAGGAGGAGGAGGAAGAGGAGGAGGAGGAGGAGGAGGAGGGAGGGAGCGAATTGGATAGTGAGATGGAAGAGCGGGGACGGGGGTCTTTGAGGAGGAGTGATGGAGGTACGTTTCCTGCAGAGGAGGACGGATGATGATGCTGATGATGATGTTGATGATGATGACGTTGTTGATGAGAAGGTTGATGCTGATGATGATGATGCTGATGCTGATGACGATGCTGATTATGTTGTTGATGCTGCTGATGAAAAAAGATGATTATGCTGCTGATAATGGTGGTGATGATGATGCTGCACCTTCTGAGGATGCTGATTTCAATGATGATGCGGATGATGATGATGGTGCTGATGATGATGATGTTGATGTTGTTGCTGATGATGATGAGGATGGGGATGTGGGTGACGGTAATGACGATGTTGCTAATGATGATGCTGATGATGTTGACGATGATGGTGGTGATGATGATGATGATGATGATGATGATGATCATGATCATGATCATGATCATGATCATGATGCTGCTGATGATGTTGATGGTGATGATGATGGTGACGGTGATAACGATGGTGACGATGATTATGATGATGGTGAACCTGCTGATTATGTTGATGCTGCTGATGCTAGTGATGGTGCTGATGATGACGGTGTTGATGGTGATGATGGTGATGATGTTGATGTTGATGACGGTGATGATGCTGCTGATGGTAATGGTGATGTTGATGGCGGTGGCGATGGTGATGTTCAACGTGACGGTGATGACGATTGTGATGATGATGTTGATGATGGTCATGACGATTACGTCGATGATGGTGATGCTGCTGCTGCTGCTGATGATGATGATAATGATGATGCTGCTGATGATGATAATGAGGGTGAGGGTGTGGATGATGATAATGATGATGATGATACTGATGATGAGGATGAGGATGAGGATGAGGATGTGCGGGACGATAATGATGAGGATGAGGGTGAGGATGAGGATGATGATGAGGAGGCGGAGGAGGAGGAGGAACAGGAGGTGGAGGAGGAGGAGGAGGAGGAACAGCAGGAGCAGGAGGACCTGAGTTAACCCAAGATGTGTTAATGTACTGCAACGCACCTTCCCGTCCCAAGTCCCTATCTCATACGATCGGGAACTTTCGGACAGTGTGCCGCTCCTCGGATTCTAGCTTCTAGCACCCCGCTTCTGCGCCGCGCCCTCATTTCCGAGCGTCAACGTCCAGAGTTGTCGCGGAGCGGAGCGACACGCTATCCGCTTGCGGGGCATGGCGTGTCCCTGGGGCCACCGCCGCGACACGCTAAGCAAGAGCTCCCGACCAGAAGCGTTCTCTTGAAAGACGACCGCGCCATGGGTCCGCAATTCGGGCCTGGGCTCCATTTTTGAGCCTCTACCCTTCGAGCCGTAGGGAATGCGACAAGGCCAGGCCATGACATGCATGGACATGCCCGGCGACAGCCCTGGTTTGGAAAGGAACCGCCCTGCCTCAGAGTAGCGACTACGCTGACAAGAACGTCTGGGACGTCCGAGCTCCGCTTTGAAGAAGGAATCGCCCTGCCTCCATGCAGTATTACTGCTCAGTGCTGGGGCCCGCGCCCGGCAAGGGGCGAGGGCCGACAACTTTTGGAATGGGGGGCTGCGCGCACTCGTGAGAGTGGGCTTCTGCGGGGTCGATGGGGATCGGCTCGGCTCGCTCCCTCGCTCCTCGCACGGTTTTGTTGCTGGACTCTGCTCGCGCGCGGGTGTCCTACGGTCGACCCGCATAGTAAGGATGGGCGACCTTCTCCAGGCTGCCCCTTGCACCGTTGCCTCCTCGGCCCATCCCTGGCCGCTTTCGCTGGCCGCGCCCCCGCCCGCGAGGTGCCGACATGGCCTTCCAAGGCCTTTGCATCCTTACCGCGCATCCCTGCGATAGGGGCCGACTGTATTCCACGGGCGCGCGGTGGAGCCTGACTATAGTGCTCCTGGCAACACCCCCATGGGTCGCTGCAGACCTAGCCAGGCCCGCCGGCAGCTCCACGAGGCACCCCACGAGAGGCATCTGCTGCCAGACGCTGGGCCTGTCACCCTGGACCGTGACGTAGAACAGTTCCCCTCCTCGTTCCTTCTGAGGCCAAGGCACGGAGAGCGAGCTGAAGTGAGGGAGGTACGGAGGGACGGAGGGAGAGGCAAAAGGATATCGGGCGCTTTCAACCAATTCGGCAAACATAGATGGACGAGTCTGGTTCCTTCCAATGCAGGGGTGAACGAAACGAAAAGCGCGTGAAAACAGAGACTCACGCGACAGAAAAAACGAGCCGCGCCACCTTGCCAGTGCAGCAGCGCAGCTGGGAGGTGGTTGAGAGCAAGACCCGCTCCTGTTCAGCGCCCGTTCTAATCTGGGAGGTGTCTCAAGCCTCCTCTCCCTGTTCGCAGCCTCGCTTTTCTCTCCGCTTTCCTCATCGTTCTCTCCCGTTGTCTCCTCCTCCAACCTCTCAGTTTTCACGTTTACGGCTTATTGGGAGCTTATTTGAGCCTTCGTGGGACCCTCGTGGGTGCCTTTGTGAAGAGCCTCTGAGGGGTTCGTTGGAGGCCCGCCGGCGGTCTCAAAGCCGTCTTGGGCGCGATGGTTCTACCGAGCTCGTCGGAAGAGGCTTGGTGGAACCATCTTGGGAACGTCAGGGCGGGGCTTGGGGCCGTCTTGGGGCATTATTGGAGCAGTCTTGGGCTATCTTGGAGGGTTATCGGGCAGTCTTGGGACCTACTTGGTGTCGTCGTTGGGGCCTCTCGGTGGTGTCTAAGTATTTCTCAAGACGATCTGAGGCCGATTAGCTTCGAAAACAAAGCATGATTGATACTCATTGTTGTTCTCCTCTTCGTCGGGCCTTACTGCAGGCCTATATGGGGGTCCCTTCGGGGTGTGTCGAGGCCTCGTGAGGCATCATGAGAACATGTCGGAGCCTGTGGGTTGGGGTGGGGGGCGTTGGTCAGCCTTGGGCTGGTCTTGAAATATTTCGCAGCGGCTTGGAGCGGCCTTTCGCCGTCATGGAGCCGCCTGGAGTGCGATACGGGCGCCAGAGAGAAAATCTAGGGGGTGGCGTTCGAGCCACGTCTGCTACGAGGGGGGTGCCTTTGATTCTTGCTTACCCCACACATGGTGACAGCTAACAAGCATTAAGGTGTTCCACTATACAGCATGCACGGTGCCGGAACATTCCCGCGGTGTTTCCATTCTCTCGCCTGAGGGATGGAGAATGAGAGAGGGGGCTTGCTTGCGTTCCGCACTGATCTCCAGCGAGAGAGGATATCACATGTGCTATGTTGATCCGCCCATGCGCCGTATGGTCCAAAAGCATTTCGCGAGGCCGATAACGTGAAGATCTGTGGATAGGGAGAGGCGCAACACATAGGCGATTGTGCCTTGATGTTGTTCGGTGTCTTCTTCATCTTCTCGTATCACTGACCACGTTTTCTCGGCTGCATGGAAGTCATCCTGGGTACTGAAGGCATCGTATGCGTATCTCATGCATGGCGGTGCAAATCGTATGTGAGCACATGGTGTGCTCATCAGTGACGCTTACGAGCGAGGCCTGATATATATATATATATATATATATATATGTATATTCAGGTGCAGTTCAGCACACGGGCGCATGCGCACGGCGCTTGGACCCGATTGCGTGCAAGTGTTGGTTTGGGTTGATTGCGCGCCGCACTGCTGAACATGATCGTGAGCTCGCGATTGCAATGATGGCCCTCTGCCGATCCAGCATCTTGTTTGTCGCTTGTGGTGTCCGTCGCCTGCGTTCTGCCCACGCTGCCGTAAGAGGAAGCACTCGATTGAGGGGTAATGGGGAGAGGAGCGAAGTGTTGGGGAGGATGTAGCGATAGAGAGAAACAACAAGAGAGAGAGAGAGAGACAGGTAGCGAGAGCGAGAGAGAGAGAGGGAGAGTGAGAGACAGAGAGAGACGTGACTAGTGGAGCGTAGCGGAGTGGGGGGCGAAGTGGAACGGGAGGTGGAAGGACAGAGGGAGGGGGTCTACCATATGAGAGGCGGATCGCGGAAGGGCAGCCGGAACGAAGGGGAGGAGGAGGAACCCTTGTGTGGCAGACGGCGTTGCGAAAGCGGCTTGCTCCATTTTCCGGGTGGTATCACGGACGCTAAATTGGGCAAGTGAGCAGGGGGCATGGCATAGGTTCTGAGGAGAGATGATCAGGGATGAAAAACGAATGAGTAGCAGGGAAAGATGAGAACGAGGGTGTGGAGAGGAACAGTTCATGAGAAAGTGAAGGGGAATCGTTGGGAAATTGGAAGAGAAGGGCGAGGAGGAGGAGGAGGAGGAGAGGGATGAGGAGGAGGGGGAGGAGCAGCAGAGGGAGGAGATATTGCAAAAGCAGAAGAAGGCATCAGAGGCGGCGCAAGAGAATGATACGAAGTAGACGGAAGTACTGGACAGGACAAACCAGGCGTCGGTAGAGACGCCTCTCTTGGCGATGTGTGATCTACCAGCAGGTACTCAGTAGTGGTGCGTGTTTGCTTTTTGTTGGACATCCTGTCGAGGCTTGCGCGGCACAGATCATCTCGTATGGGCGACGGACTTGCGTGAGGGCAGCGATGATCATCAGAGCAGGGTCAATCGATGGAGAAGGTCACCGTAAGTGTTGTCGGAGGCACGGGGCCCGTACTCTGAATGATTGTTTCATCTATTTTCTTGTAACGCGCGCAAGTAATGCTGGCATGCGTACGGGACTGTCAAGCGATGGGGCCGCCGTTTTCCCGGTTTCACTTCCTTTGAAGCAACATTCTCGGACGGCCGAGGCCCTTGAACTTGCGAAAAGGTTGCGTCCTTCACTCTCTCTCTGCCTGTCTGGTTGTCTGTCTGTTTGTCTATATGCTTGTCTGTCTCTAAGTGTATCTATATATATATGTAGCCATCCCTCTCTCTCGCTCTTTGAGTCGATATCACTTTCTCTCTCTCTCTCTCCCCCTCTCTCTCTCTCTCGCTGCGTGTCTCTCTCTCTCTGTCTTTCTTTCTTTCTGTCTCTCTCACCTTAACCGTTCCTCAAGGCCTCACTCCAGTCCCTTCTGCGTGTGTGTGTTATGTTGTTTGTTCGCTCTCTCTCTCTCTCTCTCGCTTTTTCCCTCTTTTGACATATGTATGCGCGAACCTCTCCTTTCTCTCTCTCTGTCTCTCCCTCTCGCTCGTTATGTTTCGTTGTTCTACCTGATTTCCATTTATGTTCCTGTTCGCTCTCTCTCTTATATATATATATTCCTCTCTCTTTCTTTCCGGCCCTTCGCATTTGCGCCTGCAGCTCTGAAGGGTGAAGATGCCGATGCGTCCAGGCTCTACTTTCACCCGCGTGCCCTGTGCAGGCTCAGCCCCGTGGCCCCTCTAAGAGGGAGCACCCGGATCGCGCTAGAGGCCTCTAGGTGCCTCCGGAAGTCGGCGGCGAGCGAGGGGGGGAAGTGAGAAGGAGCGAGCCTCCTCAGAAGGCTCGGAAGTCCCTCCGCCTTCTGAGACTAAGCCTTTCCCGCAGACGCAGGAGATTTCTTAGAAGGTGCGACGGCCTCCGAGGAGGCCCGCCACCTCCCGAGAACGCCCTCTCCTTTTCCTTTTCCCCCCTCGCTCGCCGCCAAGAGAGGGGCCAGAGGCACTCCAAGCAATGCGATCCTCAATCCTCCGCCCATGGCTCGTGCCTTGCCGCAGAAAGGCACGGCCTGCTCATGGAGGAGGAGGAGGAAGTGGAGGAGGAGGAGGGAGAAGGAGGAAGAGGAGGAGGAGGAGGAGGAGGAGGAGGAGGGCGCCGCCTCGGTGTGGCCGTCGCCGCCGCAGCCGTCGGTGCCGTCGCCGTCAAGACGCGGGCGTGCCGGAAACGAGGGGGCACGCCCGCGACCCGGGATAGTCGCCGAGGCGACGGTGTCTTGGCGGCCCTCCTGGACCTTCCCCCCTCCCTCCTCCCGGCGCCCCCCGGCGGGGTGGTGCCCCGGCCTGGCCTGGGGGCCCCGGGAGATGCGGGGGGCGGGGGGGGGGGGGTCGCGGGCGGATAGGGGCTGTGTCAAGGACCCAAAGCTAATCGTTCCCCCCCCCAAGCAAGGAGGCAGTGGCAACGCATCCAGCCCAAGGCCATGAAAGGGGGCGGTCTGGGACCAGTGGAGGCGGGCCCCGGCGGGGGAGGCTCGGGGCGGGGGTCCTAACAACGGCTTCGTCGGCCTGCGCCCCCCCCCGGGCGGCCCCGCCCGGGAGGGCTCGGGGCGTGCGCCAAGGGGGCGCAGCGCGCGGGGGAGCCAAGGTCCCTCCGCCCCCCCCGCGCGGGTGGGGGTGCCTTGGGGGGGGAGGAGAGGCTGGGCTGGGGCATTGCCGTGCATGGCCCTGGGCTCGTGCCGCTGGGCGGGGCCGCAGGGCCGCGGGCGATCCTGGCGGCGTCTCGAGGAGGGCCGCCAGATCGCTCCAGCACCCCCCCGGGGACACCAGCGCACCAGGCTCCGACGTGAGGTCGGACGCCCGTGCGCTGGCGCCCGGCCATGGGGAGGGTGGCGCCGAGCGGCTGCGGGTGAGCCCACCAGCCGCCCCGGCGATGTTTAAAACATCCCCTAGCCGGCGTGGCCCCGGTGTGGGGGGGGGGGGGACGCCGCGGCCGGACCGCGGAGTCCCAAAGGGCGCGAAGAAGAAGAAGAAGAAGAAGAAGAAGGAGGAAGGAGGAGGGAGGAGGGAGGAGGGAGGAGGGAGGAGGGAGGAGGGAGAGAGGGAGAGAGAGAGAGAGATAGTGAGAGGCCGTCGTCGAGGGGCGGGGCCCATGGCGCTGCCCTTCGTGCGACACGCGTGTGGGCGCATGGTCTCCGGTCGTGGGCTAGCCGCGTGCCGCGTAGTATGAACACCCATTTACTCCGCCAGGTCGATACGAACCGATCTCCCAGGGTTCCGATTCGATCTGGTTCGGATGTGCCGATTCTTGTCGAGTCGATGGCGCAGTTGATTTTCAGCCGATGCTTGCCGATTCGACGCTCGCGCCTATCCGATTCGGTTTATTGGCCCGATGCTGGGATCGCCCGCCTGCAAAAGTTGTTGAACCACTTATGCAAGGTTGCCAGGCAGGATCATCAACGACAGTTATGGGAAGTTGTGCACGCAAGCGCCTGGCAGCGTCGGACGCATGCGGGCACCCCCACTGGAGCCGTCGGTTGAGCTCCCTATGGGGCCACGAAACGTGTGAGGGGTGTACAGCAAGGGGTGATGATGACGATCATGACGGTGATGGCGATGATGATGATGATGAGGATGAGGATGAGGATGAGGAGGAGGAGGAGGATGATGATGATGATGATGATGATGATGATGATGATGATGATGATGATGACGTCGATGGTGATGGTGATGGTGATGGTGATGGTGATGGTGATGGTGATGGTGATGGTGATGATGATGATGATGATGATGATGATGATGATGATGATGATGATGATGATGATGATGATGATGATGATGGGGAGGAGGGGCGAGGAGGAGGAGTGAACGCGAGGCGCTGTCTCTTCAAAACGAGGACCCAACACCACAGGATGGTTGGGAACAAATGCAGGCGAAAACCCAACTCCGGGGAAACCTGTGTGTTAAACAACAGTACGCGGGGGGGGGGGTCGAGCACTTTCAAACCGTCATCAGGGGAAGAGGGAGAGCAGTATTCATATTGAGTAATTGTGAAGGAGGAGGACGGGGAGGAGGAAGAGGAAGAGGAGGAGGAGGAAGAGGAGGAGGAGGAAGAGGAGGAAGAGGAGCAGGAGGAGGAAGAGGAGCAGGAGGAGGAGGAGGAGGAGGAAATATTCCGTGAGCGTCCAGTCCGGCGTCGGGGAAAAGTCGCACCCAAGTGGGCAACCCCTCGGCCATGGCTGAGTCGCTGGCAGAGCCACGGAGCTTTTTTATAACATCGTTTTTTCCATGTGTTCGCCTGCCTGCGGGCGTGCGCACAGCGGCTCGACACGCTGGCCCCGCGTCAAGGAAAGCAGGCGGAGAAGGAGGAGGAGGAGGAGGAGAAGGAGGAGGAGAAGGAGGGAGGAGGTGGAGGAGGTGAGGTGGAGGAGGAGGAGGAGGAGGAGGAGGAGGAGGAGGAGGAAGAAGAAGAGTAGGAGGAGGAGGAAGAGGAGGAGGAGGAGGAGGAGGAGGAGGAGGAGGAGGAGGAGGAGGAGGAGGAGGGAACGGAGGAAGAGGAGGAGCAGGAACAGCAGGAGGAGGAGGAGGAGGAGGAGGAGGAGGAGAAGGAGAGGAGGATAGCAGGGAGGCGAGGGAGGAGGGGGGGGGCAACGGCGCCTCTTCTCGCGTTCCTCGCGCAGTTCCTCGTTTCCGTTCTACCCGCGTGGCCCTCGGACGCGGGCGCCCGAGGCCCCCCACCCCCCTCCTCGAGAATGCCGCGTGCGCGCGCGCTCGTGGCCCCCGTGCCAAAGGGCGGAGGGCGGCGGGGGCCTCGCCCTCCGAGGGCCCGCGCGCGGGCAGCGCGGGCGGCCCATGCGCGGCAGCGCGGGCGGCCCCCGGTCTTCGGTGGACGCGCGCCCGCGCGAGCCGGGCGCCGCGCGGGGTTCGGTGTCTTCCTCCTCCCCCCCTCTCCTCCTCCTCCTCCTCCTCTCCTCCTCCTCTCCTCCTCCTCCTCCTCTCCTCCTCCTCCCCCTCCTCCTCCTCCTCCTCCTCCTCCTCCTCCTCCTCCTCCTCCCCCTCCTCCTCCTCCTCCTCTCCTCCTCCTCCTCTTCCTCCTCCTCCTTTTCGACCTCCTCCGCCTCCTCTCTCCTCCTCTCCTCCTCCTCCTCCTCCTCCTCCCCTCCTCCTCCTCTCCTCTCCTCCTCCCTCCTCTCCTCCTCCTCCTCCTCCTCCTCCTCCTCCTCCTCCTCCTCCTCCTCCTCCTCCTCCTCCTCTCCACAGGGCGGGGGCCGGGCGGCGTTGGACTCCGCCAGGGCGGCGTACTTCGAGCTGCTGAGGCAGCTGCAGAACGCCGTGCGGGCGGTCATCCTCACGGCCACGGTGGGCAGCAGCAGCGTGCGCTGCTCCGACGGGCTCTGCGTTCAGCTGCTGCGGCTCGTGCGCAGTTGCCTGCTGGCGGGCCGCAGGCGCCTCACCCGTGCGGACCCCGAGCTCTCCGATCTCCTCTTCCTGCTGATCGTGCCAGAGTTCAGCGCCGCGTTCGAGTGTGACCTTGAGTTCGTCGCCTACCTGCTCAACACCCACGGGACGGCAGCATTCGTGCAGGAGCTGTTCAAGGATACCGCGCGCACCGCCCACTTCTACCTCGAGTTCGCGATCATGCGGGACGAGGAGTTGTTTCTGGCGTTTGTGTCGTCACTCCTAGCTCTGCAAGAGGTGACATTCCAGCCAGGGTCACGCTCGTTGGCCAATCGTTGCGTTTCGGCTTCGCTCAAGGAGCTACGCCTTTCACCGGTGCTCTGGGGGCATGGGCGGGGCGCGCACCCAGCGGCCCATGGCCTGCCAGACCGCCACCCTCAGGCGAGCAACCCAGACAGCACGGAACCCCAGTCGGACTTCGCGTCGTTGGCCGACGCGGCGGACGAGGCTGACCCGTTCCTGGCCTTCATCGGTGCCAGACAGCCCGCTGCCCAGAGCGCCGCCAGCGGGGAATGGAAGGCCTCGAACAGCGCGGCCTGCGCCGTCGAGGAGGACTGTGCTCTCGATGGCAGCGGCGAGGCTGCCCTCACACCTGCAGCAGCCGACGACTCCCTTTTGCAGGGCCCTCAGGGCGCCTGCGCCGAGGAGCTGGCCACGCTGAGCCCCGCGGTGAAGGGCCCCCAGGCCGCCGGCAGCCCAGCGGCGGGGCAGCACGCGGCAGGCGAGGACGAGCCTGCGGAGGGGATGCCAACTGTCGTTGGGGGGGAGGCGATCCTCAGCTGCCCCACCATCCTCCTGGAGTGCTCCGCGGAGCCCCTCGGTGCGGCGCGGACCGCCACGCCGGAGCGCTCGCCCCGCGCCTCGGAGCCAGGCGACGGGGACAGCGCCAGCGCGCAGCAGGTGCGCGAGGCCCCCGGGCACGAGCCTGCGGAGGTGTGCAGCAGGCGAGCCGCCGACTTCGCCGGACCCGTGGGTGATGCCTTCGGCCTGGAGGAGTCGACGACGGGGCAATCCACGCCAGAGCTGGTGCTGAGCCTGCGGGACCTTGCGATCACCTTCGCGCGCCCGCGGCCGGCACGCCCGCGCAGGCCGGCGCGGCCCCCGCCGAGGCTGACCTGCGCTGGCCTGCAGCACTCGGCCGGGCCGCTCCCCGGCGCTGGCCCGACGCCCTCCGGCTGCAGCTCCGGGCCGCGCACCGGCACCGCCCTCGCTCCCGGCGGACGTCGGGGGCCCCCAAACGAGGTGGTGACCACACCGTGAGGTGAGTCGGTGGGGATTCGGGGTCACCGCACGGTTTCGGGACTTGGGTCGTTCTCCGAGGACGTCTCGGGCGATTGGTGCCTCCACCGCAGGGTCCCAAACCCGTGTGGCGACGGACCCTGCGGTGAGGTCTCTGGGGAGTTCGAGGTCACCGCGGGGTCTGTCACCACACGGCTGTGGGACCCCCAAGGACGGCCAGGGGACCGCTGCGGCCCGGACAGCGAAGCGGACGAGGCCGACGACGCCGTGGCTTCCCTGGAAGGCTTGTGGGAGAGCTCGCGGAAGGACTCCAGGCCTCCTGGATGGGGTCCGAGTAGGTGGGGTCGGAGGGTCGCAGCGCATCGCTGACGCATCGCCGATGCGGCTCAAAGTGGAGCCCGATTTTCTCCGCGCTTGCGTCGCCGAAGCTCCGCCGACGTTGCCGATGCATCGCCGATGCATCGCTGATGCATCGGCGATGCGGCGCGATCCTCCGACCCCATCTACTCTGGCCCCATCCACGACGCCTCCAAGGACGGTGCACAGCGACTCCTGAGTTCGGGGGCCGGGTCCGACTCGAAGGCGCAAGGTGCGGCAGCGTACCAGAGGAGTTCTGACGAGTCTTATTCAAGAGGCTTTTGCCATTCCGCCGTCCCCCAGAAGAGGGATGAAGTCCACGTGTGAGGCCTTTGGGGGCCTCTTGTTGGTCCTTTTGGGGGCCTCTTGTGGGCATCTTTGGGGCCTCTTCGGGCCTCTTCGGAGTTTCCTGCTGGCGGTCTCGGGGGTTCTCTTGCGGCCGAGAGCTCGGAATGTCAGTTCGAGTTACATCTATTGGGCCTCTCTTGGAGCCTTGTTGGGGCTCTCTTGGGACATCTTGGGCGCCTCTTGGGCCGTCTTGGGACTTGGGACCCTCTT
Source organism: Prorocentrum cordatum (assembly GCA_963575745.1). Classification (NCBI taxonomy): domain Eukaryota; class Dinophyceae; order Prorocentrales; family Prorocentraceae; genus Prorocentrum; species Prorocentrum cordatum. The sequence continues at coordinate 178,651 of CAUYUJ010016238.1, read as the reverse complement.
CGGCCGTCTTGAGGCTCTCTTGTGGGCTTCTTGGGCCGTCTGGGACGCTGTTGAGACGAAAAAATGCGAACATGTTCGAATTACTTATACGCTTGCCCACGGGATTTGAACGATTCTTGCTTCTTGGGGCCCTCTCGGGGGTCGTCTTGGAGCCCTCTTGGGGCGTCTTTGAGGCTCATTGGGCGTCCTGAAGCTATCTTGGTCGTCTTCGAGGACTCCTGTGCGTGTTGGAAACCTGCTTGAGCAAGCGTAGATCGAGTTTCAGGCATCTTAGAGGCCACCGAGTGTCGAATTGGAGGCTCCAGAGGCCCTGCGGGAGCATTGAGGAGCTCGGGGGGCCCCCACCCCGCCCCACTGGGCCACCCCCCTGGGGCTCCCCCTGGGCCCCCCTGGGCCACCCCCCTGGGGCTCCCCCTGGGCCACCCCCCCCCGGGTCCCCTCGGGGCCTCCCCCCCCTTCTAATCGGATGTCAGGCCCCAGGGGAGGGGGAAATGGAGAGGGACACAGCCAATCATCCTCCACGCCTGTGCACCCACGGCAAGCGGGGGCCGGCGGATTCAAGAGGCTACGCCTAACGACATTCCGCCAATCTCTTGAAGAGGTATGTTGCATGGTTTGCCATTCGGGGGCTTGGTATGGAGGCTTTGGGGCCATCGTGCAGCTGGCATTGTGCGAAGTCAGACATCGTGGAGGCCGTCTTGGGCGTTATCGCCCAAACATTTGGGCTCGTCTTGTGGCCTCCTTGGGTCATGTTGTGCCATCTTGGGGCGGCCTTGGTCTATCTCGGGGTGCTCTTTTGGCCTCTCCATCTGGGCGTCCCTTCGGGGGTGTTGCGGCCGTCTGGGAGGGTCTTCGAACCATGTGGGCGGCCGTCTTGGGGCGGTCTTGAGCAGTCTTAAAGCTGTCTTGAGGCCTTCTTGGATCCTCTGGGGCAGTTCTTGAACCATGTTAGGGCCATCTGGGGGTCATCTCGGGCCGTGTTGGGGTTTCTGCGCATGTAGACTTGCTCGAACGTGTCTGGAGCACATTGGTTGTTGGGCCATCTCGAGTCGAACAGGGGAATACAACATATGAACGATACCAGAGCTGCGTTCCTTAATAGGGTCTCACCAGAGGGTTCTAATAGTGGTGAGAAGAAAGGACCACAAAACAACCCCACAAGTGAGGCGGGGATCCCTAGACCGCCCGGTCCGGCACGCCGTTTCGCCCAAGACTTTCTCGCAAGTTTTTCAGGAATCGTTTATAGGGTTTCAGTTCTCACAAATGCTCCCTGTCGATGGCATTAACATTTGGAATGCTTCTCTGCCTTTCAGTCGCGGCAGTGCCAGAGACACACCCTTGAACATTTAGCTCAGAACATGTTTGCGGGGCGCACGACCTGCGATGACCCACTACACGTTTAGCGCAGACCATTCAGCTGGGCGCACGACCTGAACCTTTCCCAGGTCGGCGCAGCCATTTATGTCGCGCGCCCAACTCAAGCATACTGTATTGGTTAACCAAGTCGGCGCTTCTCTTCCAGCTGCACGCTCTGCGGTAACTTTGTAGCAGGATACAGCAGATCGCACGCACAGGCAAGTGTTCGGAGCCAAACGTTTCATTGGGTGCCAGCGTCCAGCGGTAGATCCCACCTTTGGGAAAGTGTTTCGAGGAGGAAGAAACGCAATAAACATAAACTTGTGGCGCTCAGCGCGGATTTCTTGGATCCGTGATGGGCTCCCCCCGCGGCGCCTCCGGCGCCGCCACTGGCGCAATCCGCGCGCCAGGGAGGGGATTCCAGCGCAGATCCCAGAGATCCGCACGGAGCGCCAAAAGTTTATGTGTATGCCATTGCGAGTCCTTCTAGCATGCACGAGTGATGCTCCGCCACCTCTTGCTCTCGCTCCGCCCCGTCTTCCCTCATCCTTGGTCCTTCTCCCTCCTCCCCCCTCCTCCTCCCTCCTCCTCCTTCCTCTCCCTCCTCTCCCATTCCCCTCTCCGATTCCCTTGCTCCATCCTGCTCCATCCCTCGGGTCCCGTTTCCTCTCCCGCTTCCCCCCACCACCCCTTTCTTTTCTCCATGTGTCCTCCTCCCTCCTACACCTCCCCCGCCCTATCCAATTTGTCATGCCTCTATCTCTCTGTTCGGCCTCTGTCCTTCTATTCCTCTCCTCCTGATTCTTCAGCCCGCGGGTGGCGAAAGTGACAAAAAGTAGCGCCCCGCATGGGCGGCGCAAGCGGCACGAGTGCCACCACAAGGTTCCTCGAATCACGCAAATATCCATGTGCGGACGCAGAGAAAGCTACGCATCTGCGCCAATATCAATGACAATCGGAAGATACATGCCAAGATCAAGCCCCCGACGAATGGCAAGATTATCTACAAACGACATACGGCAATCAAGGTCAATGCTGACACGAAGCGGGCACAATACCAGATGAAGGCCAAGGCAAATGCGTAAACGGATCACACAGCCCGTATGAACTGAATATAGAAGGAATCACATTCTCGAGTCCTTGGTATCGCTCGGACTTGTGCACTTTTTCTCGGAGGGGATTATTTAAGAGCATCCTGGATCATCCTGCGTTGAAACCACGCACGAAACCGAATAAGACACAGGGAATGGACGTCCGACCGATGGCCATATTCAGTGTTGACTACATGTTTGGTCCGGACGGCCACGCTCCCGCGTAACAGATACATCAGGATACACATGGCCGTGCTCTCGCTCCTGACTCGCCTGCACCTCTCTCTCCTTCTCCTCCTCCTCCTCCTCCTCCTTTTCCTCCTCCTCCTCCTCCTTTTCCTCCTCTTCCTCCTTTTCCTCCTCCTTTTCCTCCTCCTTTTTCTCCTCCTCCTCCTCCTCCTCCTCCTCCGGCTGGTTCAGCACGGCGGGCCAGGGGCGGGTCTTTTTCGCGAACCCCCAGCTTTAGGGTGCTTTGCTCAGGTCATTTGGGCTGTTTTGGTTGTCGGGTGCCCTCGGCGAAGCTGTCTTGGAACCTCTGGCCATCTCTGCCGGCCATGGTGGCACGACGCGAGGGCCCCTAACGGTAATCCCAGAGTGCCCATTTGGAGCCCTCTTTGACGTCATAGTTATTGAGCTATATGTGAGGCTCTGGGCGCGCGGTGGGCGATTTGGTTGGTTCTGGAAGGCCCAGAAAAGATGGTTTGAGTAGCTCGTAGCGGGACCTCCCCCGACCCGTAAACTGGACCTTGGACGTCCAGGGAGAGGGGGACCAGGGTGACAGCCACACGTCGCACATGCCTCCCCCCCTCCAGCAAGCGGCGGTCGGCGGATTACGGATCACCACCCTCGAGCACTGCAGTCACCCCTCGCGGCTCTTCCTCTCTGCGCGCATCCGTGGACGGTGGCCTCCTGGGCTACGAGGACGACGCCTTCTCCGACTCCGGCTCTTCGGAGTTCTCCTCCATCCAGTCGGTGTCCGGCGCCTCCGTGCTGGGGAGCCAGGGCGACAGAGGGTCTCGGCTGGACGTTCCCTCGATGCCTTCTGCCTTCGGCGTGCACCTGGAGTGGCGGCTGCGGCTGCCGCCCCGCCCGCCGCTGCCGCAGCGGGGCGCCTGCCCGGCCTGCCGGGCGCGCCTGCAGGCGTCCCTGATGAGCCAGCCGAGGTTCGGGACGATCGAGACGGGTGCGGAAAGACCGGGTACGATGCCTCACAGCAGTTCCTGTTCCGTTGGAGCAGGGCTCGCTGTCCGCGCCGCCGCGGACGCTGTTCGCTGAAGCCAGAAGAGCCGCCTGCCAGACAGCGGCTGCTGTCGGTTCTGGACAGCACTTGTTGTTGGGCATTGTGCCCATTTTTCCGTGCCGACTTCGGGCGTCCAAAAAGGTATTGCCATTACCTCGGGAGCTACTTCTGTGGCGGCTGCCACCGGGGCGAGCTGCGGGTGATTCCAGCGCGCGTGGTGGAGCGCTGGGATTTCGGCCCTCGCAAAGTCTGCCACGAGGCCGCTAAGTATCTGGACATGCAGAATGACCAGCCGCTGATCCCAATCACCGAGATCAGGCGGACGAAGTTGACGACTCAGGCAGCCCTAACAGAGGTTCACGGTCTCCGCCAGAAACTCTCTCGTATCAGGGAGATCGCAGCCGACAGCGATTGCGATTTCATAAAGGTCTTGCTGGACATGTTGCTCAAGCAGCTCCCGTCGCACATGATGCAAGGCCATGACCTGTACACGCTGGAAGACCTTATCCAATTGGAAAATAAAGGGAAGTATTGCGATTTCTTCCAGAAGTTGAAGGATCTCGTGAAAAAGGCTGCAGAGCACATCATCGAATGTCCGACTTGCAAGGTTGATGCTCAGACATGTTTGTTGTGCCTGTCAGCTAGGCCTGTCTATGCCTTCCAGGTTGACGAGTGCATCACCTGCAGGCGCTGCAAAGTTCTCTATCATGCCGTCTGCTTCCGCAGGGCCGGCATGGAGTGCCCGCAGTGCATGCAGTTGAGGGCGCACGAGCGTAAGCCATCTTTGTCAGACGTTCGGGCGCGCTGAAAGCGTGGTCCAGTTGCCGAGCATGATTCCACGATCGAAGACCCCTATGGCGAGCCACCGCCGCCCCCTGCCTTGCGGAAACGCCAGAACATGCGGCCATGCGTGGAGCCAAAGCCTGACCAAGCTATTGGTCTACGTGTTCCCGAAGACGTCGTGGAAACCCTCGGGGAACACTCGGGGGAGAAGAAGCGAGAGGAGGAGGAGGAGGAGGAGGAGGAGGAGGAGGAGGAGGAGGAGGATTAGGACCAAAATGAGCCCGAGGTGCATCAGCGATGCTGCAGTGCAGCTTCCCGTCCCGCGCCCCCTCCTCGCAAGTCCCTACAGGCCTTCCTTTTCTACCACTGGCTGCGCCCGCCCCCCTTGGAAGACCAGCACCCCATGGGCCTGCCACTGCGGCGAGAGCCCCGTTGCGACAAGGAATTGCCTTGCACCCCTTCTGGCGCCAGGGACGGCATGCGGAACGGTACGATCACGCAGATCGAGGAGTTGAGATACGCACCCGTTTGGGAGAAGGATCCTCCAGTCCGTGGGACCGTGGCACCAGCTTACACGCATGGCCGTGCTCGTCGCGGCAGTCCCAAGGGAGAACATATCCAGGTCGAAACTCAGCAATCGCTCTTTTTGATTAGATTGCGGAGTTCTTGGGCGGGAGCCCCATGTTGGAAAAGAACCGTGATCCATCCTTGCCACTGCTCGGCGGCGAGCGAGGGGGGAAAATGAGAAGGAGAAGGCCTTCTCAGAAGGCGGCGGGACTTCTCAGAGCCCCTCGCGCTTTCTCAGAAGTTGTTGTCTGTCTTCGGGGAAGGCCAGGGAAACTTCTCGGAAGGCCTGGGGACTTCCGAGCCTTCTGAGAAGGTCTTCTCCTTCTCACTTTCCCCCCTCGCTCGCCGCCGAGAAGAGCATCGGGAACCCTCTTGAAGGGCAAGAGAGAGCCACGAACCTCAGCAGCACGCCAACATACCCCCCGGGCAGGCTCCGGAGGCGGCGGATCGAGGACGCCTACACGGCGAATCTCACCGCCGTCTCCTGCGTGTTGGAAAACGCCGATGCCAACGAGCGTAAGCCAACTTTGTCATACGTCCGGGCGCGCTGAAAGCGCGGTTGGGTTGCCGAGCGTGGTTCCACGATCGAAGACCCCTGTGGCGAGCCACCGCCGCCCCCTGCCTTGCGGAAACGCCAGAACATGTGGCCATGCGTTGGGCCAACGCCTGGTCAAGCTGTTGGGCTCGGTGTTCCCGAAACCCTTGTGTAAACCCAACTCGGCCTTCGCGGGGGACAGGGGAAGAGGAGGATAAGAGGGAGGAGAAGGAAGACGAAGAGAAGGAGGAGGAGGAGGAGGATGAGAAGCTGAACAGGAGGAGAAGGAGGAGGAGGAGGAGGAGGAGGAGGAGGGAGGAGGAGGAGGAGGAGGAGGAGGAGGAGGAGGAGTCTGACTCCTTCGGAAGCCGTCTTGGAAGCCTCTCGGGGACGTCTTGGGGCCCTTTTGAGGCGCTGTATGATCCTTCGGGGGTCTCTTGGGCTTCTCTAGGGGCGTCTTGGGTACCTTTCGCCTCATCTTGGGACCCTCGTGGGGGCTTCTTGGGCCGTCTCAGGGCCGCTATCTTGGAGGCATCTGGGGCCGCATTGGGTTGCCAGAAGCTTTGAAAGGCGGAAGTTCGAAAACGATGTTAGGTAATCAAATCCATTTGGAAAAAAACGCCAGAACCTCAATGAACGTGGTTTCTGCGGGCCCTCCTCGAGGGCTCCCTTGAGCTGTCTTGGGCCGCATCGGGGCTTTTCGGGCCTTGGGGCCATTCGGGACCGCCTTGGAGCCATGTTGGGCCATTGGGGCCATCTTGGCTGGGAACGTGTTGGAGGCCATCGTGGGCCATCCTGGCCGTCTTGGAGGCCCTCCTGGAGGCCCTCCTGGAGCCATCTTCGCCAGGAACGCCGATGGGAGATACCTGGGACGCGGCCTCGCTGGTAGCTGGCCTTGCTGGTAGCTGGCGGTACTGGCCGAGACCCAAGTGGTGTTCTTTTGGAAGGGCCAAAGAATCCTCAAAACCATGGCACGCCACCACGCAAAGCACCCAAGCAACCGGGCATCTTTCAGGGTCTTTTTTGATCCGATCGATTCGATTCGACATCGATTACGGCCAGATCGATCCGATTCGATTCGGGCATCCAGACGATCCGATGCGGCCCGATGCTTGCACGGGCATTGTTGCACAACTTGGCGCAGCCGATCTGATTCGATTTCGACTCCGTATCGATGCAGCCCGATCCGACGCAGATTTCGATCCGATCCGATGTTCCGACTCGGTGCTGACTGGTCTTGCCTTTTGGTAGGGTCCAGAACGTTGTACAGGTCGATTGGGGTATAAGCTCGAAGTCGGTCCGGGGAGGGTGCCCTGGTGTTCTTCGTGCTTGTCGGAGGTGTTTGTGCATCTTGGGCAGGGTACCCTTGTATGTTCTCTGGGTTCTGGCCGACGGAGGGCCTCATGTTCTTGAGGGGTGCTCTTCTGGCCTGCGTCCCACTGCACCTGGGGGCACTCCTGCGTGCAGCCGAGTCGTATGCCCCCGCGCGCCCAGCACCGCTCCGGCAGGCTGCGGGGGGGACCGATCTATGCAGTGACCTTCGGTCCATGCGGGCCCCCGTGCCTAGACCCGTGGGGCAGAGGCCTCTCGTAGGGCCTCTTGGGAGGTCTCTTGGAGGGCTCTCGGTGCCTCTTGGCGGGATCTTGGGGCCTCTTGGGGCCTGTTTTCGGAGGTCTGGGCGATCCCGGCCGTGGTCGGCCCTCTCCCCCCCCCTCGGATCAAGTCATGCTGCTTTGCCTACATTTGCAAAGAGATGTCCTACGGATTCTTCGAGGAGTGCCTAAGATTCCCCGCGTCCCCCAGCCGTTATGTGATCCGGGGGGGGGGGGGGGGCGAAGTCCCATCCCCCCTCCCCCGATCACGCCCGTCATCGCGAGTAAGATTGAACAGGCTCTTTCGGAGGAGAACACATAGACATGAACTGTTTAAGCTCCGCGCGGATTTCTTTGAGTGGCGCTGGGCCCCCTGGCGGCGCTTCTGGCGCCGCCCGTTGCGCGTTCAGCACGCGCCAGGGAGGGGGGGTCAGCACCGATCCAAGGAATCCACGCGGACTTCCGTAAGTTTATGTCCACGCTAGTTTGTCTTTTTTCTTTGGGTTTCTTGGGGGCCATCTGTTTGAATTCCCCCTCTTCGGGACCTTCTTGAGGCCGTTTTGTTGGGGCCTCTTTGGGGCCTGAGGGCCGCCTTGGGGCTCTCTTTTGGCCGTCATGGGCCGAGAAGGCAAGCACTCGAAAAACATACAAACGCTACAGGTTGATCAATGAAGTCGGCTTGTTGGGCTGGCCCCCAGGCTTTCCAAAACGTCGCTAGAGGCTCCAAGCGAGCCCTAAGACGGGGTTCCAAGCCACGCTTCCCCAAGGCTTCGGGGAAGTCACGCGGCACACCCCGAGGGACCCGTGAGTTGTGGGCCTTGAAGAGTATCCAGCTGCTTGCGGCAAGTCCCGCCAAGCCCAGTATTCTGGAGACAGCTTTTTATCCCCTGGCGATAGCGCGTGACCGGGGGGAAAGGGGGGAGGGTGTAGGGGGGGAGGGGGCGGGTCATGTCACGATTCGCGCCGGCGCCGTCTGGAAATGCCCAGGGATGATGGCCCAGTTCCAGACGGCGACAGCGCGTATCATGGCGTTATCAAGGGGGCGGGGGAGGGGCGGGGGCGGGGCTGGTCACGGGCGTCATCGCAAAGGATAGAAGAGCGGCTCCTGGATGGCGATTGCTGAGGGGGCACGGCCCAGGCGCCCTCGAGCAGTCGCGCCACGGCGCGACGGCCTGCCGAGCGCCCCGTGCCCAACGCGGGAGGTCGTCACGTGTGGCATGCTGTGTCCCCCGGGCTTGGGAACGCCGTGGTGAGGATGATGAGGATGATGAGGGAGATTCGGGGGCCCCCAAACGGGGTGGTGACCACACCGTGCGGTGAGTCGGTGGGGATTCGGGGTCACCACACGGTTTTGGGACTCGGGTCGTTCTCCGAAGATGTCTCCGGCGACAGTGGCTTCCGGTGTCCCAAGACCGTGCGGTGACGGACCGTGCGGTGAGATCTTCGGGGATTTCGAGGTCACCGCACGGTCCGTCACCGCACTGTTTCGGGACTCCAAAAAGATCTGGGCCTCCCATGTGGGGTCGGAGTAGATGGCGTCCAAGGATCACTTCGCATCGCCGATGCATAGGCAATGCAGCAGCAGTGCATCGGCGATGCGGCGCGATCCTTCGACCCCATCCACCCGGACCCGATGTGGGGGGATGTTTCTGGAGGGGGAGGACGAGGAGGAGGAGGAGGAGGAAGAGGAGGAGGAGGGAGATGAGAAGGAAGAGCAAGAGGAGGAGGAAGGAGGGAGGCACCACGCCTCGACGTACTTGGGGGCACGGTGGCCGATGTGCAGTCCTCCGTGCAGAGAGCTCGCAGGGAACTGAAGGCACTCCGCCCAGCGCCTCGCGGTACGGTGGCGGATCGAAGACGCCATTGGCGAGTCACCGCCGCCCCTGCGCCTCTTGGAATTGCCCGTGTCGTGGAAGCGTCGAGCGGAAGTGCGGCCACGCTGGTGGACTGCGTGTTCCCCCAGCCATCGGGGAGACCACAGAGACACCCGTGACGTTTTCGTGGCGTGTGGCAGCCTTTGCAGGCCGTCTCTTAGGCTGCTTGCCGCCAGGGTGCCCTGGGTTTTCTTGGATTTCTATGGTTTTGAGGTGGAGAGCGCGAGGTTCCCACGCCAAAAATGAATTGGGAGTCCTGGGGTCTCAGGGTTGGGTTTCTTGTCGAAGGACTCTTGTAGACTAGCCTCCACTGGAACTTGTTGGTGCACGCTGACGGGGGCACTCGCGAAGGCAAAGTGCTCCGCGGCGGCATGGCGCAGCGAAGCCGTGTGCGCGCTGGGGCCTGCGGCCCTCTGGCCAACCCAGGGAGCGGACCTCCGGGGCTACGATAACAACGACGACGTCGTTGTCGTTGGTATCGTTATTGTTGTTGCAGTCGTTGACGCTATCGTTATCGCTGGGGGGCTGTCCCGGGGCTCTGCTCTGGGGCCCGGAGCCCTCTTGTGGCTCTGCTGTCGCTGGGGCGGTCTTGGGCCGTCTGGTTCCCTTGGGGCCGTCTCGGAGGCCTCCCTCTGGGCTTAAGTCGGGCATGTCCCTCTACAGGAGGAATGTTCACAAGTTGTTCAAACATCGCCTGGAGACGAGTTCCTACTGTTTCTGATTACTTTTGAATTTTTGTTCGACTATTTTTCCCAGCGGAACAAGGTGAAATCCCGTGCTCCGGACATAACTGACATGAGTTGGTTGGACAGGTTTTTTGAGAGCACATTTCAAAACGTTCGGGCGCCCCCGCAACCGCAACAAGAGGACACATTTCACCTGCCCGCGGGCGCAACCGCAACCGCAACTAGAGGACACATTTCACCCGCCCATTGGCGCAACCGCAACCGAAACCGCAACGAGAGGACACATTTCAACCCGCCCGCAGGCGCAACCGTCACCGCAGGACACATTTCCACCCTCGCGCGGGCGCAACCGCAACCGCAACAAAAGGACACCTTTCACCCCGCCCGCGGGCGCAACCGCAACCGCAACTAGAGGACACCTTTCACCCCGCCCGTGAGCGCAACCGCAACCGCAACCGCACCTAAACGGCACATTTCAACCCGCCCGCGGGCGCAACCGCAACCGCAACCGCACGCGAGCGCAACCGCAACCGCAACCGCAATCAGAGGACACATTTCAATCCGCCCGCGGCCCAACCGCAACCGACAACGCAACGAGAGGACACATGTCAACCCGCCCGCAGGCGCAACCGCAACCGCAACAACAGGACACATTTCACCCGCTCGCGGGCGCAACTGCAACCGCACCTAGAGTCCAAGAGGACACATTTCACCCCGCCCACGGGCGCAACCGCAACCGAAACCGCACCCAGAGGACACCTTTCACCCCGCCCGCGGGCGCAACCGCAATTCCAACTGCAACTAGAGGACACATTTCAACCCGCCCGCGGGTGCAACCGCCAACCGCAACCGCATCTACAGGACACATTTCAACCTGCCCGCGGGCGCAACGGCAACCGCAACCGCAACTAGAGGACACAGTTCAACCAGCCCGCGCCGATGAGGAGGACGAGGAGGAGGAGGAGGAGGAAGAGGAGCAGGAGAAGGAGAAAGAGGAGGAGGAGGATGAGGACGCGGTTCTCTGCCGGGACACTGCAGCGGGGAATCCCCATTCCACGTTGTTGTTTTTTATTGAATTGTTGTTTTTCCAAAGTCCGCCTGTAGGAGGACATGCCCGACCTAACTCCTGGCTGTCTTCGGGCTCCCTTGGGGCCCTGTGGGTAGAGTTGGGGGGTATCTCAAAATCCTCTTGGGGCCCTCTTGGGCCGTCTTGAATTTTCTTCCGACCGAAAAGGCTTGACCGCGAAATTCGTTCAACCACTTGGATATGATAATCCAAGATGTTTGCCTCTTGAGGTCCTCGTGGGGGTCCTCTTGGAGCTCTCTTGGGGAGTCTTGGGCACCTGTGGGCATTGTTGCAGCCTTCTTGTGTCGTCTTCGAGCCCACTTGAGCCGCCGTGGAGACGTCTGGGGCCAACTTGAAGGCCACTTTGGCCGTCTTGGAAGCTAGATTGTGCAAGATTGAAGGCGAGTGTTCTTGTCATGAAGCACTTTCCGCGGGGTCGGCGGACAGGCCGAAGGCCAGGGCACGCCAAGCATTCCCCCCGCAGTCTAGAAGGGGCGGCGGATCCAGTGGCCTTCGGCCACTCCCGCCCACGTGGCTGAGTCGTGGGCAAGAGGCTTCTTAGAGGCCTCTTGGGGTGGGATTCCTCTTGGAAGCCTCTCGGGGGCATCTTGGGGCCTCTTGGAGGCTTCGTGGGGCTTTGAGTGCTTCTTGTGGGCTATTGCCCCTTGGGGCCTCTCTTTGGCGCCCGCTAGCAACCTTGGGGGCCATCGTCGGGGAAAGGGCTCGTAGTGTAAGGTAGGATTCCTCCTCGTGGGCGCCCCTCGGGGCCGCCTTCGGGGTGTCTTTGGAGCCTCGGGAGCCGTCTTGGGACTATCTTGGGGGGCTCGTGGGGGTTGGATGTTTTCCGACTGGTAGTAGGCGAGCATGCGAGAATCATGCAAAATCCATTTTCTGTTCCATGAATTCGCTTGTTGGTCTGGCCTCCAGTTTTCAAAACGTCCCAAGAGGCCCCCAAGAGAATCCCAGTACGGTCCCATGGGACCATCATGTCGGAGGCTTAGAGTCCGATCAACGCTTCCGAGGCGTCGGAAAAGTTACGGCGGACCCCCCAGGAGCGCGCTAGAGCGCCGGAGAGCACCCGGATGTTCACGACCCCAAACTGATAAGACCAATGGACCTTGGGGCACTATACTTAGTGCCTCGCGGCACGGTGGCGGATATTCACCTGGGCAGGGTTAGGACTGCTTCGACGTCTAGATGGGGCACTCCTGATGCTTTGCAGCCAGGCCAGGAGTCTGCACAGTGGATCACAGACCGTCGAGAAAAGTCGCAGACGGTTTGGGCTCCGATTTCTACTGCGCCGCCTGAGGGCCTCCAGCGAGCGGGACACATGGCTTCTCCGTTCCCTCTCCTTCTCCTTTCCCTTCTCCTCTTCCTCATCCTTTCCCTCACCTCCCTTATTATCCCCTCTTCCTGGTTACCCCGTTCACTGGATACCGTTAGACGGCACACTCAATTCCTGCACGATTGTTCCTCCTGCTCCTCCTCATCCCTCCCCGCACACGGGTCACAGTGAGCACGGTTGTCAGCTCCAGTGCAGCATAGCATTGGGAGGGGACAGGAATGATTCCACCGGCATCCCGTTCTCTTCTCAAGTCTCGCCCCCTTCATTCCTTCTCTTTCCCTCTCTCCCTCTCCTTCTTCGTCTGCTTCTCCTTCTTCTCCTCCCGCAGACGGGCACTTATACACCACCACCGTGCCTAGCCAAAGCCATTCTGGACAGAGGGATGCACTCATCCTGGCCGGGACGGCAGGGCAGGCGCATGCCGTGCACACCGAGCCAGGGGGCCCAGGACGGCTCTGGGGCCAGGCACGCTGGTGGACAGCGGGTGCTTATCCGAGTTCGGGAGGGAGAGATAGCCACAGCACACAAATCCACATTGCGCTTCAAGAAAGCTGGGCAGCCATGGGAAATACAGGGGGGATCTTGGAAGTTGGATCGAATCGTTCGATTGTGTGTGTGTGTGTGTCCCTGGGCCTTCTTTTTGCGGGTGCCTCCCTCTCTCTCTCCCGCAGTTGGCGCATCCCAGCGGGCCGCAGGGCCGAACGACGACCGTCGCCGTGTCCATCCCAGAGCGCGCGCGCGCGTCGCGCAGATCGCGAGGTGGACGCTGAGCTGCGTGCGCCACTTCGCGCGCTAACGTGCCTCCTCTCTCTCTTTCTCTCTGTGTCTCGTTCTCTCTCTCTCTCTCTCTTTCTCCCTCTCTCTCTCTATTTACATATATATATATAGATAGATAGACATATCCCCATCGATTCTCTCCCTCCCTGTCCATTCATATGGATGCCATAATTGTATGTGTATGTCCCTCGCTGTCTCTCTGCCTCTGTATGCATGCCCCCTCTTTGTGTTGATGCTTTCTTTCTCTCGCTTTCCCTCGCTTTCTCTGCATGTTTGTGTGTGCACGTATCCCTAGCTCACGTTCTCTGGTTGTTCTGTTGTTGTTTGTTTTCTTTGTTTTTCTATATCTCTCTCTCTCTCTCTCTCTCTCTCCCGGGCGTACATATAAATCAACACATGTATGTAAGTATGTTTGTTTGTGTGTATGTGTTGCTCTCTCTCTCCCTCTCTCTCACCAAATATGTAAAGTGTCAGAGGCGATTGGTGTGCTTCCGTCCGCGAATTGCCTGGCCGTTTCGCTGGGGGCTTCCCCAACTGTTTGGTCATCGGGCGCACCCCTCATGCAGATCGCGACGTCATGGTCCCCAAATTTCTGGGACGACCATCATTTTTAGCACAATGCATTCAAGCACACAATCGGTTTGAAGGATGTTGCGCATACAGGTAAGAAGACATTGGCATGTTTCAGTGTGTACCCGTGTAGTCGTTCAGCATGCTGTAAGGCATGTACATGGAAACGCTGGGTTCCTGGCGAGCCCCCACTGTTTTTTGTATGATCCTGGTCACGCACTTGCCGATTTGATGAACAAGGACCTCTTTGGGTTCAGGAGTGGCTCTGGCTTTCGGGTCGCTCCTCAGATCCAGGTTGTAGAACCCAATCGTGGCCGAGACTCGCCATGGCCAGGAAAGCCCCTTCGCTCCTTCTTCAGCGTTCCCCATGGAAGCATGATGGCTGTATCCATCACGTTTTTCACCTCTCTTCCTCTCCCTCTCCTCCGGCCCGCCTACTCCGCTCTGCCTGACCGCCCGCCTGCTCCGTCTCGCGGACCTGGTGGCCTCCCGCCTGCGCGTTCGCCGTCGCCTGTCCCGGCCCTCCTCGCAGTCCCGGCCCTCCTCGCAGTCACCGCGCAGCACAGACTGCCGGGAGCCAGCGGAAGGGCCGTGGCACCCTCTCCTCAGCAGCAGGGCCTCGGGAGCGCCCTTGGCGCCGCCGCCCCCTCCCCCCCCCACCCCCCCCGCGCGGCGCTGTCACCGCGGCAGGCCCTGCATGGGCTGGCCCGGGCTGCTGCGGGCCCTGCGCAGCCGCGGCCCCTGCGGATGCGGCAGCGCAGGCGAGGAGGGCCGGACGCCGCGGCGCTCGCCGAGGGGCCTCTGCACGCGGAGCCGGGCGCCGTGACCGCGGGCGCCGTGGCCGCCGAGGAGGGCGGCCCGGCGCGCGCGCGCGGGCAGCGCTCGCCCGCGGCGCGGATGGCCGCCTCCCGCGAGGTTTCCCCCGCAGCGGCGCCGCTCGCGCTCGGGGGGAGCGTGTCCGTGGAGGCGCGGGCTCGCGGCCTCGCGCCGCGGCCGCTGCCCGCGCGGCCGCGGTGCCCGCCGCCGGGGGGCCTCAGCGCGGCGGCGGGCCGCAGCGCCTCCTGCGGCAGCCCGTCGCGGGCCCGCTCGGCGCAGCGGTCGTGCGTGGCCCTGGATGCGGAGGGCTTGCGCCAGGGGCCCGCCGAGGGCGACCACGACGACCACGAGGATCACGAGGGCGGCCGCAGCGGCGGCGACGGCGAGGGCGGCGGTTGAGGGCGGCGGGCGGCAGAGAGGACGGCGGGCGAGGACGGCGGGGACGGTAACGGCAGCGAAGGCGTCGACGAGGCTGGCGGCGACGAGGAGGGCGGCCACAGCGAGGACGCCGCCGAGGGCGAGGATGTGGAGAGGACGAGGAGAGGAAAGGGGGAGGGAAAGGGGGAGGAAAAAGGAGGAGGAAGAGGAGGAGGAGGAGGAGGAGGAGGAGGAGGAGTGAGAGAGGGAGGACGAGAAGAACGAGGTGGAGGAGGAGGAGGAGGAGGAGGAGGAGGATAACCATGATAGCCACCATCACAATAGTGAAAAGAAGTCATTACAAAACTCTACCGCATACCTTGATGATGGCGAGGACCAGGAGGTAGAGAAGAGCGCTTTTACCATATTCCTTGTTGTATAAAAAAATTGGGAGTGGAGTTGACGCCTGCTCCCAGGGCGCACTGCCGGGCCTGATCGCAACCAATACAAGCTGATTGCCGTTCGCACGTCGGGCATTCCAAACCAAGAGAGCCACGGACTATTGTCTGGGAATTTAGCAACGTGGGCAAGACTGCATGGCCAACGTGTAAATGCTTAAATACAACCCCCTGTCTGCACCAGACGAGAACGAATTCTCGATTGAAGCACAGGCCACTCAGCCTTCGGGGCATGCGACTAGGTCAAGCCCCTCGCACTCCGAGCGCACCCTAATCGGACAGACTGTGAAGTTCGCACTTGCACTTTGGCCTCCGGATTGACGAATTCCAGCCTCGACACTACACCATGTGTGGGAGTGATGGCCGTGATGGGAAAACTATGCCCAGTCACAGGGAGAAGGACTTATGCCTGACGTGCCTTTGTCAGCACTCCATGCGCATGGGAAATGCAGGGAAGCAGCACTACACACAGGATTCGAATTTTGGAAATGCTTGCATTGACCACCCAATCGACGTAGGCCCAAGCGTAAAAAAGCGCCCGCCCGTAGCAACCCAACCTCCTGCTTTGGCTTCCCTTAGAGGCTGCTGAAGTGGCCACTGTTGAAACGGCACTCCTCAAGCACAACGTGGAGGCACAAGGAGTACATTTGCCAGTTTAAGACAAACTCTCTTGGCGCGCCAGCGAGTTCATGTCTTGCTGGTTGGAGTCAAAAGGAGACGTCGAATGACTCAGAGCTCAGATGCTTGAGGCGAGAAGGGGGACGGCCAGAGTAAGCCCAGATGCATCAACGAGGTTGCCATATACCTTCCCGCACCATTTCCCCTCCTCACTAGTCCCTGCACGCCTCCCGTTCCGTTGCAAGACGCGTTCCCTTGAAAGACCCGTTCAAGCGAACGCCACATGTTGAAAAGGAACCGTGCTCCATCCGAGTGGCTGTTGCAATATTGTAAGATTGATGCGCGCGGCGCTAAGGCGGAAGCTCCATTTAGGAAAAGCATCGCCCTACATCCCTGACGCTGCTGCAAGTTTTTACGACTAATGTGCGCAGTGTTACGGCGAGCATCCCATTTTGGAAACGGGGGCTGCACATTGAAACAAAACATGCGCGCGGCGCTAAGGCGATGGGCGATGGCCCCATCTTGAAAACGACCCCCGCAATATTGAGGCTGCTCCTGACTTTAAAGACGAGTGTTCACCGCGCTAAGGCCAGAGTCCCATATGGAACAAACACTCAACCCTTGTAAATGCTGGATGGTGTAAATGAGAATGTGCGCGGCTCGCAGGGAAGACCCCAATTCTTCGCGCTCCGCGCACCTCTACCAGCCTTTTCAGAAACCATGTCCATGTGAGTTGACGGGGAAAGGGACGAAGAGACACATGTAGTAAAACAGAGCGGGCAACGGGTGAACAGAAATATCTTTGGGAACAAGGGGGTGGCATTGGAGGGTCAATTCGGGCCATCCTTGGGGCCCGCATGGGGGCAATGGAAGGAGGAGGAAGAGGAGGAGGAGGAGGAGGAGGAGGAAGGCGACGACAACGACCACGACGACGAGGATGAGGATGAACAGGAAAAGGAAGACGATGAGGTTCAAGGTTGAGGACGATGAAGAGGAGAAGGAGGACAACGAGGACGTGGACAGAGCCTTCTAAATCGCCTCGCGGAGCCCTTTTGGTACTCGTTTGGGTCATCTTGGGATTCCCTTGCGGGTCTTTTGGGAGGTCTCGGGGGCTCTCTTGGGGCCCTTTTGGAGCCCTCTCTGGGGTCCCTTGGGAGCCCTGGAGGACATCTGAGGACCATCTTGGAGGGCATCGATCAAAAAACTATGTGCCTCTCCCAATGGGACCATAAACATGACCTCTTAGGGCGCCCTCAGGGCGCTCTTGGGCCGCTCTTGGGCGCTCTTGGGGCCGTTTGGATGGCCCAGTGAAGCCCCCCTCTTGGGTCTTTCTTGGGCCATATTGGGGCCACCTTGAGGCCTCAAAAGTGCATCGGATGCGAAACGGCGAGACGCCACACATCATTGATGTTTCCTTGGGCTGGTGAGGGATATTGGCCTCTTGTGGGGTGGGGCGGAGGGGGCTCCGAAAGTAGCTGGAAACGTCGTTTGGCCCTCGTCGTGCCTCGTGGAGCCATGTCGGAAGCTATCTTGAACCATCTTCGGCTATCCTGAGCCGCTTTGAAGACCATCTTGGAGCATCGGAAGCCCTCTTGGAAACATATTGGTCGGAAATTGCAGCATATACATTACCAGTGCCGCGGATTGTTTTTCAATCCCAGGACTTTTTGAGGGTCGGGGACGACGTCGGGGTGGTGTGATGTATATTTGTTTCCCCATTCTCCCGGGAGACAGCGAAAACATGTACACACCAGGATCCCGTATACACCAGGATCCGCTTTCCTAGGCAAATTTCAGTACATGGCAGGAAAATGCGGCGGTGTATGGAGCTCGGTTCCCTACTTGGGTCATGTTGGACGCTCTAATTCATCACGACCCGTCCCAACAAAAACTGAGGGAGGGGAGGGGGAGGACACCCCTGCCCGAAGGGAAGATGGCTGTTGGAAGGGAAGAAGTATCGTTCGGCCCGGACCCCCTCGGGTTGTGAAACAATCACGACGGCAAGTTTTTCCTTATTTTCGGCCTCCAGTGGCCCTTACCGGGGCTCGGGTCCGTCAAACAACGACTCGGGAAGAGAAACCCGGCCCGGCAAAGGGGTCCAGCCCTTTGGAGGTCGACGTTGTGGAAAAATCATGGCGTCGGGGTCTGGGGACCACCCGAGTCCAACGGGCGGGTGGGGTGTCGAAGATGCCGCGGCCGACCGACCCGCTGGGACCTTGGAGAGGCGGCGACGTCAGACCCCCCCTCCGTCGCTGGTCGACGGCCGGGAGGCCTCAGACGATTGTCTCTCTATGCGGGCTCAGCGTGTCACCCCTCTCCCCCTCCTTCCTCCCTTCGGTGGGAAATCATGGGAGCCGGTAGTACCCTCTCAACTCCGTCTTTAGCGTCGACTAGCGTCGATTAGCGCGACGAGCATCGATTGGCGTCGATTTGGCGTCGATCTAGCGTCGATTAGCGTCGATCTGGCATCGATGAACGTCGATTTCGTGTCGATTCGCACGAGTCGACCAGACGGCATGTGAGACTCCCATGAGTTTTCACCGAACTTCCCCTCCCTGCTTCCCTTCCGCTGCCTCTCCCGCTCCCCCGCTCGCGCCTGGGTCCGGGCCCCTCTCCCGCCCTCCCCTCCCCCTGCGACGCGTTGATCTTCAACACCATGCTATGGCATGCAATGCTACGCCATGCTGCGACATCGGGTTGTGCGAACAGAGAGGAGATCGGCGCCATGGTAAGGGATGGGAGGGAGGGGTAGGACGTCAGATATGACGCGAGCGCACCTAGCTTGACATCCCTCCCCTCCCCCTCCCTCCCCCTGTCCCCTCCCGCTTCACGGGGCCAGTGGCATCCTGCGCCCCCCAAGCGAGGCCCGGCAAGATTGCTCGCGCCCCCGACGGGCCGCCAGCGACCACCCTTTAAGATTTTTGCCTGTGGCGCAAACCACTGGCCTCGCTGAGTCGCTGGCAGACCGTCGGCGGCCTTATATATATATATATATATATATATAGATGTGTGGACATATATCTATATATGTGTGTGTATGTATGTGCATCTCTCTCTCATTATCTGAAGGGTGAAAGTGGGGGTCGGGCGCACGGTCCCGGCAATGGTGTCTCTATGGGCCATGCATGGGCGATACATCTTCGATTGATGTGTTCTGCGGGGGAACCGATTGAAGCTCCCTGCCTGCACCCATGCGCGAGACTTGAGCAAGGAGGTGGGGGGCTCGGGAAAGGCGACGAAGGCAATGTGCGCTGAGGGCGCAACAGGAAAGGCTGGAATAAACGAAAGCGGTGAGGTGAGTGTCAAAATCTGCCCAGCCAATCTGACATGCGGAACATTGCGCCTCATTTATGGGGATATGGAGGGCCAGGGTAACATGTGAATTTACATTGCGGGGAAAAAGCAAAATGTGAATTCACATGTTGGGAAAGGAAAATGTGAATTCACATTTTGGAAGAAAGGAACATGTGAATTCACACTTTGGAGTTTTGTACGGGCATATCTATGAATGGGCCAGAAGGTGAATTCATGGTTTGGGAAAAAACATGTAAACTCACAGTGTGGAGAAAAATAGGAAAATGTGAATGCACATGTTGGGAGAATCGCGGGCCCCATTCCAAATCCGTCTTGGGGTTCGACAAGTCATCGTTTGGGAACGCACGCGATCATCAATCGCACAATCAAGACACTTGCACTCCATTTCGCCGCCCCAAGCGCGATATGCAAGAACGCCCGCACGCATGAACGATAATGGATGGGCGGGGCGTTTGCCCGCGCTGGCAACGCGCGGGCACGGGCGACTGGCCCTCCACGACAGCGAACACTGAATGCCAATCATACCCGATCACATACATGAGCGATAGATTGAGCATACATGGGCCTTCAGCCCCCATTGAAGACCCCCTGTTGCAGACCCCCTCTTTCACCCTCCAAAGTATGTACTTGTTTGCACGTTGTTTTTTTATACTTAATGCGTGCATATATATATATATATATATATATATATGTCATGCCAACTAGCTCTCAAGTTCTGCCGGGACGAACCCGCCGCCAACGGGAGGCTGGCGGTGTGCGATCGAAAGAAAAAAGGAAGAGTACAAGCACGAGGACGCAGACGAGGACGAAGAGTAGGAGGAGGAGGAGGAGGAGGATGACGAGAATATGGACGAGGACGGGAGGGCGAGGGGGAGGAGAAGGAGGAGGAGGAGGAGGGGGATGAAGAGGAGAACGAGGACGATTAAGTTATGACGAGGATGAGAACCGGGAGGACGAGGAGGAGAAGGAGGGAGTAGGAGGACGAGGACGAGGAGTACGAGGACGAGGATCAGGACGACGCGGACGAGGACTCTTGGAGGCATCTTGGAGTATTATTGGGCCCTCCTTCGTTCCTGTCGGGGCTATCTCTGTGCCCTCTTGGGGCTCTTGTAAAGGATCTTGGGGTCGTCTTGGAGCTCTTTTGACGTGTCTCAGGGCCCTCTTAGGGCCCTCTTGGGGTTATTTCGGGGCCTCTTGTGAGCCCTGAGGAGGGCTTCTCAGGGCTATCGTGGAGCGCGTCTGTGACAAGAGAGGGGTCCCAACGTCTGGCCCCTCCTCAGGAGCCCTCGAAATCGCCCATCGGGGCGCTCTTGGGGCGATCTGTCAGGCGGACCTCTTGGGCCCATCTTGGGCCTCTCTTGGGCCATCTTGGGTCCATCTTGAGGCCTCAAAAGCGCATCGGAAGCGAAAAGTCAAGAAGGCATAAATCAGCTTCGGCAATTTTGAGCCATCTTTTGCTATCTTGAGCCGTCTTGGAGGCCATCTTGGAGCATCGGAGGCCCTCTTGGCACCATCTTGGGCGAGAAAGGACCCTCTGCCACCTCGCGCCCCCCGCGGAAAAACCTCAGGGAGGGGAGGGGGAGGATATCCCTCTCCGTCGTGAAGAGAGTTTTGGAAGAGGAAGGAACGATATCGCTAGACCACATCAGCCCAAAGGGATGAGGGGATCAGTTCTGGTGGAGGGACTGGTGCCCAGAGACAATCTAAGGTGATCTGGGCCCAGACCTGAGGTGGCCTGGCCCGATTCGCCTGAGACATCCTCACTCTGCTTTCCGAGATAGCCGGGATTGAAGTGGTCCGGCCCGGTTCGCCTGAGACATCTTTACATCCCTGGGGCTCAGAGACGCCGCGCGAGAGGTGGTCTGGTCCGCTTCGCCTGAGACATCCTCGCGCAGCTGTGGGCTCAAACATACTGCGCGCGAGGTGGTCCAGCCCTCTGGTCTCCAACATTCTCGCAGCTCTGGGGTCCGAGATGGCTAGGACTGAGGGTGCCTGGCCCTTCTTGAGACGTCCTCGCACATTTTGGCTCGAAGATGCCGCGTGCAAGGTGGACAAGCCCGATTCGCCTGGGACATCCTCACGACTCTGCTTTCCGAGATGGCCGGGATTGAGGTGGACAGGCCCGTTCGCCTGAGACATGCTCGCAACCTGAGAGGTGGTCCGGTCCGTTTCACTGGAGACATCTTCGCAATTGGAGACATCTTCGCAATTGGAGACCTCTTCGCGAGCGGCATGTGACATGCCGCTCGCGAGGTGGTCCAGACCTTTGGTTTTTCGATATCCTTGCAACTCTGGGCTCCGAGATGGCCCGGATTGAGGGGGCCTGGTCCATCTTCCCTGAGACATCCTCGCAAATCTCGGCTCGAAGATGCCGCGTGCAAGGAGGACGAGCCCGTTTCGCCTGAAACATCCTCGCGATGCCGCGCGGAGGTGGTCCTGCCCGTTTCGCCTGAGACAACCTCACAACTTTGGACTCCGAGATTCCGCGCGAGAGGTGGTCTGGCTCGTTTCGTCTGAGACATGATCATAACACTGTGTCCCGAGATTCCGTGCGCGAGGTGGTCTGGTCCTTTTCGATTGATACATCTTCGCAATCCTGGGCTGGTTCGCCTGAGCCACCCTCGCAACTCTGAGCTCCGAGATGCCGCGAGAGAATTGGTCCAGCCCGTTTCGCCAAAGACATCCTGGCACATCTGAGCTTCGAGATGCCGTGCACAAGGTGGCATGGCTTGTTTCATCTGAGACATTCTCGGACCTTTGGGCTCAGAGATGCGACCTTAGGTGGTCCGACCCGTTTCTCGTGAGACATCCGCGCAACTCTGAGAGCTCAGAGATGCCTTGAATTGAGTTGGTCCAGCCCATTTCGCCTGAGACATCCTTGCGACTCTGGTCTCGGGGATGCCTCTCACCATTCATGGCTCCAAGATACCGCGCGAGAGGTGGTCCGGCCTATTTCGCCTGCGACACCCTCGCAACTCTGGGCTCAAACATGCCGCGCACGAGGTGGTCCTGCCTGTTTCACTTGAGACATCCTCGCACCTTGGGCTCAGAGATACCCTGACCTGTGATGGTACGGCCCGCTTCGCCGGGGACATCCGCGCAGTTCTAGGCTCAGAGATGCCTTGACATGAGGTGGTCCAGCCCGTTTCGCTTTGGACATCCTGACAACTCTAGGCTGCGAGATGTTGCCCGAGAGTTGGTCCAGCCCGTTTCACATAAGACATCCTCGCAATGGACTCGGAGATACCCCACGACAGGTGGATCGGCCCGTTTCGCCTGAGACATCCCCCCAACTCTGAGTTCCGAGATGCCGCGCGAGAGGTGGTCCAGCCCGATGTTGCTGGATACATCCTCACAATTCTGGGCTCCGAGTGGCCGCACGCGAGGTGGTCTGGTCCGTTTCGCCTGATACATCCTCGCATCTCTGGGCTCGGAGATGCTTTGACCCGATGTACTCAGTCCAGCCTGTTTTTCCCTGAATCATCCTCGCAACTTTGAGCTCCGACGCCACGAGAGAAATGGTCCCGCCGGTTTCGCCTGGGACATCGTCGCAATTCTGAGCTCTGAGATGCCGCACATGAGGTGGTCTGGCCTTTTTCGCTTGTGATAGCTTCGCAATTCGAGGTTCCGAGACGAAGGAGGTAGGAGGCAGAAGAGGCATGACCCAAACGATCTTTTTGCTTACAGTTCTGGTGTCGAATTGTGCTCCAGCAGGGGGTCCAAGCGCCCCAGCCTGGTCCGGGGGAATAATTACCCAGCGCCGAGGCGGGCAGGACTCCCGCGCGATGTGCGAAACAAGGTCACTCACAAGGAACAGGCGGGGTCACCATGCCTAAGAGAACAAACTGTGAGGAACTCTAGAGCCAGAGCGTGGCAACGAGTGAAGTGAGAGAGAGAGAGAGAGAGAGAGATAGGGAGAGAGAGAGAGAGAGAGAGAGAGAAAAAACAAAAATCATAACGACATAAAGACATAAAGGAGGCTGGGGAGGAGGGAGGTGGGAAGAGGGAGGGAGCATGGGGGAGGGAGGAGAGAGCAGGAGAGCAAGACAGAGGAGGGAGGATGGATGCGGGGACAGCCCCAAATGACGAGTCTGAGCACGCTTGTGGCATCTAATTGTGCTGCAGGAGGCTGCACGCTCCTCTGGCGAGAGGGAACGGGTGAGCAGCTGGCCTGGCGCCGAGGCGAGAGCAGGATTTCCGTGTCATAGTAGGCGCGAGCCCATGCCAGAATGAATGTTGAGGCGATCGCCAGCGAGAGGAGGAACAGGAGGGTGAGTAGGAGAACAAGTATGTAGGACGAAGAGGGGGAGGATAACCAGGAGGAAGAACAGTATCAGGAGCACATAATGGAGGAGAAGGATCAGAAGGATGAAGACGAACAGATGTCAGGAGGAAAAGTAAGTACAAGGAGAGGAGAAGGAGTAAGTAGGAGGAGGTGGAGTGGGAGGGGCAAGTGCGAGAAAGAGGATGACGTGTAGGAGGTCGACGACGACAACGACGACGAGTGCGATGACGACGGCAATGATGACGACGAGAGTGCAGGCCGATTAGGAGCAGGAGGAGGACGACGATGATCCGGAGGACGCGCGAACTGTATTTGGAGCCACCCCAGTTCTAAACGCGCTCTTTAGGGAGACCAGGCTTTGGCCATCGTTTTCTCAGTATGATTAACAAACCTATCCCGAACATATGTATATATATACATACATATACATATATATACATATATATATATATATATATATATATATATATATATATATATATATATCACTGTATCTCAGCCCCACCATTCCCCCACCCCAGTTTGGGAGAGGCCTCCCCCGAAGCCCGACGGGAACAGCCTGTAAGTCGGCCAGCGGGGCCCAGCCCATGCCAGCAGTGGGGACGGGAGCCGGTGGAACGATGCTCCTGTTCAGAGCGAGCAACACAGCTGGATGCTCTCGACCCCCCCCCATCCCCAGACCCCCGACGTCATGATCCTTCTCGACGTGGACCCCCAGACGTCTCGACACTTTTCCCGTGACCGGCTTCTCATCCCGAGGCGCTTCTTGACGGCCCCGGGGCCCGGTGAGGGCCCCCGGAGGCCGAAAATGAGGCAGAACTTCCCGTCAGGATTGCTTCATGATCCGACTGGGTCTGGGTCCACGTCCCCCCCCCCGCCCCAGCCCCCCCCCGCACCGCGCCCTGGGGGCGGGCCGCGGTCTTCGCGAATTTCGAGGGCGCCAGCGCCGCTGCCGCGGAGCACGGTGGCCCGGCGCGCCGGCCGGCCTCCCCGCTCGGGGCTCACGGGACGGGGGTCAAAATGCCAACGGGGGTCCGTCAGAGCGCCAGCTCTCGTAGGGTCCTGCAGAGCCAGGGGCGCATTGACCCGGGCTTTGGGCGCAGGATCCCGCAGGAGCCTGCCGGATTTTGCAGGCTCACGCATGCACAGCCTGACTGGCCCGGGGATGGACTGACCCAGGTCAGTGGATCCCCGACTGGCGTTCAGCGGCCGGGCGGGGTCGGGCGCACCGCGAGGGCAAGCCTCCTCCTTCTCTCCTCGTCGTCGTCGTCGTCGTCGTCCTCCTCCTCCTCCTCCTCCTCCTCCTCCTCCTCCTCCTCCTCCTCCCCCTCCTCCTTCCGTAGCCATTTTGGCTCAAGATGCTTTGTTCCACAGTGGAACGCGTGGATACCGCTAGTCCGCGGCCAGTGCCAGGGCGTTTCTGCCCGACTGTTTCCTTTTCACATCCAGCCAGTCTCGCGCCATGGTGCGGAAGCAGCCCTTCACGTGGTGCAGAGGCTGCGGCAATTGGGCCTACAACTTCCGTCTCATCGCCAACGACGGGAAGTGCGCGAAGTGCAACTGCGCCATCGATCTGTTCCAGCCTGCTGGCGGCGACGGCGGCAAGGGCGGCAAGGGCAAGGCCAAGCCCAAGCCCCCTGGCCCGATCCCGCCCTGGCGCCACCCGCCCGCCCCCGCGGACCCAGCAGCCATGCTCCAGTTGCTCGCTGCGGTCCCAGCCCTGGCAGGTTCGGCCGCCTTGCAGGAGTTGGAGAACAAGTACTCGGCCAGCCTCGTCAAGCAGCGCACGCCCCAGCAGGAGGCCAACTTCGCCGCCCAGAACCTCCAGAAGAAGGAGGCCGCCCTTCGTCGTGCGGCCGATGCGCAGGTCGCCGCCGAGGCGGCTCTGGCCAAGGCCAAGGACGAGTTCTTGGTGGCCACTGAGGAGGCCCTTCAGGCCCGCGCTGCCAACGACAAGGCGATCGAGGCTCTCACTTTGTCGGTCGGCAAGCCGAAGTGCCCGCCCGATGGGTACACGCCTGACGGCAAGAAGATTTTGCTTGCTATCAACGAGGCCGACTTCACCGACAATCTCGACGAGTACGATGAGACCCAGCAGAAGACGCTCTGCGACCTCAAGGCCCAGATGGACGCGCATGTGCAGCAGGTCGCCGCCCTGCAGGAGACGCTCGCGGCCACGCTCAAGTCTGTCCAGGAGATCCGAGCTGCTCCAGCCAAGCGGCTCCGCGGGGCTGACGGCACTGCCCACCAAGGCCCAGGCGCCGAAGCGGCCGCCAAGGAGGAGCTGCCTCCCCCTGCCGCTGCCCCAGCCCCTGCCCCAGCCGCCGACGCAGCCCAGGCCCGAGAGGCAGCCAAGGCCGAGGCATCCCAAGCCATCGCCAAGGCCAAGGAGCGCGCTGAGGCTAAGGCTAGCGGAGCTGCTGGTTGGCCTACTGTTGCTGATGCCAGCGGCGGCGGCGGCTCAGGCAGCCAGGCCAACGGAGGAGGACGGTCGACCTCTTCCTAACGACGGCCGCTTCTTCTTTGCCAACATCTCGGAGCGGGGCCCGCGCTCCGAGCGATTCATGCGGGCCCAGGCTGAGCAGCGCGACGTGCTCGGCTTTGTGGAGACCCACCTGCGTGGGGAGAAGCTCGAGAAGATGAAGGTTGGCATGTTCCAGGATGGGTGGAAAGCGATCGCTGCGCCGTCTACGCCTACAGGCCGCTCTCAGTCGGGCACCACAGGAGGCGGGGCCATCCTCTGCCAGAAGACGCTCGCGACCACCTCCTTCGAGGGCTGGAGGAAGGCCGAGCTCGAGCGATCGGCGAAGGATCCATTCGAGGGTTTCTGCCCGTCCACCTGGCACACGAAGTCGGGGAACGTGATAGTCGTTGCAGCCTACCTTCAGCCCAAGTTCGGTTTTCGAGGCCCGAACGAGCGCATGCTGATCAGATTGGCAGCCTTCCTGAGGCTTTTGGCAGATCCTTGGGTGGTCCTGGGCGACTGGAATAACCGGCCGAGCGAGTGGGACAAGACGAAGTGGCTCAGCAAGCTCGGCGGCTCTCTCGTGCTGCCGATGAACGTCGCCACCACCTGCAACCTCGGCCAGGGCACCATGATCGATTACGGAATCGCCCGCTCTGATCTCGCGGCTTCCTTGAAGCTAGACGCGGTGGTGGAAGTCCCTTGGAAGACGCACGTTGGCCTGGTCCTATCGATATGCGACGGCAAGTGCAACTGGTGGAACCGCGTCATTCAGGTGCCGCGTGAGCCCCCCACAGTCGCCAGGCCAAAGAAGCAGGCTGACCCGAGCAGCAAGCGGCAGAGGGCCTTGACATCCCACCGCAAACGGAAGGAGGCTTTGGACCAGCAGCTCCAGGAGGCCTACGACGAGATCCACCGCATCGAAGATGACGTCACGCCTGCCCCAGCGGCAAGCTTCTGCATCCCTCTTGACTTGTGGCTTCGTGTCAGAGGTGTCAATTCAGAGTTGGCCACCAGGGCCGACGATCCAGTGCCAAGTCAGTCCGTCCGGGGCGCTCAGCAGCACCAGGCGGAACCACATCCTCATCCTAACCTTTTGCCGGGATATCGTTCGGAATGTCAGAGTTTACCTGGTTCCGCTCAAGGCGTACAGCAGCACCAGGCGGCACCGCTTCCTCCTCCTAATCTTTTGCCACGATATCGTTCGGAATGTCAGAGACTAAGTACCCTCGACGTCGCGGACCACGATCCCATGGACGACTTAGAGGGCTGCTCACCAGAAGACGACGAGGGCACCGTCGAGTGGAGCGGTAGGGGAGGCCCACCTGGGGACCCGACCGCCCCGCTCCACCAAGGACCAAGCCAGCCGCCCTGCACGTCAGCTTCGGCGGCCTCGTCGTCGGCGGCGCCTTCGGCTACGGCATCCACGACTAGAGGCCCGGCAACTGCAGTCCCCCTGGGCCCGCGGGCGGTCAAAGACTTTAAATCAGGGGAGCGACTCAGGGGCCAGGTCGGACCCGAGATTCGCGAAGATGGGCTTCACACGGATGCGTCAGAGCGCGCCGCTGCAAATCCTGAGCTTGCCTCAGGTTCCGTCACAGGGAGGGCGACCGCGAGCCAGGGCAATGTTGGCACAGGAGTCGACATCACAGCGCGCGCTCGCGGCGCCTGACCCGTTTTGCCAGATTCGAGCCCGGGGTCGATCACAAGCGACGAGTTGATGTCACATTATCGCTTGGACAGGGACCCCGTTGCCAAGCTAGAGACCGCGCAGGCATACCACACCTGGATCGAGGCAGTCGAGAACACCACGATTCAGCACCACGAGCTCCCAGAGGAAGTCGCCAAGAAGCACCGAGGCCGAGGGCGAGGATTCACCATCGGATGGAATCGCGCCAGTGCCACGCCAGCTCGAGCTCATATGCGTCATCAGCTGCTGGAATGGTGGCATTTGGCCACTACCCTGCTCGTCCGCTACCAGTCGATCCGCCGACGCCAATCTGTAGCGGAGGAGGCCACTCTAAGCAGCAAGATGTCTGGGCTGTTGCAGGTTGCCCTGGACAACGAGCTTCAGCAGCCGTTTCTCCAGGACGACGACGGTGTCTTCACGTCTTGGGTTGCCGCGGTATCCGACCTCAGCCAGCAGAGCGATGAGGATATCCAAGGCATCATCGAGACCTCTGAGCGTTTCCTCAGCAGAGCCACGGGCAGGGCGTTGACTGATGGTCGGCGTGCTTTCAGCAAGTGGGCACTCAAGATGTGGCGTGATTCCCCAGGGGTTCTGCATCGGCATGTCAAACCGCCACGCCCTGTTCGCGATGAGCACTATGACGAAGCTGGGCACACGTATGCCACCCCCAGCCAAATAATGGATCGTCGAGCTCAAGCATGGCAAGACGTATGGACCGATAGCAACATCAGTCAGCAGTCTATCTTGGAGGGTCTCAGTTACGTCACGGCCAAGGCCAAAGAGGAGAGTGTAGACCCCATCGCACTCGAGCAGCTCGACTCCGTCGTCGGCCGCCTCAGCGCCAAGAAGGCCAAGGGGATCGACTCCATGGGCCCCGTCGAGATTCAGAGGTTGCCGGGGCCTGCCCGCCGCGAGCTGGTCGCGATCTACGAGATGGTCGAGGCCCGTGTTATGTGGCCTGCCCAGGTTTCGCCGTCATGGGGGCCGTCGCCCCGAAGCCGAAGGGTGGCGACAGGATCCTTGGCCAGCTCCCCTTCCTCATGAAGCTCTGGTCGAAGATCGGGTACCCCTTGTCAGAGCGGTGGAGCGAGGACTTAGCCGAGCTCTGGGACACGGCAGTCCGAGGTTCCTCCTCGCTGCAGGCCGCGCTGGTCAGGAGCTGCATGGACGAGTGCTGCCACATTCTCTCCATCAGCAGTGGCACCATCCTCCTCGACCTGGGGAAGTTCTACGACAGCATCTCGATCCCGCTGTTGTGCAAGGCAGGGCTGCAGCAAGGTTTCCCAGCCATCATCTTGGCGCTCGAGCTTCAGATGTTCCTGGCGCCGCGCTATTTGAAAGAACGCAGGTGGGTAGCCAGAGAAATCCTACCTTCCAGGTCCTTGGTGGCGGAATCGTTTCACGGAGGCAAGCTCGCGAAGGCCATGCTGGGGCCGCGGCTGCACCAAGCCCACCTTCGCTACCAGCACAGCATCATGATCAGGACCTTCATTGACGACACCGTCATCAGAGTCGAGGGCACGGCCAGTTTTGTTACTGACACTCTAATCGAGGCTGGCACGTTCGTGGGTCACAAGATGCAGCACGAAGCCAACCTCACCATATCGGTCAAGACTGTAGTGATCGCCGCGGACAACTCCATGGCCAAGAAGATCGCCAAGGGTCTGAATAAGGTTGACATCCCAGCTCGCATGGCCACCAAGGCCGTCGACTTGGGCTGCGACGCTGCCGCTGGTAGGATACGTTCTCGCTGCAAGGCTCGCGACCGCATGAACAAGGCGGCCAAGCGTTCCATGGCCATCGGCAAGGTGCGTCGCATTGCCAAGCTCCGTCGTGCTGCTCGAGGGCTCTGGCGTACAGGCAGCTCGCCCCAGGCGCTCTACGGGCACCAGCAGATGGGAGTTCCAGAGTACGAGATTACGAATCTTCGACGGCAAGCGGGGCGATCGGTTGCTGGTCAGGGCCCAAGTCGCTGCGTGACCACCACCTTAGATATGGCTATGGGGGACGGTGACCCAGCCAAGGCCGTCCGACACCAGCATGTCACAGCATGGCTGACTATGTGGAGGCAGAATCCTGAACTCCACCCTCGCATCCAGAAGGTCTGGGACAGCGTCGCCCCGAGGATCAGGCAGGCGGGCCAGCGCAAGTGGCGACTGGCCAAGGGGCCCCTCAGCGCGACCATCGCTACGCTGCTGGACATCGGCTAGAACCCCGTTTCTGCCACCCAATGGGACACCGATGGCGGGCACTCGTGGCGGATCCCGACGGCCAAAGACGAGAAGTTCCAGGATATGACCAGCGACTTCACCCTCTTGCTCAGTGACGTCTCCGACTCCATTGACAAGCAGTTGTGGAGGAAGGCGTCGCAACATGAAGCTGCTGAAGATCTGCGTGCGGGCGCCGACCTCCTGCACGTCTCTCGCGAGATCGAGAGGGACAGCAAGGCCGACGAGTTCGGTATGATCGGCCTCACCGTCGCCGTCACTTCTGGAGGTCAATGGCCGCGGGCCCGGCTCCGCGAAGCAGGCTACATCATTGCTGCAGAGTGCCCGCGGTGCGGGGGGGCGGCAGAGACATTATTTCATCGGATTTGGAGCTGTCCAAAGAACGTTCGTCACAAGGACTACGATGACAGCGAGCGCCTCATCGAGCAGGCCAGGACGAACTGGGAGGCGAGCCCCTCCTTGTGGCTCAGAGGAGTACCGAGCCGCCCTGATACCTGCCCAGTGTTCGACGAGGAAAAAGAGCCCGTTGCATATGAGTTTGGTAGTTTCGCCTCCGCACCCCGTGATGCCGAAGGTTTCGTCACTGTCTTCGGGGACGGGTCGGGTGGTGAGTTTTCAGAGGGCCCTCGGCGTCGCAGGGTAGGAGCTGCGATTGTTGCGCTCGATGGAAGCCCGTTCGGCTGGGAGCCGTGCGCGGGGTTTTCGACCACTGTCCCTGGGAAAGTCCAGACTGTCCCCCGAGCCGAGCTCACAGCGTTCGCCGAGGCCCTCGAGCGCACCGTAGGAAAATTAAGATATATCACCGACCACCTCCCCATCCTTAGAATCTGGCCCCAAGGCGAGAGTGCGCGCCAGCTTCGGAACGGCGACCTTTGGACCAGGATCTTCAGGGCCGCCAGGGGGAGGGGCGCGGAGGTAATTGTGGATTGGATCCCGTCCCACGTTTCGGTTGACGAGTTGGACTGTACCAGCGAGCGCGAAGTTTACCGTGCTGTCGGCAATGAGTGTGCTGATGTGCTCGCTGGTAGGGCGGCGCGACTGACTTGGAGCGAATTCACCCTCGGCTTTGTCCCAGAGACCGGCCGCAGGGACGCTGAGGCGGCCTTGGTCCGCAGGAGGGCGCGCAGGGCCTTGGAGGATAGTGTTCAAGCTGACCCCTGGACCGCGGCCCGTCCCGAGCGCCCCGAGGCCCCTCCCTTGCCCGCCCTGGCCCGTGCGCTGAAATCGTCTGCCCAAGAGTGGCGGAAGATCGGCCCAGAATTCGTGTGTTTGCGCTGCTCTCGATTTGAGACGAGAGCTTCAATCAAGCAGGCTGCCCTCGCCAGATGCCAGGCCAGGCCAGTGGGTGACGGCATCTCTCCGTTGAAGGGCCCCCAGGAGATTGGAGGCCAGAGCCTCCACCCCTCCCGCCGCCTCCAGTTTGGGGGGCGCTATGGCCTGACGTTCTGTGCTGCCTGCGGGAAAACCGCCACCTGTGACCCCAGGTGGCTCGTCGGCCGTTGCACCCCCAGCAGCAAAGGGGACCAGAATCTCACGAGAACTCAGAACGGCCGATACCCCCACCCTGGGGGGCCGCCGCGTTTCGTTCGCGATGCCATGGTCGCCCGCCTCGCGGGCCTGACGCACGCGCTGCCTCGGGACCGCCGCGGGGAGGGAGGGGCTTGCTGCAGTCAGACCTCCGCCGCCTCCTCTGCAGGCTTCGGGGCGTGTGCCGCCCCTGTCGTGGGCTCTGTGGAGGTGGAGGTCCCCGCTCCGTCCTCCCTCGAGCCTTCCCCCCCTCGGAGGAGGAGATTCGCCAGGCCCAGGAGCTCAGAGTAGCGCCCCAGTCCCTCCGCCTTTTGGAGGTTGCCCGTGGAGGCAGCAACGGCAGAGGTGACCAGGGCTCTGAGTCGGGGTCGGATTAATCCGTTCTGTTTTTTAGACTTCCGCTGCCCTTCATGCTCGCATTCTTCGCATTCCTCCTCCTCCTCCTCCTCCTCCTCCTCCTTCTCGTCCTTAGAGAGTAAGCTCAGAGGAAGAACAGGTACCGATACCGCTACCTTCCCTCACTGGGACCTTTGTGTGGGCCTCCTGGGATACCCTCGCCGCCACGGCTGGATTCGCTGCGAGATCCTGGTCTGAACCCGCCCCTGGAGAGGTTTGGGCAGTAGCGCCATCGGCGCCCTTCGGTCTCCCCATAGACGGGTCCTTACGGTCGGGAGCTTTGGCGTAGCCTGTCGCTCCGCTAGTCCTGGCCCACCACGTTTCGGCGCGACACGGTATCCACTTCCCAGTCCCCAGGCGTCAACGTCCCAAGCTTTTCCGAGCATCCCGCCCCGCGGAGCGGAGCGACGCGCGATCCGCTCGCGGAGTAGAGCGTGTCGCCAGGGCCGCCGCGGCGACACTCTAAGCGAAGGGTCCCGACCCTAGATCGGACGCGCAGATGGGAGGGTGGGGGACGCGGGGGAGGCTGCCCAGAAGGAGGCTGCTTCTGAGAAAAGCGCGGGGCCTGTCTGTAGATGCAAGACTAGCGCGTTTTAAGAAGCAGGAGTGTTTCTAAGAAGCTTTCCCCTCTCCCCCTACACTACCATCTTCTGTTAAGAAACGCCCCCCCCCAAGCTGAGTCTCAATACTTCTTAAGCTTCAATTCCGAACTCCAGAAAGCTGACCCGGTTTCTTCACCTCTGGAGCCTTGCCCGGAAGGTCCGCCAGACCTTCTGCCACAGTGCCCTCCAGATCTCTCCCCCCCGCTATCCCCCCAGATCTTCGCCCAGCTCAGCTGGGCGGCGCCCAGCTGAGCTGGGCGAGCTGAGCTGGAGCAGCAGGAGGAGGGGGCGGAGGAGGAGGAGGAGGAGGAGGAGGAGGAGGAGGAGGAGGAGGCGGAGGAGAAGGAGGAGGACGAGGAGGAGGAGGAGGAGGAGGAGGAGGAGGAGGCGGCGGCGGCGGCGGCGGAGGAGAAGGAGGAGAAGGAGGAGGAGGAGCTGAGCTCGGCGCCCGCAGAGGAGGGAGCAGCTGAGCTGGTCCTCCAGACCTTCGCCCAGCTGCTCCCTCCTCTGCGCGCCGCCGACGACCCTGGGAGCGCGGAGGAGTCTGCGTGGGCCCTCGTCGGGCCGCTGGGGCCGCCGGGGAACGGCTCGGGAGGAGGAGCTGGTCCTGGGGCAGGGGCCCCTCGGGGTGCAGGACCCGTTTCCCTCCGGGCCCGTCTCCTTCGTGACCGGTGCGGGGCGTAGCACGAGCAAGGGCGCCCTCGAGGGCGCGAAGTTCTTCGCGTTTCGCGCTTCTCGGTTCGGCTCCGATTCCTCCTCATCCTCTTCTTCTCCCCTGGGAGGCGGCGCGAGAGCGCGAAGTTATTCGCACTTCGCGCTTCGCGCAGCGCGAAGCGCGAAGTTGGGAGCCCTTGCGTAGGGGCCTTCGCCTTTGTGGGTCGGAGGAGTTGCCGTTTCCTCCTCGGCGGAAGGGCGGCGGAAGCAAAGCGAGGCCGCCTCCGCCGGCGGAGCCCGGCGGCAGGGCGGCGGAAGGTGGCGGAAGTAGAAGGTGCACCCCCAAGGTGGAAACGCGTTCGGGTTCAGGGTTTCCGGAATCCGCCCTCCAGTCCAAATCTATAGTAAGGATGGGTAACCTTCCCAAGGGCACCCTGGCATCCTTGTCTCCTCGGTCCACCCTTACCCCCCTTCGATGGCCAGCCCCGCTCGGGAAGCTTCGACGCGGGCGTCCAGAGTGCTTGCACCCTTGTCGCGCATCCTTACGAGCAGTTTTGACTCTAGGGGTGGCCTGTCGCAAGAGTGGCCCCTGGCGCGCGGCGACCTATTGTGGGACGTTGTCGCCGGATCCTGGCGGCGTTGCTGCCTCGCGATGCGTCCCAGCAGCTGCGCTGCGCCCTGCACGAGGAAGTCCGGGTGGCCCCTCGCTGGGGTGTGGCCTCGGGTGCGCAGCGCTCGGGGGTGGCGCATGTCACCGAGCGCGTTGCACGACTCGCAGAGTGCCTGCGTACTCGCAAGCGTCAACCAAACAAAAAAAACATGTCCGCTTCGCTGTCACGGATCGTAGATCCCCCGCGGCGGACCCAGGTCATTTGCGAGCAGTTCCTTTGCGAGTCGTGGAACGCGCTTGTCTCGCATTGGGGGGGGGGGGGGGGGGCGGGGGGGGGGCGAGGGGCATCCCCCCCTCCTCCTCCTCCTCCTCCTCCTCCTCCTCCTCCTCCTCCTCCTCCTCCTCCTCCTCCTCCTCCTTCTCCCCCTCCTCCTTCTCCTCCTCCTCCTCCTCCTCCTCCTCCTCCCCCTCCTCCTCCTCCTCCTTCCCCTCCGCCTCCTTCGCCTCCTGCCTCCCCTACCAAACTATGGTCGCGGTGGTGGAAGAATCGGCCCATCCACTGCGGCAGGAGGGTGGCCCCGCCGCGGCCGACAGGCCGCGCGCACGCCAGAGGTCACCCGCCCAGGGCCTTGGTCGGGGGGGGCGCTCTTGCGCGCGGTTGGGGCAGGGTCGGCGCCTCCATCTCCCGCTCGGGTGCTGCTTTCCCGCCCCTCGCGGCGATGGGGGAGGTGGCGAGGACGTGGGGGAGTCCTCCTCCTCCTCCTCCTCCTCCTCCTCCTCCTCCTCCTCCTCCTCTTTCTTGTCGTCCTTGTCTTGCTCCTCCTCCTCCTCCTCCTCCTCATCCTCCTCCTCCTCCTCTGCTTCATTCGTTCTTCTCGTCCTCGTCCTGTTCCCTCCTCCTCCTCCTCCTAGCCCCTCTGCTCTCGAGAGGTCGAGAGAGTTGCGGACACGTACTTCAGATAGGCGCCGCGTTCGCGAGCCATTTTTGCTCGGCCCCCCTGCGCGGTGGATGGTGCCCGATGTACTTCCAGTCCGCACCTCCCCCACTGGGGGTGCGGAAAATGCGGAGCAGCCGACAACTGGGCGAGTCGCCTCAGGTGCCGCGGCTGCGGGAATGGTGCTCTTCAGAAGGTGCAGCAGGCAGCCCAGCAAGCCGCCAAGTTGCGCCAGAAGGGGGGCGGAAATATTGGCGGCGGCAAAGGATCTGGACGCCCAGGTTCTTCGCAGGACAACGGGAAGATCATCGCCGCCATGCAGAAGAAGCTCGACATGCTGGTTGAGACAGAGAAGTCCGCCACGCCGCCCGCAACGGGGCAGCAGCAGCAGCAGCAGTCAGCTGGAGGATCCAGCACGCTCTCGTGCAAAGATGTGCTGGTTTTCCTCAAAGACAAGAAATGTGATGAAACGGTATTGGAGTCGATCGCGAAGTGCCAGTAGCGTGAGCAGGCTGAGCACCCGCCCTCGGTCGCCACTGCCAGATGGACAGTTGAGAGCCTACGGAAGAAGTATGAGAAGCAGGGCCTGCAACTCCAGAAGATAAAGGAGCGCCGCGAGCAGCTCCTCAAGTCCATCTCTCTGTCACTCCCTCCTTCCCTCCCTCCCTCCCCCCTCTGGCGACGACGATGGGCGGCGGCGGCGAAGACGACGACCGACGCCTCTGGAAGTCCCCGCCGGACCCCAGGGGTCCTTGGAGGCCTCCAAAGTCGCCTGTAGGTCAACACGAAATGCCAATCAACCGCGACGACGGCGATGACGACGACCGACGCTTCTAGATGTCCCCACTGGTCCCCAGGGCGACCCTGGAGGCATCCAGGGTCGTTTGGAGGTCAGCCGAAGATTTCGATCGAACGGAACCATCTCGAACCCCGAGCTTCGGGCGACCGAGCGACGACGACGCCTCCGACGACGCCGACCAGCACACAGGCGACGCAGACGCCAACGACGACGACGGCGACGAGGACGACGACGACGACGACGACGACGACGGCGACGCCGTTCCTTCTTCACCTTTTTTTCCTTTCCCCCCCTTCCTGAACCTCCGCTCCTCCGGGCCTCCCCTCCGCCTCCCCGTCATCCCTCCCTCCCTTCCCCCCTTCCTCGTCCACCTCGATGCAGCGAGCCACAATCCTCAAGCCTCGACTGAACCCGGATCCTCGAGCCTCGATCCACGCTCGAGGCCTCCAGCCTCGGAGCCTCGATCGAGCTTCGAGCCTCGATCAACCTCCATCGAGCCTCGAGCCTCGATCCATCGACTTCGGTCGAAAACCCGATCCTCGAGCCTCCTCCCGCCCCCCTTCCCCAGGTGACGAATTCCGAAGCCAACCCCCGCCGCACATCGAGTTGCTTGCATCGTTGATCGGCGAGGGTAAGTTTCGGATTTCGCCGCCTACCCCCCCCCCCCCGACTACCCCACCGCAGACCCCCGACGTATTGTTTCTGTTCGCGGCGTCGACCCCCCAGAGGTCCCGACTCACTCCCGGTCCCGGAGCCTGGGAAGGGCCCCGCGAGGCCGAACATAGCAGAAAACCTCCCGACATGATTTTTGCATGACCCGAGGTGGTCAGGGACCACAGGCTTCGATCTTAGGTGCCCGCTGCCCTGATACGTTTGCCCGTTTTGACATGCAGCATGGATTGTGCTCAAAACGTCCGTGTTGACACGCTTCGCGTTGGCTCGGCACGTGTTGGCCCACGTTTTGGCGAAAGAGACGCGTCAATTCAACGTGCGTAGTGAGCTCCGTACCAACACGCCACGGGGTACGTGGTGCGTGATAGGTGTCGGGGCACTTCAGAGAGCCGTTCATTCAATGTTCGCCCCCATTCTCAGTGTGCGGCGGGCTCTGGGATAGCTGGTGGTTACATCTTGTTGTGCGTTCCCATCTTCTCCCTCCTAAGACAAAGCAAACAACAAAACAACGTACACATTGGGGCAGCTAATACCTCGACCCTCGAGCCTCGAGCCTCGATCGAGCCTCGGATCGACGCGGCGCGGCAGGCTGAGATGGCTGGTGGTTACATCTCGTTGTTCGTTCTCGCCTTCCGTTTCAAAAATTACAAGGAAAACGCATAATATCGGGGCAGCTGAGATCGGCAGCGAGCCTGGGGGGGAAGTGAAAAGGGGCGGGCCTTCTCAGAGGGCCCGGAAGTCCCCTGGCCTTCTGCGACGTTTTCTGAGCCTTCCCCAGAAGACGCAAAACAAACAACCTCTCGGAAGGCTCGAGGCCTTCTGAGAAGCCCCGCCTTTTCTGAGAAGGCCTTCTCGTTTCGTTTCCCCTTGCTCGCTCGCCGCCAAGTCGGGACAGCTGAGACCTCGACCCTGTTCGTTGCGACTTCGGGGGACCTCGCCTGTTCCCAAAGTCGATGCCTGTTCTTGTGCCCGACGCAGGTTCGATGCGGACTCGACGCGGATTTTTCGTGAATCCAACGCGGACTCGACACTGATCCGACGAGGCCGACATGGATTCGACACAGATTCGCGACACGGAGATGGCCGCGACGGGACAGACGAGGTCCACCGAGGATGCCACAGAAATGTCCCCTCGCTCGCGGGGCTGCCAAGATTGATGGGCCAATTTTCCACCACCACTACCATAGGTAGGACGGAAGAGACGGGAGGAGGAGGAGGAGGTGGAAGAGTAGGGAGGATGACGAGGTCCTCCTCCTCCTCCTCCTCCTCCTCCTACCTATGGTAGTGGTGGTGGAACATCGGCCCACCAAAGACCTCGACCCTCGAGCCTCCGATCGACCCTCGAGCGTCGACGCGGTCGGCCACGGCGGCCGACGGCGGCGGCCACGCCGCCGGCCAGGCGGGCCAGCGCACGGCGCCCGCGGCGCGCGCCGCGGCGGCGCGCCGCCGCCTCCCGCCGACGGCCTCGAGGAAACGCTGCTCGCCGACGCCGTGGCGGTGCCGCCGACGACGACGACGGCGACGGCGACGGCGACGACGGCGACGGCGACGGCGACGGCGACGACGGCGACGGCGACGACGGCGACGGCGAGGGCGACGGCGACGACTGCGACGACGATGACGTCGGCGACGTCGGCGACGACGGCGGCGGCGACGACGACGACGACGGCCTCGAGAAGACGCTCCTCGCCGACGCCGCGGCGGAACCGACGCGCCGATCCCCGCGGCCCTGACCTTCCAGCCCAGACCCCCGACGGGTCGGGCAAAATCATGGCGGTAGGTGTTCCTCCATTTTCGGCCTCCAGGAGCCCTCGCCGGGCCTCGGGATTGTCAGAAAGATATTTGGGATGAGTGACCAAACTGGTCCCAGAGAATGGGTGGAGTCCTCGTGGGGTCGACGCTGCGAAATCAGGGTATGGGAGGAGGGCTAAAACATGGCACCAGGACCTCGACATCCACGTTTCAGTCGAGGCTCTGCGCAGTCCAGATGTGTCCGGAGGTCCAGAGAGCGGAGGGCCAGCACTCTGAATGGTCCGGGGGGGGGCTCGGTAGCAAATCATGGGAGCCTGATATGCCTTCTTAATACCGTCTTTAGCGTTGATTCGCGTCGGTTAGCGTCTGGGAGTCGATCAGATAGCGCCAATGCAGCGTCGGCCAGCGTCGATTAGCGTCGATTTGTTCTCGATCAGCGTCGATTTAGCGTCGATTCGCAGGAGCCGAGAAGATGGTATGGGAGGCGCCCGTGAGTTGCCACCAAAGGGGAGGGGAGGGGAAGGGGGTGCGACGTTTTCTGGGCCGTGTCCGCCGGTGCGTGGTCGGGGCAGCTCCGTTGGCAGCGGCGCCTCGCCGAGCTGCGGCTCCGGGCGTAGCCCGTCCGGGCGGGCCGCTGGAGGCCCAAAAAGCGATGGCCCGACAAGCTGGCACCCGAGGCGTGTCGTGAGAAGTCACGGCGGGAGGCTCTGTGTCGGGGGAACTCGAAGAAGAAAAACACCATGAACAGAAATTGACGGCGCTCCGCGCGGATGTCTTGGATCCGCGCTGGGACCCCCCTGGCAGCGCTTCCGGCGCCGCCCCTGGCGCCCTCTGCGCGCCAGGGAGGGGGGTCCGACACGGATCCAAGAAATCCGCGCGAAGCTCCAAAAGTTTATTTTTATTGCGTGTTGTTTCTTTCTAGAAACGTAAATGGGGGGAAGGAGAAGCGACACTAACACCACCAGGGAGCAACCTCCAGCGAGGAGGTCCACGATGCCTTCTCCGAGCCAGGGATAGGGGACGTCCCGAGCGAGAGGGGGGAGCACACCACCAGGGGTCCCCGCCCTGGCTCCTCCCGCTGGTGGTCCCTGGTGGTGTCGGTGTCGGTTCTCCGCGTTCCTAACGCAAGACGCGAGGCCAGAGCTCGGGTTTGCCGACGTTTCTGAACGAGCCCGTCCTGGGCTTTTGCGGTCCGGTTCTCGCGGGACGTGTGCAGGGGGAGCTCGCGTGCAATTTCAGATTGGGTCTCGTCGTTTTCATGAGGGCCGCGCCAGGCCAACCTAGTCCACCGTATCCGAGTCTTACGCCCTTAAGGGAGGAAAAGCCATCCTGACCCCGGTCATTGTCGTTTACTGAACGGCCCTGGGCGTGCACGGTGGAGGCCCATGCCAAGAAGCACCTTGCTTGTTTCCAGGGTGCCCTGGGTTTAATGGGTTTCGATGCGATGGAAAGCGTGACGCTGCCACACCGAAGATCAATGGACGCCCTGGGATCTCGGGGCCGGGTTTCTTGTGGAAAGTTTCTTGTGGTCGGGCCACCACAATGCTAAACAGCCCTGACTTGTTCGATTCCTGCCCGGGGTGCGACTGCCAGATGGCTTCGCTGGTCGGGGTGCTTCTAAGGAGGGTCGATTTTCTGCTCTCCCATGTTTCTGGCGTCTGGGCACCTCCACCGGGTCCTGGGGCCGCGAACCAAAACGCTGAGGTTGAAGAACGGGTCACCTCGACCAAAACCCCAGGCGGATTTTGGAAGAAACATATCAATAACCAAACATTATTCAGCAATAGTTAAAAGAGCACGAAAATCGGCCCCGGACTACTTGTTGATCATTCTTGAATGTTTTTCCTGTAGAGGGACATGCCCGACTTAGACAAAAATGCGGAGGTTGAACGGGCCGACTAATTAGACAAAAAACAAACGACACCACCCCACCTGCGGCCCTCCACGTTGCGCTCCCGCCCATCGGGCGCCGAGGCGTATACCACGCACGCCAGATGTCCTGGTATACGCCAGGCCCCTTTGGGGCCGTAGGTGGGGTGGTGTCGTTCGGGTTCTGGTCCGTCTCCAGGAGATGGTGCAGACCTCTGGGTTCTGGTTTGGGTTCTGGTCCGTCTCCCGGCCCGGCCCTGCCGCGGCGGCCGTGGGGCTGGGCGGCAGGGCGTCGACGGCGGCGACGACGACCACCGCGGAGCGCAAGGGGGTCGACGACCCAGACGGTGACCACGACGGTGGCAACCACGACGACGTCGACCACGACTCCAACGACGACCGAGATGGCCACGACCACGACCACGACCACGACCGCGTGTGTGTTTTGACAAGCTCGAGTGTCTGAAACAAGAAAGAAAGCTGTCCGAATCTCCACGGTGCCAGGGCTCTACGGGAGGGTCCCGGAGCTCTCTGGGAGGGTCCCTGGGCTCGACCTGGCGTTCCTGGAATCACCTGGGAAGCTTCTGGGAGCGCGAAGATGTATCCAATAGGGCTAGGATCGCCCTCAGAATGGCCCCCACAGCGTCAAAGAGGCTCCCCGCAAGCCACGTCTAATCTCCAAATGTACGCTCCAGAGGCCCCTAAGAGGCATCAGTCATTGATTGTCTTTGGATTTTTTGAGGTGCTTCAAATACCCTTCTGGTCTCCAGAGCGCTGACGACGGTCCCAGACCTCCCACAACAGCCCAAGGGTTCCCCAAGAGGCCCCCAAGACTCATGCAGTGGCGAGGCGCCCTGGCTTCCCTACAAGCCCACCTACGAATGTTCTAAGAATCTGTTGTGGTTTGCACGAAATGTTGTTAGAACATTTCTGGCCGAGACCGTTTTGTTGTCACACTTCGGCCTTTCGCTCTAAGAACATAGTTCACGCTTTCAGAACACTGTATGTTCCAAGACCATTATGTGGTAGGCCTACAGGAATGCTGGGACGGTCGGTCCCTGCTCAGAAGACGGGCCCAAGAGACCCACCTAACAGCCCAGGAGATCGTCAAGTCAGCCCCAGAACGCCCTGAAGAGACCCCGACGGAGGCCCCTCTGACACGCGTCCAGGGTAGCCTCCTGCTGGCATCCATCTACCTCCAGTGCGGGCCCAATGGAGGCCTCCGAGACGCCCCCCTGCAGGCCCGCACGTGTCCCCCGCCCCCCCCCCCAAGAGGCCCCGCGCACACCCTCCAGAGGCCCCCAACAAGGACGAGGGCGATACTGGGTAAAGGAGCAGCGGTGGAGCAGCAGCAGGCCAGGGAGGGGGAGGAGGCGGAGGAGGAGGAGGAGAGCCTCCTCCGTTCGTCGACGTCTTCCTGCTGCCTCCCTTCTGCCTTCTCGCTCATTCGCCGCCCCTCCCATCATCATTGTTCCCTCAATGCTCGTGCCTCCTGCCCCTCTCCCCTCCTCTGTCTCTCCCCGTCTCGTTCCTCCCCCCGTTCGTGCCCCCCCTCGCTCATCCTCCTCCCTCCTCGCGCTTCCGGCTCCTCGTGTCTCCACCTGTCTTCCTTGTCCCCGCCTTCCCCGTCCTCCGCCGTTCCCCGTTTCTGCTTCAGCCTTCCCAGCCTCCAGGCCTTCTCCCCGAGCACTGGGCCCTTCCCTGCCACGTGTAGGCCCTACGTAAGCGCGCGAGAAGCGCGCGCGGTTCGAGCATGCACGCGCGACTACGTACAGTGGGAGCCCATGCCAAGAAACACCCTGCTTGCCTAAAGGGTGCCCTGGGTTTCTTGGGATTCGGGGGTTTTGCCCCTTGGACAGCGGGACCCTCCTACGCCAAAGATCCACGGACGTCCTGGGGCCTCAGGGTCGGGTCTTTGTGGAAGGTTTGAGGAGGAGGAGGAGGAGAAGGAGGAGGAGGAGGAGGAGGCGGAGAAGGAGGATGAGGAAAGGAAGGAGGAAAGGGAGGAGGAGGAGGAGGAGGAAGGGGAGAAGGAGGAGGAAGAGCAGGATGATGATGATGAGGAGGAGGAGAGGCCGGGGGATTGTGGAGTCGCTGTGGGTTTTAGACGAAAATTTACGATATTTCACTTAGTTCCTCATCATTATGCTGATGTTTCCTTTCTCGTTTTTTTTCCTCTCTCTCTCTCAATCTCTCCCACTCCCATTCCCATTCCATTCCCATTCCCAATACCATTACCATTACCATTCCCATCCCAATTCCCATTCACATTCACATTACCGTTACCATTACGATTACCATTACCTGTACCTTTATCTTTACCTTTACCTGTACCATTACCATTACCATTGCCATTACAATTGCCAGTGCCATTACCATTGCCATTACAATTGCCATTATCATTGCCATTGCCAGTGCCAGTGCCGTTGCCATTGCCATGGTATTGCCATTGCCAGTAGCCACCCCGTTACCATTACCGTTACCATTACCATTACCATTACCATTACCATTCGCCACCACCATTACCATTGCCATTATCATTAGCATTACCAACACAATTGCCATTACCATTACCATTACCGCTGCCATCACCATTACAATTCCCATTCCCATCATCATTGTCATTACCATTACCGTTACCAGTACCATTTCCATTACCATTGCCATTATCTTTCCCACTACCACTACCATTTCCATTCCCGTTCCCGTTCCAATTACTACTACGATTCCCATTACCATTACCATTACCATTACCATTACCATTACCATTACCATGACCATGACCATGACCATTACCATTGCCATGGCCACTGCTATTGCCATTGCCGTTGCCGTTGCCATTCCCATTACCATTGCCAATCGCTACCCCGTTACCATTGCCATAACCATTATCATTACCGTTATCGTCACCATTACCATTCCCGGTACCATTATCATTACCATTGTCATTGCCATTACCATTACCATTGCCAATGCCATTGCCATTCGCCACTACCATTACCATTGCCACTCGCAACTACCATTACCATTACCATTGCCATTGCCATTGCCCTTCTCCACTACCATTACCGTTGCCAGTACCATTACCATTCCGATTAACATTCCCATTCCCAATACCATTACCATTACCATTACCATTACAACTGCCATTGCCATTACCATTACCATTACCTTTACCTCTACCTTTACATGTGCCCTTACCCTTACCATTCCCATTTCCGTTACCACTACCACTGCCATTTCCATGCCCGTTCCCATTCCCATTCCCATTCACATTCCCATTCCCGTTCCCATTCCCATTCACATTACCATTACCATTACCATTACCATTGCCATTGCCATGGCCATTACCATTGCCATTGCCATTCCCAATGCCATTGCCATTGCCATTGCCAGTACCGTTGCCGTTGTCATTGGCATTGCCATTGCCAGTCGCCACCCCGTTACCACTATCATTACCGTTACCATTACCAGTACCATTACCACTACCTCTGTCATTACCATTACCATTCGCATTGCCATTGCCATTGCCACTAGCCACTACCAGTACCATTGCCAGTACCATTTCCATTGCCATTCCCATTCTCATGACCATTACCATTACCATTACCATTATCACTATCATTTCCATTACCATTATCTTTACCTTTACCTCTACCTTTACCTTTACCCTTACCCTTATCATTCCCATTTCCGTTGCCACTACCACTACCATTTCCATTCCCGGTCCCGTTCTTATTCCCATTCACATTCCCATTCCCGTTCCC
Source organism: Prorocentrum cordatum (assembly GCA_963575745.1). Taxonomy (NCBI): domain Eukaryota; class Dinophyceae; order Prorocentrales; family Prorocentraceae; genus Prorocentrum; species Prorocentrum cordatum. The sequence goes on along the minus strand of CAUYUJ010016238.1, from coordinate 135,355 downwards.
ATTCCCATTACCATTGCCATTATCATTACACTTACCATTGCCATTGCCATGGCCATTATCATTGTCATTGCCATTGCCAATCTCATTGCCATTGTCATTACCATTACCGTTGCCATTGGCATTGCCATTGCCAATCGCTACCCCCCTTACCACTACCATTACCGTTACCATTACCAGTACCATTACCATTACCTCTGTCATTACCATTACCATCACCATTGCCATTGCCACTCGTCACTACCATTACCATTGCCAATACCATTTCCACTCCCATTCCCATTACCATGATACTACCGCTGCCATTACCATTAGAATTCCCATTCTCATTTCCATTCCCAATACTATTACAATTTCC
>CAUYUJ010016238.1:100000-130000 GCA_963575745.1 Prorocentrum cordatum | reverse complement strand
ACAGTGGAAGGCTGGCAGCAGGGGCACAGATAAAGCATCAACCGCCTGCTCAAGACAGCCGGGGTGTGCCAGCGGCTGCCGTTGGGCTCGCGGACTGCCTTGTGTCCCCTCCTCGGTGGCCAGGCTGATCGTGCCAGACTCTCGGCACCATCTGCGGCGAGCTAGATCTCGTGAGCGCTGCGGCGGCAGGGTGCGTGCGGAGATGACCAGAGCCGGTGCTCTCCTGGGTCCTGGGTCTTGGGCGGTCTTGATGCCTTCTTGCGACCATCTTCAGTTGTCCAGGCCGCCTAGATGGGGTCCGAGTAGATGGGGTCGGAGGATCGCGCCGTATCGCCGATGCATCGGCGATGCGGCTCGATGCGGAGCCCGATGTTCGCCATGCCGACGGCGCCGATGCATCGCCGACGTCGCCAATGCATCGCTGGTGCATCGATATATCGGCGATGCGGCGCGGTCCTCCGACACCATTTACTCCGACCCCCTCTAGGAGGCCTCTGCCGATGCCTTCCTGCGGTCATCTTGATTTGAGAAGCGTCGGCTGCAAGCAAGCACATTCGTTCTTACATGCTGCTCAAGGTTCACGGCTCCCCTTGCTGAATACCTCCTCGGGCGTCTGTTCCGGGCTTCACGGAGCTTGTGGGCCTTGTGGGGGCAGTTTCATGGCCGTTGGGCCCTTCACGAGCTGGTCTTGGGACATCCTGCAGTCGTCTGCGGTTCTGGGGTGCCAGACTTGCGCCCAACTTGGGGCCTCTTGGAGCTTATCGTGGCGGTCTGGGGGCGATCTGAAGGGTTGATGGAGCTCTTGGGGGCAGCCAAGCCATTTTGGGACCACAATCGGGCTTCTGAGGGCCCATCGAGGACCGAAAGCGCGAGAGGTAAAAAACATCGAACAGCTGTGGGATGTTCGGTCAGATCTGAGGCCTCCGACGATTCTTCTGTTGTTCGACATACTATCAGAAGTCATGTGCGCGGCGTTGGAGGTATTTTGGGCCATCTTGAGTCATGTTCGATCTGTCTTGTCGTCTCCCCAAGTCATCTTGGGCAGATCTTGATGAGCTGGTTTTCGCCCTGAAGGGGTTTACTTATTTTGCTTCCTGTTGTTACCCCGAACTGACCCTGTAGTTTCTATGGTGGGGTCGCTCCAATTTAATCAACACCACAACCGCATTACCAGAGTGAGGGGTCCGAACGGTCTTGCACCGTCCATGGGTATGTGGCCAAAGTGGGGCCCCGCGGTGTGGATTATCGTTGCGTGGTGCCGTTGCTGTCGCCGCTCGACCCGTCCCGCGGCACGCTCGCGACCCGCCCCGCGACCCACCGCTGACTCGCCCGCGACCCGCCCGCGACCTGCCTGCGACCCGCCCGTGAGCCGCCAGCGACCCGCCCGCGACCCACCGCGCGCCCCGCCGAGCGACCCGCCGCGCGATCTGCCCCGCGACCCACCCCGCGACCCGCCCGCGACCCCGCCGCCCAGCGCGCGCCCCTAGCTCGCGGCCGCCCCCCAGGCGCGGACGGGGCGCTGGAGCTCCGGCGGGCGGGGCGGAAGCACGTCCTCTTCGACGTCCCCGAGGAGGACCACAGGCAGCCGCCCCGCCCCGTGCTGTGCCCCGCCAGGAGCGTTTGAGAGAGAGCGGCCGCTCGGAGGTCCGCGCGGGCCTCTCGGCTCGGCGCTTGGCCCGCCGCGCCGCATCCGTGGCCCGGAAGTCGGGCACAAATAGTCAAATAATAGTTTGGTCATGATTTTTCGTTTCGACGATTTTGGTTTTATGTTGGACATGTTGGTGGTATGTTGTATGTCTCTTCCACAATCCGCCTGTAGGGGGACATGCCCGACCTAATCCTGGGTTTCGAGCCAGGCAGGCTGGCGCCGCGTCGGCGCGGCGGCGGCACTGGCAGCCGAGCCGAACACGGCGCGAACGCGAATCCCAAGACGGAGAACAAACGTGACCCCCCCCCCAAACGGAGAAAGCGTTACCCTTGGAAACGGAGATTAAATCGCCCTCAGAGATCTGGACATCGTCTGAGGCCGTGCCGTGCGATACCGTCGCGCCAGTTCGCTCGCGGTCCGAACCACGATCGTCGCCGCTCTCGCTGCTGCTCTTGGTGCCGAGGCTCAGACGGCGTGAGCAGCGCGTTTTGCTCTGCTCCGTCCGCGTCGTCGCCCTCTGTCGCCGTCCTTGGAGCAGCGCCAGTGCGCTGCAAGAGATGCTCTGCGCCGTCTCTGCCCGAGACCTCAGATGATGTTAAAGACGTTGGGGACGTGTTTGTCGTTGTCAAGGTCGACGTTTTCTCCGTTTTGGGGTCCATTGTTGTTTCGTTTGGAGATTCTCGTTCGCGCCGTTTTCGATCTGGCCTGTTTCGCCCAAACTCATGCGCGATGCGGTCTGGAAGTGGGCAGTACCCATCCTCAAGTCGTGAAGTTCCACATTGCAGCTGGGCTGGCACTCATCCGTGTGTGAAGCGGCGCGCGGCCTGCACCGCCGTGGCAAAAGTTTTATTAATGTCCGGTGGTTGATGTACCTCTTGCCCTCAGCGTTCCTAGCATGGCATACGGCTGGCGATGTTCGGCCCACAAGGTTGGGTCCCTGCATTGTTTTAATTCTATGAGTTCAGAAAGAGACTGGAATCCACCCCGCGCCAGCCCGCAGTATTCATCGTGCGGGATTTGCCCGCGCGCGGAGCAGATTCTTCTCCGCCTACTCCGACTAATCTCTGGAATCGAAGTACATGCGAACGCGGAAAGATGAGCACGTGCGACACGGAGATGTACTTCGGGGCGCGTGCACGAGGCGAGGTGCCGAATCATGCATCTTGGGCCGCGATTGCGAGAAGGACCGGACCTGTCACTACCCCGGCGATTGCCCGAGATTCTACTTTTTTCCGGCGAGGAAACAGAACCGGGGGGTCTCCGAGCTACGGGGGCCCGCCGCCGCCAGTTGCCATGCAGCACACTGGTCGCGCATCGTGCGCCCTGTCGCCCACGCCGCTGCGGCGTCGAGAGCCCACGTGCCACGTCCACGGCCGCAGCAGCCACGTCGGCGCAGCAACAAGGCAGGCAGACGTGAGGGCTACAGTCGCAGCTCCCGCGAGCCAGCGAGCCCTGTTGACCGTCCCGATCTCCCGCCTCTCATCATCATCATCATCATCATCATCATCATCATCATCATCATCATCATCATCATCATCATCATCATCATCATCATCATCATCATCATCATCATCATCATCATCAGCATCAGCATCAGCATCAGCATCAGCATCAGCATCAGCATCAGCATCATCATCGTCGTCATCATCGTCATCCTCATCACCATCCTCATCCTCATCCTGATCCTCATCAACATCGTCATCAGCAGCAGCAGCAACAGCAACATCCTCAGTAGCATCATCATCATCAGCATCATCATCATCATCAGCATCACCGTCATCATCGTCATCAGCATCATCATCATCACCAGCATCACCATCATCATCAGCAGCAGCTGGCTTATCATCATCAACATCATCATCACATTCGTCGCCATCATCGTCGCCGTCATCACCATCATCAGCATCACTGTCATCATCACCATAAGCATCGTCGCCATCATCGTCGTCATCATCACTACTAGCATCATAATCATCATCAGCATCAACATCAGCAGCATAATCAGCAACAGCATCAGCATCAGCATCATCAGCAGCATCATCAGCAACATCATCGTCAGTATAATCATCGGCATCATTATCATCAGCAGCATCGTCATCGTCATCGTCATCAGTATTAATCATTCTCATCCGCACCATCAGCACCCCCAATATCAGCATCCGTATCATCAGCATCGGCATCGGCATCCGCATCATCATGATGATTACCGGTCATCGTGATTGTCACCGTCATCATCGTCAGTAACGTTATTGCTCTCCTCTGGTCTCCTCTTCCTCCTCCCCCTGTCTTCTCTCCCTTTCCCTCACCCAAGCGAGCGCTGAGCAGCGCCGAGCAGCGCCGAGCAGCGCCGAGCAGTCGGGGAGATGGATGCTCCCTGGGGGAGGGGCGGTTCTTTCTCCTCCTTCCCCTCCCCCCCCCCCTCTGGGAGGCCCCCACAAAGGTCGGCAGAGGTCCCCAGGGGCCTCCAGGGAAGCTCGCAAAAGAGCGTCGTAAGCGCCCCAGGCCTTTGATGTAACCTCGGCCCGCCTCGACCCTCGGTCCTGGATCCTATCCCAGGACGGCGATCGTCGACGCGACCTGTGTCGTCAGCCCTCGATCCCCCACCAACATCGGCAACCGACCGTCCCCTCGACCCGCCCCGCGACCCTCCGAGATCCTCGACCCTCGGTCTGCCTCGGCCCTCGATCCTCGAGGGCGACGACCGTCGACGCGACGGCCGTCGTCCAGGACAGGATCCTCGATCGCGACGGCGACGGTCATCTTCGGCGTCGGCGCCCGTCCTCGACCACGACAACAATGCCCCTGGACGCGACCACGATCCTCGACGCGACAGCCACGACGACCAGGGTCTGGACCTTTTCCCCGTGGTCGGGCTTTCATCCTTTGTCGATTGCTCATGCGTCCATGGAGCACTCAGGGCCCTGGGAGTCCGCGAACGGCGTAATCATTCCAGGACCCCCATCCCCCCATCCAGGACCCCCCCCTCCCATTCGTGGCAGGCGGGTTGTGGGCCAAACGTCAACCCTTTTGAGGTCCTGCGGGTGAGTTCTGACCAGGAGTCCGTTATGAGTCCAGTCCTTGTGACGAGAGGCTTCCTGGAGGACCAAAACGAACGAGGAGAACAAACATTAGCCTGGCGACGGATCCAACCGTGTTGTCAGCTGTGAGGGCCGCAGCTGTGAGTACCGTTTTCGGTGGAGCTCCATATGGAGCCACGGAGCGCGTGAGGGGTGTGCAGAAATGGGCGAGGTACCGCATGCGGCATGCGACCGCTGCCACTGGAGCCTGCAGTGGAGCTCCCTACAGGGGCCACGAATGGGTGTGCCGAAATGGGCGAGGTGGCGTGATGCGGGCTTTGCTGTTGGGTCGTCGGTGGAGCTCCCTATGGGGCCGCGAAGTGTGTCTGGAGCTCCCGACGAGGCCACGAAACGTTCTCATGGGTTATGCTGAAATTATCCCGGGGAAGACATGCTGTTTGGGCATTCGGTGGAGCTCCCCACGAGGCCGCGAATTGTGTGAGGTGTGCTGATATGAACCGGGGGACACCACCCGGGCTTTGCCAGTCTGGCCGTCTGTGGAAATCTCTATGGGGCCACGGCGCGTGTGAGGAGTCTGCCGACATGGACGGGGAGACGCCGTGCGGGCTTTGCCAGAGGGACCTTCGGAGGAGCTCCCTATGGGGCTACGACGCGTGTGAGGAGTGTGCAGACATGGGCGGGGAGACGCCATGCTAGCTTTGCCAGAGGGACCGTCGGTGGAGCTCCCCATGGGGCCATGGCGCGTGTGAGAAGTGTGCCGACAGGGGCTGGGGAGACGCCATGCGGGCTGTGCCAGAGAGGCCATCGGTTGAGCTCCATATCCTGTGGAGCCGCGGAACGCGTGAGGGGCGCGCCGAAATGGAGGCGAAGCGGAAGGAGGAAAGGAGGCGGAGGGGAGGAGGAGAGGAGGGAAGAGGAGACGCGCGGCGCTGAGGATCTAAAACGGGGACCCAACACTTAGGATGGTTGCGAACTAAGAGTGGCCGTTCGCCATACTGGCCCTCCTCGCGCAGGCCCACAGGGGGTCCCCCCCCAGCACTCGGCTGCGCCCTCAGCTGGATGCGGCCCCCCCGAGGCCCCCGAAGGCCGCTCACCCAAGGCCAAAGGCCACTCCTGCCCAGAGTCGCTCCTGCGTGTAGCCAACGAGCCTCGATCCTCGAACTCCGCGTCTTCGGTTGTTGCCCAGCCGTTCCCGCGGCGGCGAGGCCGCCGGCGGCCGCCGGCAGGCCGGACTACTCGGGCGCTGCCGGGCTGATGTTCCACGACGAGGCCGCCGCCGCCGCGCCGCGCGCCGCCTGGCCCGCCCCGCCCCGCCCTTGGGCTGCCGGGCCACTGCGGCCAGCCTGCTGCGCCCCCGAGGGGTCCAGCGGAGAAGGGCCCGTCGCGGGGCCAGGCTGATCCTGCCCCCCCCCTCCTCCCCCCCCCCCCACGGTGGGTGCTGCCAGGCGCGCAGCCGTAGCCACTCTTGCTGCGCCCCATGAGGGGCTCAGCGGAGTCGGGGCAGTCCAGGCTGGACCTCGCAGCCCCCCGCCCCCCCTCAGCGTGAGGCGCGGAAGTGTGGCCACGGGTCTGCGCCCCCGAGGGCTGGGAGTCGGGCCTTACAGTCAGCCCGCATGTTGAGGATTGGCAACCTTCCCAACGGTACCTTGCATCCTTGCCTCTTCGGTCCATCCTCGGCCACTTTCGTTGGCCGCGCCTCGCTCGGAAAGCTTCGAAATGGGTGTCCAAGGCCCCTGCATCCTTATCGCGCATCCTTATGGCACGGGTTGACTGCACGCGGAGCCAAAGTAGACCTCGCCCCGCCCTCCTTGGCTGGCCAGAGGCTCCCGCATGCGCAGCCCCTCCCTCCAGGGGACGGCCGATGGCAGGCTGCAGTGCGCTGGGCAGCGGCCTCAGCCCCGTGTGCCAGTGCCGAGAGTGGCAGAGGGGCTGCGCTGGCCCGCTCAGGCGCGGGCACCGGGCTGGCCAATTTCGCGGCCCGCCTGAGGCCATCGGGGCGCAGCAGGGGGGGAGGAGGGAGGGGGTTTGGGAGAGGGGTGGGAGGAGGGAGGGTTGGAGGGAGGCTGGATAGAGGGATGGAGGGAGGGAGGAGGAGGCGGACTGGGAATTGAGGAGGCCGACGAAGAACGGAGGAGAGGAAGGAGGAGGAGGAGGAGGAGGACGAGGACGAGGAGAGGGAGGAGGAGGAGGAGGAGGAGGAGGAGGAGGAGGGAGGAGGAGGAGGGAGGGGAGAGGAGGAGGAGGAGGAGGAGGAGGAGGGGGAGGAGAAGGAGGAGGAGGGGAGGAGGAGGAGAATTGATGAGGAGGCGGACGAGGAACGGACGAGGCGGACGAGGAGTTGAGGAGAATGAGGAAGAGGAGGAAAAAGGAGGAGGAGGAGGAGGAGGAGGAGAAGGAATTGAGGAGGAGGAGGAGGAGGAGGAGGAGGAGGAGGAGGAGCGAGGAAAAAGGATGAGGAGGAGCGAGGACAAGGAGGAGGAGGAGGAGGAGGAGGAGCAATAGGAGGAGGAGGAGGAGGAGGAGGAGGCGGAGGAGGAGGAGGAGGAAGAGGAGGAGGAGAAGGAGGAGGAGAGGAGGAGGACGAGGACGAGGACGAGGACGAGGACGAGGACGGGGAGGAGAGGAGGAGGAGGAGGCGGAAGGAGGCGGAGGAGGAGGGAGGAGGAGGAGGAGGAGGAGGAGGAGGAGCAATGAGGAGGAGGAGGAGGGAGGAGGAGGGAGGAGGAGGAGGAGGAGGCGCAGCAGGAGGAGGAGGAGGAGGGCGTCCTGGAGCGAAGGCCGCGGCGGGCAGCGCAGCGGCGGGCTCTCGGCCCGCGGCAGGTGCACGGAGCCACCTCTCCACGAGGGCCCGCACGTTTTCGCAGACGCTTGGCCAGTCCATCGCACAAGTTTCGTCTGAGCCCTCCTCCTCCTCCTCCTCCTCCTCCTCGTCCTCCTCCTCCTCCTCCTCCTCCGTCCTCCTCCTCTCCTCCTCCTCCGCTCCTCCTATCCTCCTCCTCCTCCTCCTCCTCCTCCTCCTCCTCCTCCTCGCGCGGCAGCGTTGCGCTCTTTTTCCTTCCTCGCGCCCACGCTGGCGAGCGTAAGTGGCAAGTGCGAGGGTGCCCTTCGGGAGGCTGCAAGTCAGCGAGCGCCTTCCACTACTCGCAAAGTGCCTACTCGCAAACGCCTGAAAAAAGACACATGTTTGTTTCGATGCCATTTATCGTAGACCCCCCGCGGCGGATCCAGGCAATTTGCGAGTAGCTACTTTGCGAGTAATGGAACGCGCTCGTCTAGAAAGGGCACTAGCGCCACCCAGTGGTTGCACTCATGTCTGCGGCGTAGACAGCAGACGGCCGTTCGGGGGGTGGGGGGGGGGGCGAGGGGGAAAGTGGCGTCCCAAACCCGGATAGCAGCGCAGCCCAAGCGCGTGGGAGACGCTCGCGAGGGCGCTGGGAAGCATTACTAGGAAGCTTTGAAGCCTTGGAGGAGTTTCGAAGGAGCTGCGAAGGACCTGCGGAAAGGTTTCAGGCACGCGTGTTGGGAACGCGCAGGAAAACGCTTGCCGGAACACGCTGCGACCTCAAGCAAGCTACTGCGAGGATGCCTGACCGGGAGCGTTGGAGGGGCTGGCGTAGCCGTGCTTGCCAGCTTCTTATGTAACAACCTTCTTAGCTCTCTGCAAGGAGCTATCCGGGAATAGCTAGACAGGAGCACCAGCTGTAGGACCATACGTAGAATTTGTTGTGATCAGGCCACAGCGCACCAGAGGATGTAATGACCAAGCCTGGCCGCGAGGAATGCGTTAATAGGGGGGGAACTCCCGGCAGGTGCAGGAGGTGGAGTCGGTCCAGGCCGGCGAGACCATGGCGCGGGCGTCGATCTCGTTCCGGGACGAAGGCCGCCCTCCCCCGGGGACGGCGACCAGCGGCCGCCGCCGCCGACGATGACGACGGCGACGATGACGACGACGACGACGGCGGTGGCGACGACGACGACGACGACGACGACGACGACGACGACGACGACGGCGGCGACGACAACGGCGGCGGCTGCGGAGACCCGCGCATGTTTTCCAAAAGGACTGTTGATTTGTTGCGTGCCCGCTCGAGGATGGCGCGCCCTGCGTGCCGAATTCGTGCGGATGTCTCGAGCGAAGCGCTTGTTTTGCAGCGCTTGACAGGCCTCGGCGGCTCAGGATGCCCAGGTGGTTTTGGGAGAGCGGTCGGACCGTTATGAACGAGGGATCGTGGCCCTCGGACCGCCGATGCCGCGTAATTTGCGAAGGAGCCTGGCCCCCCAAACCCTCTACGTTTTGATTTTTTCACAGCGTCGACCCCCAGAGGTCTGGACCCCTTTCTCGGGACCAGTTTTCCATCCTGGGTCGTTTCCTGATGGTCCTGGGGCCCAGTGCCCCTGGCGGCCGAAAACACAAAAACCCTCCCGTCGCGATTTTTGTCACAGCGCGAGGAGGCCTGGGCCTGGGAGCGCAGACGCAAGTTAGTTTAAACATGAGATTGGCCCCGTGGGGGCGCGGACCCTATGCAATGTACAAAGAATATCCTGGCCCCAGGAATGCGGCCGCCGCGCAATGTACGAGGGAGCGCGGCCCTGAGAGTGCGAACCCCTTGCAATTTACGAGGGCTCGTGGCCCTCGGAGCGCAAACTCAGTGTAATTTACAAAGGATGGTGCTCCTGGATGCGCGAATCCTGTGCCATTTGCGAGGGATCGCGGCCCTGGGAGCGCGAGTTCAGTGTCATTTGCAAGGGACCGTGGCCTTGAGAGCCGCAGTCCAGCGTAATTGGCTTTGGGCGCGCGGACGCAGCGCAATTCACGAGGATTCGCGGCGCCGAGTCCAGCGCTTGATGTTGAGGAAATGGCGGGGATGCCTAAAAGAGCACCCCGAACACATGCGCCAATACAGGGAAGTGCTGGTTTCTGTTATGGGGACCTGGGACGGTGGGAACCTGGGCAACCTCCGCGCGGGGAGGGGCCTTGTGGGCAACCTCCGCGCGGTGCTTCATGACCCTGGGAGCGCGGACGCGGCGTGATTTGCGAGGGATCGTGGCCTTGGGAGCGCGGAAGCAGTGCAATTCAAATGGGATCGTGGCCATGGGAGCGCGGACGCAATGTAATGTATGAGGGATCGTGGCCCTCGGAACGCGAGCCTAGCGTAACATTCTATGGATCGTGGCCCTGTGAGCGCGAACCTAGCGCGTTTTAGTATGGATCGTGGCCCCGAGCGCAAGCGTAGTTTACATTGCATCGTTGCCCTTGAGGCGCGGACACAGCGTAATGTACAAGGGACCGTGGCCCTCGGAGCGCGAACCCAGCGCAGTGTACGATCGATCGTGGCCCTGGGAGCGCGAATACAGTTTACTTTACCATGGATCGTAGCCCTGGGGGCGCGAACCCAGTGTAATTTTCTAGGGAGCGGTTGCCCGCGGAGCACGAGCCCAGCGTACCTTGCTAGGGAGCGTGGCCCTGGGAGTGCGGACGCGGCGTAATTTACGACGGATCGCCATCATGAGGGAAGCTGGCGCAGCACAAGCTACGAAGGGTCGTAGCCTGGGGAGCGCGGACGCGGCGTGATTTACGAAGGATCGCGGCGTTGGGAATCGTTGCGCTGGGAGCGCGAACCCAGCGTAATGTACGGGGGATCGTGGCCCTGGGAGCGCGGAGGCAGCGCGAGTCATGAGGGATCGTTGCCCTGGGAGCGCGGGCGCAGCGCGATGCACTAGTGATCGCGGCCCTGGGAGCGTGGCCCCGCCGTAGTGCGCTCGTTTCTGTGTCCGTCGCGTGTGGCCCCTTTTTCTGCATCCGCGGGGTTTGGGGGAGCCATGGTTTGGGGAAGCGGGGGGAGTGGGGGCTCTGTCCTCTTCCCCTCCCCGCTCCTGTCTGCCTTCTGCCTGCATTCCGGGTGCCTTCGCTGATTCTGACGCGCGTAGTTTCATCGTATTTTCGGGCGTGCCTTCAATAACGCTTCTTATCACAAGCAATTCTGACACCGTGTACCTTCAGAGCATTTTCCGCGTACCTTCAACGAGTGTGTCCCACGTACCTTCAGAGTACCTTCGGCATACCTTCGGCATGCCTGCGTAATTTACCAGGGACAAAGCGTGATTTACGATGCATCTAGGCATTGGGAGCGCGAATCCAGCGTAATGTACTAGGGGTCGTGTCATTGGGAGCGCGAACGCTGCGTAATTTACAAGGGAGCGTGGCCTTGGGGGAGCGGACGCAGCATCACTTACTAGTGATCGTGGCACTGGGAGTGCGGGCCCAGCAGAATTTGCGATGGATCGTAGCCCAGGGAGCGCGGACGCAGCGTAGTTTACAAGGGATCGCGTGGCCCTTGACATCTTGACAAAATGGGGCGCAGAAGTCCTAGAAGGCTCCAGGTGATCCGCGGCGCGTTCTTTGGCGCGTCCCTGGCGCGTCCCGTGCCGCGTCCCGTGGCACGTTCCCCGACGCGTCCCCTGGCACGTCCCTTGGCGCGTCGCCTAGCACGTTCCCTGGCACGTTCCGTGGCGGGTCCCGTGGCGCGTCGCCCTGGCACGTCGCGCGGCGCGTTCCCTGGCACGTCCCGTAGCACGTCTACTGGCACGTTCCGTAGCGCGTCCTCTTGGCACGTCCCGCGGTGCGTCCCCATGGCACGTCCCCTGGGACGTCCCCTGGTGCGTCTCGTGGGACGTTCCGCGGCGCGTCCCCCTGGCAAGTCCCTTGGCGCGTCCCGTGGCATGTCCCTTGGCACGGCACAGCGCAGCACAGCACAACACAGCCCCTGGCACAGTATCATCACCATCGATGATACCTTCAGCATTGCCACTGCCCATCGCCCAATTGAGGTCCTTTGAAACGTTTCCAGGGCTCGCAGTTCTAAACCCCTTTCCGGGTTCGTGGGTCGATCATGTTGTTTTGCCTCCGGGGCTCCAGGGGCGTCGGCGTCGCGGTTGGAGCCGCCACGAAATCTCAATCAAGGCACGCACCTCACGAGAGGTCCCGAGGGTGATTTTTTGAGGGGAGGCGAATTGCATAAACATCAGTTTTCGGGATTCCACGCGGATTTCTCGGATCCGCGCCTGGACCCCCCTGGCGACGCTTCCGGCGCCGCCCCTGGCTCGCTCCGCGCGTCAGGGAGAGGCCCAGCGCAGATCCAAGAATCCGCGCGGACCTCCAGAAGTTTACGTTCATGCCGTTTCTTTCTCTGCTCCTTCTTCTTTTTTTTCTTCTTCTTCTTCTTCTTCTTCTTCTAGGGCAGGCGAGACGATATTGTCTGGGACATTGTCGCATCTGGAGGCCCACTGCTGTGTCCCAGGAGGCCCTGAGAAGTCGGAGCAGCCGCCGTTGCCCCAGCTGGCCCTCCTCCGAGCGTGGCGTTGGGCGCGCCCGTGGGCCGCGAGGCCCAGCCTCACGAGGCTTCCCGGCTGGTCTGGCTGCAGCTCCGGGGGGGCCGGTGCTCAGGGGAGGCCGCAGCACCGCTCAACGACAGGCCTCCCCACATGAGGTCCGAGCAGATGGGGTCAGAGGAACGAGCCGCATCGCCGATGCATCGCCGATGCGGCTCGATGTGGCGCCTGATTTTTCTCCACGCCGACGTCACCGCTACATCGCCGGCGTTGCCGATGCATCGCCGGTGCGTCACCGATGCAGCACCGCTGCGGTGCAGTCCTCCGGCCCCATCTAGAGGAGGCCCTTGATCAACGGTGTACTGTTCACAGAACCGGCAGTGCGAGCCCTTTCCCTTTAGGGGGGTCACCCCGATCTTCTCCCTCGGCCATCGTTCGTTGGCCTCGCTGGAGTTCTACGCGCTCGAGAGGGTTCAGGAATGGAGCGGGCGGGGGGTCTGAGGCGGCCCAGCATTGGTTCTGGCCCGCAGCGAAGGAGTGCGAGGTTTGAGGTTCTGGCTTCGAGGACTTGTTGTTCCTTTTGTCGGCCTCCCGCCGCTGTTTCCGGGACCTGGGCCTGTGAAAGACGGATCCAGGATCCAGAGTGAAAAACGACACCAGATGGACCCCTCGAGGGGTCTGGGGACAGATTTTGAGCGGATTTGCTCAGATCCCCCGCTTGACTGATTGCGAAGGCCTTACGGCCAGTGCCGCCGACCCTGAGAACGACGAAGATGAGAACGAGGGGGGGCAGGGGGAAGAGGATGAGTGGGAGGTGGAGGAGGGGTGAAGAAGGTGGATGAGGGAGGAGGAGGGGGGAGAAGGATGTGGAGGAGAAGCAAGAAGATGAGAAGGAGGCAGAAGAGAGCAAGAGGAGGGGGAGCAGAGGGGGGGGAGGAGGAGTAGGAGGAGGAGGAGGATGAGGAGGAAAAAAAAATAGGAGGAGGCCAGAGGCTTTCTTGGGACAGCCAGGGGCTCTCTTGAGGCTGTCTTGGGCCGTTCAGGGCTCCTCTTGCGCCGTCTCGAGGCACTCTTGGAGGCCTCCTGGGCAATTTGGGGCTCTCCTTGGCTGTCGTGGGGCAATCTTGGAGGCTTCTTGGGCCGTCTTGAGCTGACGGAAGCCCGAAGCCCGAAGGTTGGGTGCTTCTTGGGGTCTCTTCCGAGCGCTGTCGAAGGCCTCTGGGGGGCAGTTTGGGGGCCCCTTGGGCCCTTGAGAGCCTCTTGGGGCCTCTTGGGGCTTTTTCGGGGCCTCTTGAGGGCCTCTTTGGGCTGAGGTCTCGAAATGTCCGTTCGGGCTCCCCGTCTGGGCACTCTCCTGGAGCCGTCTTGGGGGCCTCTTGGGCCGTCTTGGAGGCGTCTTGCTGTCTCGGGGCGATCTTTGGGGCCTCTTGGGCCGTCTTGGCGCGTCGGGAAGCGGAAGAGGCAAGAACGCCAAAATCTTTCAAAAGCGTATGGGAAATCCATGAATGTTGCCTCTTGGGGCTCTCGTGGGAAAGCTCCTGGAGGCCTCTTGGGGCGCTTTGCAGGCCTCTTGGGCCGTCTGGAGGCCGTCGAGGTGTCTTGCACAGGTCGTTCGGTGATTCGGGGTTCTCTTGGACAGTCTTTGGGGCCTCTTGGGGCACTCTTGGCCCGTCTTGGGGCTTTTTGGGGCTCCGGGACTCCCGGGGGGGCGTCGTATCTGACCCACCCACCCCCCCGGGACACTCCCCGGGCACCCCCCCCCCTGCGGGGAAGGGGTCGAAGGGAAGGGGCTTCCTTTCGACTCAATTACCGTTGCTCAACTTCGCTTTGGCTGGCGCGCTGAGGAGGTCCCTGGGGAAGGGGGGGAGCTTCGACGAGCTCAGGGAAAGGGGGGGCGGGGAAAGGGGACGACAGAGACGACGACCAACGAATGACGTACAGTCGGGGCCCTGAAGAAGGAACCCTTTTCGTTGGGAAGGGGCTCCGCGTTCCCTAAGTGTTTCACAGCTTGCCTCAGGCTTTCCTCATGTCTTCGACAGGAAATCGAAGGTTAACTTATGGGAAAAAGGGGCCTCGTTCCTTATTTCGGGTTCCTTGGGTCAGCCCCTCACATACACCGACGGGGTCGGCGGATTCTCTCGGGGCCCAACGAGCTCAGGCCCCCTCGCCGCCTCCGGGCTCAGGACTGAGAGTGGCCAGGGCCCCTGCCGCTCTCCCCTCTGCTCCAAATCCGCCATGGGCTCAGGGGCAGCGCTGGGGGGGGGGGGGGACAGGCTCAGGGGGAAAGGCATCGACCCCCAAGCGCCCATCCATCGCCGATGGTGGCATGACAGCCCCGCCCAGGAGCCTGCGGATTCGGCACCTGGGGCCCATCGCCGGCCTGTCCGCTATGTGTGATCGCCCCAGGTCGATGCTTCCCCCCCTGGGCCGGTCCCCCACGATCGTTGCCCTGCATTGGCGCCGCAGTCGCCCAGGCAGCTGCACATTCAAGCTTCGCGAGGTTGGTCGAGTCGGTTCCCGCCCGGGAAACCGACGCCACCCCCCTCTCGCCCCCGCCGACTCGCGTGGAAATCGGGGCGTCCATCAAACATGTTGGTTGCTCTGGCTCTGGGCCCGACGGCTTGCCACACAGCGCACATCAGAGAGCCACACGAGCCCGTTATTCGCATGCTCTGGCGATAACGGGCGCGATTGGGGGGGGAAGGGGGGGGCAGTCACGTCGCGATTCGCACTGGCGCCGTCTGGTAATGCTTCGGACTGTCTAATTACTTCCCGCACGCGCCGGCGCGAAGCGTGACGCGACCAGGGTGGGGGGGGGCGGCGCGGGTGGGGTGGTCACGGGCGTGCGACCGCGAGTAATAAAAAAACACGGGCTTATTTACGACAGTGGTTCTGCAGAACCCTCTGCGGATGTAGACTTAGCGAGAGCAGTACAGTCGGGGCGCTGAAGAAGGAACCCTTTTCGTTGGGGAGGAGCTCGGTGTTCCTTGATGTGCTTCACAAGTTGCCTTGGGTGTTTCTGAGTTGTTCCATCGGAAATCGATGTTGAACCTATGGAGGAAAATGGGCCTCGTTCCTTGTTTAGGGTTCCTTAGGTCAGCGCCCCGACTGTATGCACCTAGGCTACAGACTACAGACCAGTGTTGGGCACATCCGCTAGAAAGGGCTCCCAGGCCGAGGATACTCTCTGTGGGCGCATGAGGTCCACCAGGAATCTGCGCCTCCTGGGTTTCAGGAGTCTGCGGCCATGCCAGCTTCAGCCCTCTTCGATATGCTCCAGGTCTTGCCTGGTCCTGCGCATCAATCTGGCGGCGCGCCCTGGGGGGGGGGAAAGGAGATGGGGCCGGCCTTCTCGGAAGCTCAGAAGGCTTCGGGCCGTCTAGGAAGCTTTCTGAGCCTTCTCCGAAGCCTCGAGTAGGGGATCGATTACATAATTGGTTTGTTCCGAATTCTTTTTCTCGCCGAATCCAGGAGCAGTGCGTCGAATGTTCGTAGATCTACGAACTTCCTACGTGTTACTCATGGACTCGACGAGACAATTCATTTGGGATCAAATCACTTCTGCAGTCGACCCCCTTCTCCGAAGCCACAGGGGACTGTCAGAAGGCCAGAGCGCTTCTGACGGACCCCGCCGCCCACCAAGGAGACCTGCCCCCCCCCCTCCTCTCTTGCCTCCCCCCCCGTTGGGAAGTCCCCCTCCCTGGTGTAAGGCGGTTTTCCTCTTTTTCACTTAGTGAACTAACTTGCTCTTGCTCTTGCTCTTGCTCCTCCTCCTCCTCCTCCTGCTGCTGCTCCTCCTCCTCCTCCTCCTCCTCCTCCTCCCTCTCGGCGGCGAAATCCGAACCCCTACCCTCGCCGATCCACGATTCAGGCATCTCGATGGGCGGCGGGGGTAGGGTTCGGAGTTCGTCGAACACGTGGCGAAATCGGACCCGATCCCCTCCTCCCATCGATTCGGGGGAATTGACGGTTGGTGGGGGTAGGGTTCGGGCGTCCCCACCTAGCCTCGGCGACCTTGTGCAACCGGTTGCATGTGCGTCACACGAGCCTCCCGGACAGGCTCTTCGAGCTCTGCTACCGGGTGCCACCGCGGCGCGCTTGTTTGGGATTCGCTCGTCATTTTGTTGGGGTTGGTGGCGGAGGCGTTGACTGCAAAGGCGTGGTAAGTGTCGCGACGCCTCGATACATGGCTCATGCACTGAGGAAATCCCCCAGCATCATCAGTATCACCATTACTGATCATCATCATCATCATCATCATCATCATCATCATCATCATCATCATCATCAGCATCAGCATCATCATCATCATCATCATCAGCATCAGCATCAGCATCAGCATCAGCATCATCATCAGCAGCAGTAGCATCATAATCATAAGCAACAGCATCATCACCATCTCATCATCATCAGCAGCATCAGCATCAGCATCAGCATCAGCAGCATGCGCTTCTCTATTCTCCTTGCCGCTCGCGCCCGTTCAGGTCCTGCAGCTTCTCGGCCCCAAGCTTGCTCTTCTCGCCCCCCGCTCCCCCCGCCGCGCGCGCGCGCGGCCAGGGCGCCAGGGGGCTTGCGGTTGCCACCGCCGCGCAGGTTCCTCTTCACCTACGCGGCGGTGTTCTACTTGCTGGGCTACGAGCTGCTTTGGGCCACTGCCGCAGGCAGGGGTCCCAACGCTTCCTCCGTGATCTGGCTGGTTCGGGGTCGCTCTTTCACCCCGCCAGTCAGAGCTCGGGTGGGGGTGGGCCGGCTGCCTCCTGTGGGCACCCGGCAGCGGCGAGTGTGCACACTCTCCGCTCGGGCGCCGCTGCCCCCCTGGCAGTGCGCGCCCGTGTCATCTGGGCGTGGCCCCAGCCAGGCCGTCCAGGCAGGCGTCTGACCTGCTCGCGGGTTCCTCCCGCGCCTGCCGCAGCTGCTGCTCGTGTGACGCTGGCTTCTGAGCCCCGTCCCGCAGGCTCGGCATCCGATGGCGCCTGCCTCCCTTTCGCCGCCGCAAAACTCCCCTCCTTCCTCTTGCCTCTTCCCCTTGGACCCCGGAGCGGACGCCCATCTGAGGAGAGGAGTAGGAGGTGGAGTTTCCTCGCATCACGAGGAGGCCGCGCCATCGGCCCGGAAGAAGAGCGCTCGCGCTACGCCCGTTGCCGGCGCCACTCAAGGGTCGAGCCCGCCCGCCGCCGAACGGTCTATTGCTCGCGCCACGAGTGTCGCCGCCGCCTCTCGGAACACCGCCCGCCTGGCAACAGGCGGAGAGGCCACCGGCGCGAAGATAACGGCGTCCAGGACGGAGGAGTCGGAGTCGGTGGACCCTCTCTTTCTCCACTCCCCCTCTACTCCTCCCCCTCCAGTCGCCGCTTCGCCATGGCTCAGCTGCCGTTCGCGGCATCGTTTCCCTCGCGTGGGCAACGACAGGCGCGCGCGCGCCCAGGGCCCTTCGGGCGGATCGGGACCCAGCGGATTTGAGGGGGTTGGCATGCGCCCTTCCAGCGATGCTGCTACGGCCCCGCAGGGGAGGGGTCGTGCCGCCCACTCAACCGTCGGCCTGGCTCACCAGTCTGGCCGCCCGCCGCGAGCAAGTTTTCTGGCCGCCTCGCCCGCTCCCGCGGGTTTTCGGCCCCCTCCAGGGTCGGAGCCGTCGGTTGTCGAAACCAGGCGGGGCGGGAGCTCTGTTCGTTTGGCAATCACCCACGAGCTGTCGCGCGCGGTGCCTCCCCCGCCTACTGTAGCGGCGGACGCTGTGGATTCTAGCGGTTTGGAGGGGGTGGGTATGCGCTCCTCCAGCGATGCTGTTGCGGCCCCGCAGGGAGGGGTTCGCACCGCTCCCCCAGCCGCCACCGCAGTTAACCAGCTTAGCACCCCGCCGCGAGACGGTCCCAAGGCAGCTTTGCCCTCGCTTTCGGGACTCCAGCTCCCTTCAGGGTTGGAGCCGCCGTCACAGACGCGTGCCGAGCGCACAGGGCCACCGCGGAGCAGTCCCAGAGCCGCCTCGCCGACTCGCGCCAGCTTCCGGCCCCCCCCTGGGTTGGAGTCGCCGTTACAGCCGCGTGCTTGGCGGATGGGCCCACCGCCTGGCTTTGATGCACGAACACCAGCACTGCCGGCGGCAGCACCAACGCCTGCGCTTACGCCGGCACCAGCGCCAGCGCCTCCTCCTGCGCCGAGGCCGGCACCGATGCCTGCACGAGCGCCAGCACGGACAGCGGCAGCACCGACGCGTGCGCTTACACCAGCACCAGCGCCAGCGCCGCACCGACGTCAGCATCAACGCCAGCACCTGGCGGCGTCAGCACCGACGCTTGCGCTTACGCCGGCACCAGCGCCAGCGCCTACGCCAGCACCGAGGCCAGCGCCGACGCCAGCCCTGACGCCAGCACAGACGGCGGCAGCACCGACGCCTGCGCTTCCGCCGGCACTAGCGCCAGCGATTACGCCAGGGGGCGCTTCGACAGTGTTGCCCTTCCACCCGCCACCTGGGTTTGAGGCGCTGTCGGGCCCTGCGGTCTGGCAGGTGGGGCCATCTCCCTGCCTCGCTAGCCTGGAGGCGGGCGCTCGGGTGCCGCCGCCGCACAACCGTTGCGCGACCGACGCCGCGGTTGGGTTTCCTTTTCCTGACAGCGGAAGTGGGCAGTCGGCGATCCCCTGCCTAGGGGCCTCACCCCTGCCTCCAAGGGAGCCGCTTGCGGTCAGTGCCTCCCGTGCGAGCGCCCACGCCATCTTGCACTCGCTCGGGCTACTCGGGAATCCAACCTCGGCGTCGACGGACCCCGCGTCCCTGCCAGTGTCGGCCCCCTTGTTGTCAGGCGCTACGCGACATGTTTCTGCTGCTGCTGCA
The DNA here is from genome assembly GCA_963575745.1 of Prorocentrum cordatum. NCBI lineage: Eukaryota > Dinophyceae > Prorocentrales > Prorocentraceae > Prorocentrum > Prorocentrum cordatum. The sequence continues at coordinate 111,156 of CAUYUJ010016238.1, read as the reverse complement.
GATGGTTTCGGGGTAGCTGGTACCTGCCTGCCGGGCGCCGCTGCTTCGGCGCCACAGAGCACGGGTCGCACCGATCCCTCAGCCCCCGCCGCAGCTCGCGATTTGGGCACGCCGCCGCAAAGCTGTCCTATGGCCACTTCGCCGTGTCTTCCAGGCTTCCTGCCCCCACCAGGGCTGGAGCCGCCGTCACGGCCGTGTGCCTCGCGTCGCTCTGGGGGCGCCCTCCGCGAGGCTAGAGGCGCTCCAGCCCTTCGCCGACGTGGCGGTTCGTCTGGGTTTTCAGCCATTCGGGATCGCGGCCACGTTGGCCAGGGCACCTGCGCCACCTCATCGCGTCCAGCTGCGCGCTGGGACCCCAGCTTCGGCGCTCGTCTCAGCGTGGGGGAAGGCTCGGTCGAACGCCCCTCCGCAGGCGCTCCCGCCTGCCCCTCCCGCGCGCGTCCCCCCGCCACTTGGGCGGGCCGACCCCGCTGCGGTCGCCGGCTCCGCCGAGGGGGTCGCAGGGGACGCACTGGGGCTGCCTGCCGAGGCGCCCCAGAGGGCTCTCGATCTGGCTTTCATCTGCCAGCGGGAGGCGCTGCAGCGGTGCATGTTCATCGTCCAGCTGGTGGGGGGCCGCGGCTACCTCGGAACCGCATGGTTCCTCACGGGGATCAAGCCCCCCCCGTGTCGCGTGACCTGGTGCGGGTGGCGGCAGGCCCTTGCCGCGCCCGTTCCGCCGGCTCCCAGGCCGCCGGCGGAGCCGCCCTCCACGGCGGCGCATCCCACCACAGGGGTGGACGCACGCGAGCTGCGTGCACCGGCCGAGGGTTCACGCAGCGGCGAGTCGCTGTAAGCGACGACGCTGCTGCTGCCAGGCGTGCCTGGGCTGAGCGAGGCCGTGAGAGTAGGCACGCGCTCCTCCAGCGATGCTGTTGCGGCCCCGCAGGGAGGAGTTCGTGCCGCTGTCGCGACTCTCGCTCTACCCCTGGCTCCCCTTCAGGGCCGAGTGGCCATTTTGGCAATTTTCACCGTGCTGCCGAAGCCCCTTCCGACGGGGACTCAGGCGCACCGCCCGTCGCTTCCATCGGTTCTGTTGCCAGTGGGAACCCCCCTCGAGTCGACTTGTCCTCCGGGGTCACTACCGTGCCACCGGCCCCTCGAGTTGACCTGTCCTCAGGGGCCGCTGCCAGTTCCGAAGCCTCTCGCGTTGACTTGTCCGCGGGGGATTCGAGGCCGTCTGCACCTACCGGCACCACGCCTTCCTTTCCCAAGGTCGCGCCCTTTGTCGCTGACCTTTCTGCCTTGCTGCGCCTGTTTCCTGGCGCGAACATCGATATCACCCATTGGGCTGCTGCTTTAGCTCAGGTTGGGATGGGTGCTCGTTGTTCTCTGTCGTCTTTCACCCGCACCTCCCTCAGCGCGTCGGCCCGGGACGGCTCGTACGTGTTGGAGCCGCCTCCCCGCGATCCTTGGCCGTGCCCTCCAGCGCCTTCTCTGCCGCCGCCCCCTGTAACCTTGACGGGTCGCGCGCGCGAGCGGTGGCGCTTGAGGCGCGCAGCGCGCACCTTAGCACAGCACGCCGTTGTTGCGCTAAACTGGCTCACCTTGGGCCATCCCAGCCTCGCTCCCATCGAGGCCCATGTGTGCACAGCGGCCACGCCCTGCCAGGAGGGTACTCGCGACCGCCTCGAGCGGTTGTGTCGGATCGCAGTTCGCCTTGCCCGCGGCGGCAAGAGCGACTTAGGTCGGGCTTTCTCCAAGTTCGACGCCACTGAAGTCTCGCTCCATGGCCTGGCCACCCATGTTGCAGCTATCGAGGCTTCCTTCACCTCCTCTTCCCAGGTGCCCGCCCCCATGCGGCAATGCCCGTCCAGCGCGCCTCCTGTGCCTGGATCGTTGGCTTCAGCGGCAGGCTGGGACTCCACCCAGTCTGAGCCCTTCGACCTCCGAGTCAGGGCGTCCCGCATCAAGTGGGATTATTCTCCGACGTTTGATCCCACTCCCTTCCTCGCCGACGCGCGGGTCCGCAAAGCTTTTCACGACCCCGAAACCATGCGTCTTCCGTCGGCCGAGTGGCCATCGGGCCTCCCGGGGGCCCGCGTCCACATGGACCGTGATCAGCTGTGGGAGCTTCTTCGGAAGTGGGACTCCTGCGGCGCCCTGTACTTGACTCCCACCTCAGACCTGGCTTGGGATGAGGCTTGCGGAGCGTTCAGGGTCCCCAAGGACAGCGAGTACGATCGGCTGATTCTTAATCCCACGGTGGTGAACAGTCGCTGTCAGAGCATTTCTTCCAGCACTCAGCGCCTTGGGCAGGGTTTCCTGCTCTGCCGCATGGGTCTCGCTGCAGGCGAGTGGTTGGTGGTGTCATGCGATGACTTACGCGAGTTCTATTACACCTTTAAGGTGCCACCAGCTCGAGCGAAGCGCAATGCCCTCCGCGTGCGGCTGCCCAGTGCGCGGTTCAAGGCATTCAATGCGTGGCGCCCTGACCTCGAGGGCGTGGATGTTTCCCCGTGCTTGAACGCGCTGGCTATGGGCGACAACATGGCCGTGGAAATCGCAAACTCTGCGCACGAGGGTGTCCTTCGCAGCTTCGGGGCTCTTCGCCCCCATGAGCAAGCTGTGCACAGGACTCCGTTTCCGCGTGGCCATTTCGTCGAGATGTTGAACATCGACGATCACACGGGCTTCCAGAAGCTGTCCTGGAATGGCCTAGCTCCCCGCCCCGACGACCCAAATCGTCGTGATAAGGAGGTGTTTGCTGCGTGCGACCGCGGCTACCCTCGCGTGGGGCTGGTCCAGCACCCTGGTAAGCGGACCCGTGGCGCGACTCATAAGGTCGTGGTCGGTGCCGAGGTGGAGGGTCGGATAGGCATCGTGTGCGCGCCTCTTGTGCGCACCGTGGCCCTGTGCCGGCTAACCCTCATCCAAGTGTACCTCGGTCATTCGACCCGCGCGGTGCTAGCGTCGCTCGTCGGATGTTGGGTGCAAGTGTTTCTCTTTCGCAGGCCCATGCTGTCGATTTTCACGCACGTCTACAACTTCCTGTCGTCGTTGTCGACGGAAGATGGGTTCGAATACGAGCTCCCCGTCTCCGTTCGCGACGAGCTGCTAGCCTGCACTTACCTGGCCTTTGTCGCCATTACCGACCTTCGCGCGGGCTACTCCCCCGAAGTGTTCGGCACGGACGCCTCCCTCGGCTGGGGGGGAGTGGTCCGCTCCTCGATCAGTCCACATCTCTCCCAAGAGTTGTGGCGCCGGTCTGAGCACGGAGGGTGGCACACGGTCCTCCACAACCGAAGTTTGCTTGCCGTGCTGGACCGGGGAGTCCCATTAGGCCCCGAGCTCACCCAGCTGCATCGCGATTTGGGGCTCCCTTCCATTGAGCCCCCAGTCGCGCCGCACTGGATAAGCGAACTGTCGGAAGCGCTGCACTTCCGCCTGGCCTATAAATGGGAATTTCGAATGCCGCGTCACATCAACATCCTGGAGGCCACTGTTTTCAAGAGTCTGTGCAAGTACTGCTGCGTTCGCATGCCGGACTCTCGGATCCCTGTGCTGCTCGATTCTAAGGTCGCCTTGGGCGCGGCCGCCCACGGTCGCAGCAGCTCTCCAGGGCTTTCCCATGTCCTCAGCACGGCTTTGCCTTACATCTTGAGCGGTGGCTTATACATGGGTGGCCTCTATGTGCCCACCGACGTCCACAGGGCGGATGACCCCACCAGGAATCGGCCTGTGCGCCCCCCCTCCAGGGAGGCTCCTGCGTGGCTGGTCGACGCTGAGGCGGGCGATTTCGGTAGGTTCGATTGGGTCGCACTTGCTGACGCGCATTCTCCCTACCCCACTTGCCTATGGGGACGGCTCGCCGCGCTAGTCCTAGCACAGGGGCTCCTTGCGCGGGGGAATGCCCGGGCCGCCCATGGTCTGGCGGCACGTCCCCCTCTCTCGCCCGCCCCCGCGGCCGACGCATGGTTTGCAAGCGCGGCCGCCGCAACTGGGGTCGAGGCGCCGGTTTTTCTCGAAGCTCCCGGCACGCTTCCGCAGCCCGACCCAGCGCAAGCCGAGGCTCCAGAGATTCCTAGGCGGAACGCCTCTCCCGCGGTGGGCGGCGGATGCCTCGGGGGAAGGAGCGCCGAAGGTGCCGCTGAGCTCTCCGCGCTTCCCCATGAAGCCTCCCAGGGCGCGTCGCCTTTCGAAGCGCCCTTCAGGCCGGGTGCGGCCCCCGTTGCCGCTGGCCCGCCCGGCGCGCCCGCCCAGCTTTCGGCGGCCAGGCCGAGGCTCGCCGCCCGGACCGATCCCAAGCGACCCGCCAAGGTTGCAAAGGTGCGGACGGCGCGCGAGCTCCTTCAGCTCAAACCGGGTGCCGACCGGTCGGCCATGGAACGCCAGTTCCGGCGGTTGGCCACGCCGCACCGCCCGGACAGGGCGCGCCATCGCCCATTGTCCGCATCGGACCGCGCGGACGCCTCTCCCCTCTGGCCCAGGTTCTGCGACGCGAAGTCGCTCCTGCTTGGCGAGGCTTCTCGTTGCCAGCCGGGAGCGGGAACCCTACCTTGCCAGGAACGGGAGCACGGGACTTGCCGCGGAGGCGTTCGTGCGGGCCCGCGCCTATATGCAAGGGCGCGGCCGTGGCCAGACGGGCGCGCCGCCGGCGCCTGCCAGTGCTTGCAGCCCGAGCTGGGCGGAGCACGGCCGGATTTCGGGGCCTCCGCCTCTGGGACTCCCTCGGCGCCCTGCTCTTCGCGCGGAAGGCGCCATCGGCCAGCTCGTCCAGCGGAAACGGTTCGCGCTGAGCGCCCCCGTCGTGCGCGCGCTGCTCGTGCGCCCGCGGCGCTGCTCTCGGCGCCTGGCGCGGCCGCGCCGCCCCCGGGTCGTAGGGCCAGGCGCACTGCCAATTTCGCGCTGTGGGGCCAGCCTTGCGCGCGCCATCGCGCCGCCGCGTCGGCGGACGAGGGGCGCGAGCCTTTGCCTTCGCGCTCCTGGAGCCCGGGCCTTGGAGCAGGCGCGCCCGGTGCCCCCTCCAGCAGCGCCCGGCTCGGCAGCACCTCGAAGTGGCGCGACGCGCCGCTTGCGCCGGGGGACGGCGCCCGCGTTCCGCATACTTTTTCCGACCGCGCCCCGCGACGCCAGTCGGACTCGCAGGACGCGCCGCCAGTGGCGTCGCCGCGGGGCTCTCGCCGCGCACCGCCGCCGCGGGGCGCTCGCGCGAGCACCCGCTCGGCTGGCCCAGCCGCCCGCTTCGCGGCCGCTCCGCCGCCGCGCGGCTCCGGCAGCGACCCCGCTTGCGACCTCGCTTCCGGAGCTCGCGACCCGCCCACGGTCACCGGCTCGGCGAGCTCCGGGAGCTTGCCGGTTGGCGCATTCTCGGCGCGGGGCGCCAGGATCAGCATGGGCCCTCCTGCTCGCGCCGCCAGTGCGCCACCAGCATTACGCGTCGACGGTGCACCCATGCGGGTTCCTGCGGATCGATTGCGGCCGAACGCGCTTGCGCGCATACCCGCGGCCTCGGGGCCCGCCGCCGCCTCCTTCGCCATGCTTGAGGCCGCGCCCCGTGCCGGGGCCAGTCCGAGGTCTCTTGGCCCCGCGGCCGCGCCTCGCGCCGCACTTCTGTCGGTGGACTCGCCCGTTGATAGCGCGGATCTCCCCCAACCTAGCGGAGCCGCGCACGAGAAGGGCTCAGACGCGTTGGCGGCTGCGCCACACCTTCTCGACTCCTTGGAGCCCTCTGCGCGCGCGGCTCGAGGCCTGCCCCAAGACGGGGCGTGCGCTACCTCGGTTGCGATGCGCACCAGCCGAGTCGCTGGCCCAGCGGCCGCGGTTGCGCGGCGCGCGCGTGCCGACCGGCGCGCTCGCGCGCGATTCCTATCCTCGGTCGCCGCTGCCGAGGCCGCTCTCACCGAGGTTATGCTGGGAACAGGCGAAGAGACTGGCGAGAGCGCGGGAGAGCTGGCGAAGCGAATGCAGACGCTCTTAGCCGAGCTCGAGCGGCGCAAGGATGCGATGCGCATCGCCCGCTCTCGTCTTGCTGATTGCGTCAGAGAGGCCGCCTCCGCTGGATTCCCTGAGGCGGCGGCGTACTCGCCCTCGCCTGTGGCAGCGCCAACTGCCCTCGCGGAGGTGGACAGCGCCGCCGAGGCGGAGGCCAGGGTTGGTACGGGCTTGCACAGCGAGGCTGAGCCGGCGCGGCATCGCGACGAGAGTGCCACCCTTGCCTGGCCTCGGCGAGTCCCCCACCCCGCGCGCCGCCGCCGCCGCAGGGCGGCAGAGACGGAGCCTCCCAGCGCTCCCTGGTCAGGCGCTGTTCTGACTTCGGCCGGCGATCGGCGCAAAAGAGCTCTCTACGCGTTCGAATTGTGGTGCGCCGAGGACGCAGGGGTGGCGCCACTTCCGCTGTATCGTAGTGGGATCCTGCTGTCGAGGTTCCTCGCAACGTTCGGCGTGTGGCTGCACGACGCAGGTTTCCCGCTCAACATCCTGGTGCACGCGATCATAGGCGTCCAGGCACGTCTCCCTCATTGGAAGCCCTTTCTCACCGAGGCGTGGGGAGTGGCGAGGGCCTGGAAGCGGTCTCAGCCACCTCGCCTTCGGCCGCCAATGCCACGAGCGCTCTTGCGCGCTATGGTGGCAGTTTGTTTCACTTGGGACTGGCCAGTCATGGCCGCCTTGCTGCTGGCAGGGTTCACGATGTCCTTGAAGCCCGACGAGCTGCTGTCAGCCCGTCGCTGTGACCTTTTGTTGCCTTCGGATTGCCTTGAGTCCTCAGGCAACGCTTGGATGACCATTCCCGATCCAGTGAGCAGCATGTCTTACCCGCCACAGCACGCCTGGTGCTCTGACAAAGCGGTGGTTCGGGTTTTGGAGATGGTCTTTCGGCATTTGGGTCCCACCGATCCTCTGTCGACCTTTGGTCAAAGCGGCTTCCGTACTCGGTGGAACCATTTACTTTTGGCGTTAGGCGTACCGCTCGCCGAGACGCCAGCGGGGTTCCACTTGACCCCTGCTTGCCCCCGCGGCTCAGGCGCGACAGACTTTCATACGGCCACAGAAGATATTGGTCGTATCTTCTGGCGTAGTCGCTGGCGCCAGGCGTCTAGCGCGGAGCGCTTCTTGCACGACGATGCTTCCGCCGCGATGCTTTCCGCCTTGCCTGATGCCGCTCGGGCCCGTGTCACCTACTTCGATGGCGCGAGCGACTTCCTTGTCGCTTCCTTTCTGAACTGTGGCCCCACTGCGTGGCCCCTTCTGCTCGCGGCCGCCCGCCAAAACCTTGTCACTTCGCAAGGGCTTTGAGCCTGGGTATGGCTGCTACGGCCACCTGGCCGTCCAGATGGCCTCGTTGGACGAGGTCGTCTGAGGGCGCCGCACGGCTTGGGCGCGGCGCCCCGTCATCCTTTACGGGTCGCCGCGCGCGCGCCGCGCGCCCGCCTCCGGGACCTGATCGCTTGCGCTGCGTGCGGGAGAATGCGCTTCTCTATTCTCCTTGCCGCTCGCGCCCGTTCAGGTCCTGCAGCTTCTCGGCCCCCTCCCCCCCTCCCCGCCTTACTCAGGCAGGCCTGCGGCGCTGCTACGGCCACCTGGCCGTCCAGATGGCCTCGTTGGACGAGGTCGTCTGAGGGCGCCGCGCGGCTTGGGCGCGGCGCCCCGTCATCCTTTACGGGTCGCCGCGCGCGCGCCGCGCGCCCGCCTCCGGGACCTGATCGCTTGCGCTGCGTGCGGGAGAATCATCATCATCATCATCATCATCATCATCATCTCAGCATCCTCATCATAATCCTCCTCATCCTCATCATCATCAGCAGCATCAGCATCAGCATTATCATCAGCAGCAGCATCACCATCACCATCAACATCAACATCAACCTCACCACCACCAACATCATCATCACCCCTTGCCATCGCCGCCATCATCATCATAATCATCATCATCATCATCATCGTCATCATCATCGTCAGCAGCAGCAGCATCATAATCGTCATAATCATCGCCGCTATCATTACCATAATCAAAATCATCATCACCACCACCACCACCATCATCATCATCAGCAGCAGCAGCAGCAATTTCATCATCAGCACCATGTCCCTCTTTATCTCCATCTTCATTTTCATCTTCATCTTCGTAACCATCTACATGTTTATCTCCATGTTCGCCTTCATCATCTTCATCATCATCGTCGTCATCACTATCACCATCATCATCCCACTTGCTCATCCTCCTCACCCTCTCCCTCCTCCCCCACCCCCTCCCCCTCCCTCCTCTCTCTCCTTTGCCCCCCTCCTCCATCCGTCTCCTCCATCCTCCCACCCCCCCCTCCTCCGCCCGCCCTCCGAGCACAGGCGGCAAGCGGCGCAGCATCCTGCGCCCGATCCGGGGCAGCACGCACTCCGTCTCCGGCCGGCGCTCATCACTGTCGGCCCGGAGGACGGTGGCCGCCGCCGCCATGGCCACGGCAGGGGTGGCGACGAGCAGACCCCAGACCCCCAGCCGTGGCGGCACATGCGGTCGGACCGAGGTGTAAGTTCGAGGCCGGCTCGGGGAGGATGCCTGTCATGCTCTTCGTGTCTGTTGAGCGTGATTGTGCATCCTGGGGGAGGGTAGCCTCGAAGGCTCTGCAGGTTGGCCGGCGGAGGGTCCCCCATGTTCTTGAAGGGTGTTCTTCCGTCCTACAGGTTCGGCCGTAGGACACGAACCGACGGGCGCGTTTGCTTTCGCCCGAGTTCGGCGTTCCCGGGGCCGCTGTCGGGGCCCAGGGCAATCGAGGAGGCGATCCGCGAGGGAAGAAGCTGCGGCGGGGATGCGGTCGAGAGCAGTTCTCTGGGGGCCCGCGTCGTGGGAGAGAGCCACGGCGTCGGGGGGGGCCAGCGAGAAGGGGTGCAGGGCCGGGCGGGGCACCCTGCCGAGAAGGCCACACAGCTCTCCAAACATGTGCGGTGGGGCGTCGATCATGTGAGGCCGGCTTGCGTTTCCTGAGATTTCGGGGCTCAGGAGACGGGGGTCAATGCAAAGGGGGGTCAGCCAGAGCGCCCGATCTTTGCAGGATCCTGCAGAGCCAGGGCTGCACTGACCCGGGCTTGGGTGCAGGACCCTGCAAGATCCTGCAGGATCTTGCTGGATCCTGCAGGGCCTGACTGACCCCGACCTGGATTCACCCAGGCCAGCAGAGCCCCGAAGAATCCCAGATGGATCCAGCAAGATCCAGCAAGATCCTGCAGGATCGTGCTGGATCCTGCAAAGCCTGACCCCGACCTGGATTCACCCAGGCCAGCAGAGCCCCAAAGAATCCCGGATGGCCTTCTTCGAGCAAGGCTGCCGCTCTCGCCTTCCCCCAACCCCCGCACCAGGCAGGCGCCGCCGGCGGGCGCCGTGGCAGCCACACCCGGCTGGTGAAGTCAGGGGGGGCGAGCAGGAAATCCTACGATCATGAGCGGTTGGTTCCTGGCCCTGGGGTCTGCACGAACGAGATGGGCACGGAAAGAATGGGTACAATGCCCAACAGCAGTTCCTGTTCATTTTGAACAGGACTCGCTGTCCGCGCCGCCGCGGCCGGTGTCCATTCGAGACAGGAGGCCGCCTGCCCAACAGCGGCCGCTGTTGGTTTGGGACAACATTTGTTGTTGGGCATTGTACCCATTCTTTCGGTACCCATTTCGGGTGTCCAAATGGGGTGTAGTGTCCTTGCTGCCCCTGGCACGTGCTGTCTGTGCTTGGTCTGCGGGGGCCCTCCCCGCCGCGGCTGGGGTGCACCCGGCGGGCGGGGGGGGGGGGAGGGGGCAAAGAGTGTCAGGTGTCTGTTGGCGCCCCGCTCGCTAAGAAGAGTGGGGCGGCAGTGGCGGCATGGGTTGGTTGGGGCAGCGTGGCAAATGGGGCGGGGGATGCCAAGGGTGCGGACGCGGATGTTGGTGCGGACGTGGCCGTCCAGTGGTGCATGTGCAGGGAGTGAAGGGATGGGGCGGCTTCACCATGGCGTCGTCATATCTGAGTCTGGAGACCGATCCAAACTGCACCGAATCGCAACCCGAACAGGGGCGCGTCATCAATAATAAACGCATGAATGGCAAGTGTTGTAACGTATTCCTACGCTTGGCTTAATCAAGGGATATTGCACAGTATATCACGATGCGTTGTTGAACCTATTGCAGCACCAAGGCGTCCCAGGAGGTTACATAGAACGCATGCGCCAGTAACGCACAGACTAGACGGACACCATCGGCACCGACAAATGGAGCAGGATCACGCAAATCTTGCTTGCGACCATGGCAGGCGATTGATTGATCTCTTTGGTTTCTCTTTGCGCTGCCCAATACAATTGTCCGCTGCAGTCAGCCCACACGGCGACGGCGCAGGTACGGACGGTGTCCTTGCGTGGTTCCCTTGCGACAGGACCACGAGTCTGCTGTTCGCTTGCGATGTATTGTTTATTTCTAGACCCAGCAAAGCAAAGACATGTTGCGGGACATCCAGGATGACGTTGCAAACGCTGGGCTGGCGGGGGAGGATGATGCGGAGGCGGAAGAGGAGGAGAACTGGAGGCGGAGGAGAAGGGAGGAGAGGAGGGAGGAGGGGGGACGGCAAGACGCCTCGGAGCCTTCTTTCCCGAGCTGGGCGCAGGAGGGCGTGGGGAGAGGAGCCTCCCACGAGAGCAGGCGCCTGCGCTGGTCAGCCTGCCCCCTCCATTAGGAGGCCTCGGGAGATCTCCAGAGGTCCTCGGGAGGTCCTCGGAGGGCCCCCGACTCTTCTCTGGAGGCCCCCGGAGGCCTGCAGGGCCCCCCCCAAGGAGGGGCTGGAGACTGTTCAGAAGTTGGAGGCTCGAGGGTCGAGGAGGAGCATGGGTCCGAAGCGGGAGTTGCCCGTAGCTACCGCCTGGGGGATCGGTCTTCGGGGACCGCGGGCGGTCGGTGTGGGTGTTCGGGCCCTGGCGGGGCGGGGCGTGTCCGTATCCACCGCCTGCCGAGGTCCTCGAGGATCGGTCCCACAGGCGGTGGTTAATGTGAAGTCGGGCATGTCCCTCTACAGGCGGATCATTCAAAAATAGTCAAAAAATCATGGGTTGGTGGTTGTTCGTGCTCCTTTGACTATTTTGATTCTTGTTTGACGATTCTTAAGGTGTTTTTTCCAGAGTCCGCTTGTAGGAGGACGTGCCCGACCTAATGATACATCCCCACATCGGAAT
>CAUYUJ010016238.1:92500-95000 GCA_963575745.1 Prorocentrum cordatum | reverse complement strand
CTCCCCCCGCCCTCCCCATTCCCCTCCCCCCCCTAAGCTACGCCGAGCACAGGACTACCCGCCCTTCCGCTTCAGCATCCATTTGTTGCCGTGGCAGACCCATTTCCACCCGTCAGGGTTTGGCACGTCCACCACCGCGCCCGCGGCGCAATAAAAGTTCCTTGGGTCGTTTTCCCCCCCCTGCGCCTCGGCCCCCCCCGCCCCTTCCATTCCCCCACCTTCTGTTTCCTACGGGAATTGCGGGGGGGGAAGTGGGGGGCGGCGGAATCGACAGCAGACAGGTGGATTGGGCCCGATGTAACCGGCATGGAAAGCGTCCGCCCACTGCACCCGAGATCCCATCCGTGGTTGGAATTGGTCTCATTTTTGGCTGAGTTGGAATTGGTCTCATTTGTGGTTGGAATTGGTCTCTTTTCTGGTTGCAATTCACCCCGAACGGTTGGGATTGGTCCTAGTCGGTTGTAATTCGTACCACTTCGGGCCCAGACCCCCCCCCCCTTCCTTTGCGCCGAACAGGGGGCCGGGAGGGGGCCTCCCCAGCAAGGGGGGGTCTGGCCTCGGGATGGTGAGTAGTGAGTAGTTAGTAGAGACTAGTGAGTAGTGAGTAGTGAATAGTGAGTAGTGGGTAGATTGTAGCGAGTAGTGAGGAGGGAGAGTGAGTAGTGAGTAGCGACTAGGGGGTAGTGCGCAGTAGGTAGTGAGTACTGAGTAGTGAGTAGTGCGTAGTGGGTAGTGGGGAGAGGGTAGTGAGTAGTGAGTAGCAAGTAGGGACCAGCGAGTAGTGAATAGTGAGTAGTGAGTAGGGCATTGTGAGTAGTGAGTAATGAGGAGGGAGTAGTCAGTAGTGAGTAGGGAGTAGTGAGTAGCGAGTAGGGAGTAGCGAGTAGTCAGGGAATACTGAGTAGTGAGTAGTGGGGAGTGGGGAGTGGGTAGTGTGTAGTCAGTGTAGTGAGTAGCGAGTAGGGAATAGCGAGTATTGAGTAGTGAGTAGCGAGTAGGGCATTGTGACTAGTGCGTAGTGGGGAGGGGGTAATCAGCAGTTAGTAGTGGGTAGGGAGTAGTGAGTAGCGAGTAGGGACTAGCGAATAGTGAGTAGCGAGTAGGGAGTAGGGAGTATAGTGATTAGTGGGTAGTGAGAAATCAACAGTGTGTTGTGAGTAGTGGGTGGTGCGTTGGGAGTAGCTAGTAGAGAGTAGTAAGTAGCGAGTAGTGAGTCGTGAGTAGTGAGTACTGAGTAGTGAGTAAGTAGTAGTGACGTGTGACTAACGAGTAAAGAATAGGGAGTAGTGAGTTTTCAGTAGTGAGTAGTGCGTAATGGGTAGTGAATATTGCGTATCGGGTAGCGAATAGGGAGTAGGGAGTAGCGAGTAGTGAGTAGTGAGTAGTGAGAAGTGAGTACTGTGTAAGGAGTAGGGAGTAGCGAGCAGCGGATAGCGAGTAGTGAGTTGCGGGCAGTGAGAAGTTAGTAGTGACATGTGAGTATTCAGTAGTGGGTAGTGGATAGTTGTTAGCGGGGAGTGAGCCGTGATTTGCGAGTAGCGACTAGCGGGTAGTGAGTAGTGTTGATTGAATTGTGAGTACTGAGTAGAGAGTAGTGAGTACTGAGTATTGAGTAGTGATTTGATATAGTGAGTAGTGCGTAGTGAGTAGTGAGCAGTGAGTAGTGAGAAATTGAGTAGTGAGTAGCGAGTAGTGAGTAGTGGGTAGCGAGTACTGAATAATGAGTACTGAGTACTGTTTAAGGCTAGGGTTTGGGTTTGGGGTTCGGTTTACGGGTGGTCGGGGTGGCAGCGTTAGGGGTGGTAGGGGTCGGGTTCGGGAGCCAGGGGGCGCCGTGGCGAAAGGGCAGGAAGGGGGAGGGGGGGCTCGAATTTGGCGGCCCAAATGGGGAGGAAGAGGGGGGGTTCGGACCCCCTCCCCTTTTTGAAAGGGAGAGGGGGGGGTCCCCGACGACGGACCGGGAAAGGGAGGGGGGGGTTCCCGACGACGGACAGGGAAAGGGGGGAGAGGGGGGAGGGTCCCCGACGGCGGATCGGGGAAAGGGGGGGGGTCCCAACCCCCTCCTCCCTCGGGGCCATCCAGCGGCGCGCCCTCCCACATATCGCCGTATTGGGTGGCGCGGGACGCATGAGAACACAGCCACTGGGGCCTTCGGTGGAGTTCTCTACGGGGCCATGAAACGCTGTACTGGGCGGGGGGTAGAGGCACGGATAGCAGAAGGAGGGAGGGGGAGGAGGAAGGAGGAGTGGAGAGGAAAGGAGAGGAGGAGACACGTGGCGCCGTCTCTTCAAAACGAGGACCTAACACCACAGGATGGTTGGGAAAAACTCCATGAACATCAAATTGTCGGAGCTCCGCGCGGATTTCTTAGCTCGGCGCTGAGCCACCCCCCCTGGCGGCGCCTCCGACGCCGCCCCTGGCGCGCTCCATGGGACTGCCCAACGCGAAAAAGTTAGGCAATCGGCGGGCCCCCCCCCTCGCCCCCCCCCATCGGATAACC
>CAUYUJ010016238.1:57500-87500 GCA_963575745.1 Prorocentrum cordatum | reverse complement strand
ACATACATACATACATACACACCGTCTAACTACATGCGTGCATGCGTGCACACATACATACGCACATGCCTGTAAACGCACACACACACACAGAGACATATACGTGTATATATATGCACATTCATACAGACAACCAGGCAGGCAGACATAAAGACCCCCAGACTGACATACATACATACATACATATGTACATAAACACACATACAAACGTGCATACGTACATACAGGCAGACAGGCAGACAGACAGTCAGACAGACATACAGACATACATACATACACTTATATACACACATTTGTGCATGCGTGCATGTCGCTTTCCTGTCTCTCTCTGTTTCTCTCTCCGCTGTCCAGTTCGTCGTTCGATACAGAAATAGACACGCCGAATGATCCACACACGCACACACATACACACGCATATGTGTATACATACATATAGATATATACATATATATACGCATATATATACACTTTTAGGTGTATATATATATATATATGTATGTACAACCCTGTATATATATAGAATGACCTTCGTGCCATCCAACCACCGCGTCCCGGTTGTAGGTATGAAGCCTATTGGATGTTCGTTGGGATCTCGTGGGAGGCTTCTCGGGGGCCTCTTGGAGGCAGTTTGGATGATTATTGAGGCCGTTTGGGGACCTATTGGGGCCCCTGTTGGGCTTCTTGGTGGCCTATTGGGGCCTCTTGGAAGCCTCTTGGGGCCTCCTGGGCGCCTCTTGGGGCCTCCTGGGCGCCTCTTGGGGCGGAAGGCTCGGATTTTCGGTTCGTGTTTCTTCTTTGGGGCACCTTTTGGGACCGTCTTGGGGCCGCCTTCGGCCGTTGTGGGCGCCTCTTGGGCTGTCTTGGGGCCCTCTTGGGCCGTTTTGGGGCCCTCGTGGAGGCCTCTTGGGCTGTCTCGGGGTGGCCTTGAGGGCTCCAGGGCAGTCTGGGAGCGTCGGTAAGCTGAAAAAGCGAGAACGAAGGAAACACCAGATTTCTGTCTCTCGGGGACCTCTTCTGAGGCCTCTTGGAGTTCTCTACGGGCGTCTTGGAGGCCTCGCCAAGCCCCGGAGAAACCGGGAAATTGGGGTCCAGGTCCCCAAACGACTCCTCAGCAGTTGGGATTGAGGCTTAAGGGGTTAGGCAGAGAACCAGAGGACACGCCCACTCCGTGGCTACCGGCGCGGTGGCGGAAATACAATACACGGCATTGCATTGCAATGCAATGCAATGCAACACAACACATACATACATACATACATACATACATACATACAAACAAACAAACAAACAAGCAAACAAACAAAAAACAAACGTGCGTGCGTACGTACGTACGTACGTACGCCGTACGTACATACAGGCATACACGCATACATGCATACATACAGACACACAGATTTACATACACACATGCGTGCCTGCATACACATACCAACAAACATACCTACCTACCTACATGCATGCATGTAAGCATACCGACATGCGTACGTCCATGCATACATACATGCATACAAACATACATAGTTGTATACGTACATGCATGCACGCACAATTTCATACAAATATGCATGCATTCATACATACATGCACACATGCATGCGTGCATGCGTGCGTGCGTGCGCGCATGCATGTCTGACATACATGTGCACGCAAACATGCGTGCATACACACACATGCACACGTAGATGCATGCATACATACATGCATACATGCATACATGCATACATGCATACATACATACATACGTGTGTCTGCACATCTGCATGCATGCAGACATGCTGGCATGCATGCGTACATACATGCATGCGTACATGCATGCATACATACATGCACACAGACCATACACCGAACACATACATATATATATATATATACACATACACATACACATACGCGTACGCATACACCTATACATACACATACACGTACACACATGCATACACATACATACCGAGATATAAGCATACATGCATACGTGCATACGTACGCACATTTATACATACATAGATGTTGACCAACCTGCAGATCCATTGTCTGTATGTGTATATATGTATGTTGTACGTATAGTTTTGCATGTGTCTAAATGTATACATATATATATATATATGTGTGTGTGTATGTCTATGTATATATATATATACATATGTCCAGTGCACGAAATCATGCCGCCACCGCGCCTGTCTTGTAGGTCAGAAGCCTCGTGGATGCCTGTCAGGATCTCTTGGGAGGCCTCTTGGATGCCTCTTGCAGACAGTTTGGGTATTTTAGGCGCCGCCTCTTTTGGGCCTCTTGGGGCCTCTTTTCGGACATCTGTGGGGCCTCCTGGGGCTTGGGGGCCTCTCTGGGGCCTGCTGGTGGTCTCGAGGGTCATATTGGTGCGGAGGGCTGGACATGTCAGTCCGTGCTCCCCCATCTTGGGCCCCTCTTGGGGCCCACTTGGGGTTTCTTTTTGTCGCCTGCGAGGCCTCTTGGACAGTCTTAGCGGGCCTCTTGGGCCGTAGTAGGGCCCTCTTGGAGGCCTCTTCGGCGCCTCTTGGGCCGTCTTGCGGCGATCTTGGGGTCCTCTTGGGCTGCCTTGGAGCGTCGTAGGCCTTGAAAAGCAAGACCGCTAAATCCTTTTCAAACACTCAAGGAAGGTTCATGGGGCCCTCGGGGTCTCTCGGAGCCCTCGTGGGGCATCTTGGAGCTCCTTGGGGCCCTCTTTGGTCGTCTTGAGACATCCTTGTGCGGCTTGGGGCGCTCTTGGGCCGTCTCCGGGCGCCCTAATGGGCCGTGAGGGTACCACGTGGAGCCCTCTTGGGGGTTTTAGGGTTAGTTTGGGGCCGGCTCGGCGTCCAGAAAGCTCACGCGACACACCCCGGGAATTCCCAGGAGTGCCCGGAGAACCAGGGGTCGGGGCCCGTGACAACCTTGAAGCGAATCCCGTGAACAGTGACAATTGGGTGGTGAGCCTTGGCGCACGTCACTACGTACTGAAGGCACGGTATGTATGTACTACTGTCAGAGGGAGACCCAGCTGAAAAACATTGATTCCTCATGTCTTTGGTCTTGTTGTTAGTTGGAGAGTACCTGGCTGAGCTGAGCAGACCCCAACACAATGCTAGATCATTGGAGATCTAATCAAACATACCGTTATTTTGCTGTGTGCGCGGGCAAATATAGTGGACATCATGTTGTGAGGCTGCGCAGTCTCCTTACAAAACACGTTTCTATGCCAGACAGGTGGGACGTGCACACATACACAAGGCTACGCAGGTGCCGTAGCTGGAAACGTCGCCCGCACAAGGTGTTATCAGCTGCCGTGTTTGGAGGATGGAGGCCAGACCCATTGCGATTTGAATCACACGACCTACCCATAGTGCAATTTTTCGGGCGATAAGGAGATTGGGGGAGGGATTGGTGCAGCAGCTTTTGACGTGCGATTTGCGTCGGACCATATTCGCGATCCATGCATCCAACGACCTCGGCATCTATAGATTGATGTTCCGATCTACCGGCCTCGCTCTACGCCAGTCCACGACCAAGCTGCGTCTCGGTGCTCAATCGATCTACGTACCGCATTAACTACCGACATAACTAAATATTGGCTTTGTTAACAGTATACAGGACCCGTTCTCAAGATCTCTGTCAGTCTCACTGTAAAAGGGTCTCACACTTTAATCACCGTTCGCACTACCAACCTATCGGTGTCACGATCTGTTGGCCGCACGATTGATCGATTGATCCCACGGTCATTGCAGTACATATATATATGTATATATATATATATATATATATATGTATATCGATCTCATTACCTATTCCCCATATTTCCCTTATCTCGTCCTCCTCTTTCTCCTCTCCATCCCCCTCCTTCACAATTACTCAACAGCTGATCAGTAAGCACGATACGCCCCCGTCTTCCCTGACTCTGCCCAGGATGCGTCCGGCATTCTCCGCGTATTATGTTTGCGCCAGATTTGAAAAAAGGTGATCTTTAATATGGTGTTTGTTCCGTCTGGGCGTGTTCGATGTTTTAAAATGGTGCTCTCTCTATGCAACATCGGCCTCACTTCAGGGTCGGCGCTTTGCTCCTGTCGTTCAGCATGGCGGTCTCCCCTCCAGTGCGGGCCACAGTTCTGGATCCGAATGCTCCCTCGCCGGTGTCGCCCCCTTTCCCTTCCTCCGCCTTCTCCTGGTCCTCCTGCCCCTCCCAGTCCCTCCTGCTCCTGCTGCTGCAGTTCCTCCTCGTCGTCCCTCCTCATCATCTTCCTCTTCCTCCTGCTCATCCTCCTGCTCATCCGCCATCCTCTCTTCTAATGTGAACAGGTTCAATTCCCAGACTGCGCGCAACACAATGGGGGTTCTGCTAGGGTTCCAGGGCCGCTATGACACCCTTGGCGGGTAGAGAAGACATCAGAGCAATGGGAAGGGCTGGGTGTGAGGGATGGATGTCAGATATGGCGCGAGCGCGCACACAGCTTGATTCGCCATTTCGCCGATCGTACCACCGCTCCTGGCCTGTGGGTCAGAAGCCTCGGGGATGCATATGAGGGTCTTCTGGGCCTTTTGGGGATGCTTAGCGGGCTCTCGCGTTCTTCTTGGGTGCCTCGTGGAGTCCTCTTGGGGCCTCTTGGGGGCGCCTTCAGGCCATCGCTGCGGGAGGGACTCGAGGTGTCAATTCGTATTGCCTCTCTTCTCTCTTCGGCCCCTCTTGGGGCCCTTCTGGGCCGCCTGAGGGGCCCCTATGCCGTCTTGTGGCCCTCTTGGGCCTTCTTGGGGCTTTATTTGGCCGTCTTGAGCCCTCTCGGCGGCCCTCTGGGAGCACTCATGGGCCGTCTTGGGGGCCTCGTAGGCCGTCTTGAAGCCATCTTGGACCGTCGCGGGGTTACCTTAACTGGGCCGTCTCGACGCTCTCTTGGACTGTCTCGGAGCTCATTGGGCCATCTTGGGGCTCTTTGGGGCTCCAGACAGCACCCAGGGTTCATTGGCGAGCTCGTTCCCCGCGCCCCCCCCTCTAATACGATTTGGCTTTCTCGCCCTCAGCAGGCGGGAGTTGGCGGATGTGAGTATTATTTTCTTTTCCCACCCGAAGATTGCCAGGGAGTCGCCCGCCCCATCCGCGTATTGTTCCCGGAAAAGACTTGAGCCTAGGATTTTCGCTTAGTTGGTAAACTTGTCCCGGGTGCCTCTACTGAACAAGGCCGGCGGATTCTTTCTTTGATTGATAACGAGGTCGAAGGAGGCCAGCGGATTATTGATTGAGGATGTCTCAGGCGAAACGCCGTTGTTTTGAAATTACGCTCGATCAATGACAGGGTGCGGGGCTTCTTGTAGTCGAAGAAGTGCATCCCGGGCGTGCCCGCTCGAAGAAAGTGCGCCCAGGGGGATATCTAACATGGGGTCGTCGGCCTCTTCGCACGTAAAAGAACGTGCGCGGAGGGGCTATCGCACATGCGTTTGGCGCCTGTGCGTGTGCGACGTGTTTTTGCGTGCCCAGGCCGCCCAGTGGGGGTATCTAAAATTGTTGTCCCGATGTGTGACAACGTTTTTCACATGTCCACGCTGCCCAAGGGTTACAAGGGGTATCCAACATGGCGTCGGCCCCCGCGCCAGACTTTCAGAAAACGCACGGTGGGCCGAAAAGCGCCCCCCGAACACATAGTCCAGCATTGAAAAGTTTTATGTTCCATCTCTGAACACGGGATGGCGCTTTGGGGGCCTCGTCAGGGAAGACATTGCGAAGATGTCTCGAGCGGGGGCTCGAATTTTGCGTGTTCAGGCCACCCAGGGGGTATCTAACATGGTGGTCCCGAGCTGGAACCACGTGGGTTTACGTGTCCAGGCCGCCCAGAAGGGGTATCTAACATGGTGATCCCGAGCTGGAATCATATAGCTTCGCATGTCCAGGCCGCCCAGGGGGATCTCGCACATGGTGGTCCCTAGCTGGAACCATGTGTGTTCACGTGTCCAGGCCACCCAGAGGGGTATCGAACATGGTGGTTTCGAGCTGGAACCATGTGTTTTCACGTGTCCAGGCCACCCATGACGATATCTAACATGGTGGTCCCGAGCTGGAGCCATCTGCTAGCACGTATCCAGGCCACCCAGGGCAGTACCGAACATGCTTGGCCCGAGCTGAAACCATGTGCTTTCACGTGTCCAGGCCATCCAGGGGGTATCTAACATGGTGGTTTCAAGCTGGCGCCATGTATTATCACGTGCCCAGGCCACTCAGAGGGCAATCTAACATTGTGGTCCCGGGCTGGAACCTTTTGTTTTCACGACCACATGTGAAATATCCGTCCCTGGGTGGAGCGGGGCAAGCGTGAAAACACATGGTCCCTAACGCCCCAGAGAGTGACGGCGTATGCCCCTCCCACCCTTGCGCGTCCCCTGGCTCGTCCTCTGCTCTGTCGCGTTCCTTGGCCTGTTCCCTTCCCTGCCCGTTCCGTGGCGCGTCCCTCGCCACGTCCCTCGACACGTCCCTTGGCACATCCCCGAGTGCGCGTGTGGCACATTCCGTGGCGCGTCCATGTGCGTTGCGCCCCGTGTCGTCTCGTCCCGCTTCGGAATGGAGCCGAACTTTGAGCTCGTGCTGATTGAACGTCCAACACGTGTCGACTGCAACCAGTTCTGGGCCAGCTATACGTTCAGGCAGTTCGAGCTTAAGATTCAGATCAGTTCGGTCAGGATTCGGATGCCAAGGGCGACTTGACCCACAACACTATAGAGCAAAACACTAGTTACTTCGGCATGACATCTAATATCAGCACGGCACAGCACAGCACAGCCTTTGGCACGATACATCACGATCGGTATTTTCAGCAGTAGATTGGTTTGTCGCCCAATCAGGCGTCTTGAAAGCGTAGCCATGCCTTCACGTGTCTAACGTCCTTTCCGGGTTCGTGGGTCGATCGTGTCTTTTTTGTACAGGTTGGTGCCGGTTTGATTCCTTAAGCATTGTTTGCGCCTAGGGTATCTCATTCTTTTTAAGGAACTGGTCCTGAATGTCGGTCTGGTGGCTATGTTGTCGATGTCGCCGCCCCGTCGCCGCCCGTCGTTTGGGCTTGTTTGCCAGTTTGGTGGCTATGTTGTCGCCGTCGCCGACCCATTGCCGCCTCGTCGCCGCCCGTCGTCTGGGATTGACAGTCGGCACGGCAGCTATGTTGTCGCCGTCGCCGCCCCGTCGTCGCCAAAATTGCACAACGTAGATGGCACCGATATGTTGCACCACGTAAGGTGCACAGCATACATTGCACAGGTCAGATGGCTCAATCTATATATATATATATATATATATATTAAAAAATACATATGTATAGTTATATGTACATGTGTATATACTTTATACAATTACATCTCTCTATATATACATATTGTACGAACACATTTGCACCGCGTAAATTGCACCACCAGTATTGCACCACCAAGATAGCACAACAGATATTACACCACTTCGAATACACCACGTCGACTGCGCCGCATCCATTGCGCACCATATACATTGCACAGCGTCTAGTCTCCTTTATTCTCCTTTATAAAAAAAGATAACAGATTCTATCCCCCCGGAGTTATCGCCCCCCTTTCGGGTATGTAATTCACTAATGATTATGACCACATGTCCATCCTAAATATGAAATCACAATGTCCCAGGCCAGCCGGTATCCCCCCCCCTGAGGTTGCCTTGTAAAAAACACTATGCGGTGACATTGTTTGTTCTAACATCACGCTTGTTCACGAATCCCTTGCAACAAAATTGACGAAGTGCACACGCGCGCGTCGTTGCGCGCGCATGCCGAAATCCTTCAAAAACCTTCGGTGCCGGAAGGATTTGGCAATCGAGTTTCCAAAACACATACAAAAACACAAGGTTTCGCAACACTGATTTCCTGAAAAAGCTTCCGCGCGAGCTCTTGCGAAATCTGAAGAAAACCATAGGTTTTTCAAGACTTTCGTAAAATGCTATTAAACGGGCTTCGCGCGCGCGCACGTCGAAATCTGTCGAACGCCCTTGCGCGTGTGCCGTCGCGAGAATCCTCTGCAACAAATGTAACGAAGTGCCGACGCGCGCGTCGTCGCGCGCGTATGGCGAAATCCTTCAAAACCCATCGGTTTCGGAAGGATGTCAAAATCGTGTGTCCAAAAAACCTACAAAAACACAAGGTTTCGCAACACGGATTTTCAACAAAAGCGTGCGCGCGCGCTCTTGCGTCGTCGTCGTCGTCGTCGTCGCCGTCCTCCCTCCTCCCGCTCGTTGCGTCGTCGTCGTCGCCTACGTCGTCCTCTGTCTTTCCTCGTGTTCGTCGTCTTCGTCCTCTCGTTGGCGTCGTGGTCGTTTCCGTCGTCGTTGTCGCCGTGGTCGTCCTTCCTCCTCCTCCCTCGTCGTCGTCGTCGTCCGTCGTCGGCGTCTCGTCGCCGTCCCTCCTATTTCGTCGCCGTGGTCGTCGTCGTCGTTGTCGTCGTCGTCGTCCTCCTTCCTTCCTCGTCGTTGTCGTCGTCGACGTCGCCGTCCTCCCTCCTTCTTCGTCGTTCGCGTCGTCGCCGTCCTCCCTCCTTCCTCGTCGTTGTCGTCGTTGTCGTCGTTGTCGCCGTCGTCGTCCTCCCTCCTTCCTCGTCGTCGTCTCCGTTGGCGACGTCGTTGTCGTCGTCGTCGTCGTCGTTGTCTTCGTCGTCGTCGTCGTCGGCGTCGTCGTCGTCGGCGTCGTCCTCGTCGTTGCCATCGTCGTCGTCGTCGGCGTCGTCGTCGTCGTCGGTGTCGTCGTCGTCGTGGTCCCTGTCGTCGTCGAAGTCGTTGGAGACGTCGTCGGTGTCTTCGTCGTCGGTGTCGGCGGCGCCGTCGTCGTCGTTGTCGCTGTCGTCGTCGGCGTCGGTGTCGTGGCCAAGTGCCATCTGGTACCTACCGTCACGGTCTTGTCTTAAGAGGTCTTGCGACCAAGTTGCGGGTGGGAGGGTGGGATGTTTGCACGAGCAGTGGAGAGGACAGCTTCAAGACGGTCAAAGTGGCTAAAAACAGAATAGACTCTACCCCCCCGGGCGTTATCGCCGCCCTTTTCGGACATGTAAATCACACATGATTCTGACCACATGTCCATCCCAAATATGAAATCACAATGTCCCAGGCCAGCCGGTATCGGCCCCCCTGAGGTTGCCTTGTAGAGAAACACTATGCGGTGACATTTTTTGTTCCAACATAGCACTTGTTCACGAACCCCTGGCAAAAATGGGACGAAGTGCACACGCGCGCGTCGTCGCGCGCGCATGCCGAAATCCTTCAAAAACCCTCGGTGCTGGAAGGATTTGGCAATCGAGTTTCCAAAAAACATACAAAACACACACGGTTTCGCAACACTGATTTCCTAAAAAAGCTTCCGCGCGAGCTATTGCGAAATCTTAAGAAAACCATAGGTTTTTTAAGATTTCCACTACATGCACTCAAACGGGCTTCGCGCGCGCATGTCGAAATCTGTCGAACGCCCTTGCGCGTGTGCCGTCGCGAGAATCCTCTGCAAAAAATGTAACGAAGTGCAGACGCGCGCGTCGTCGCGCGCGTATGGCGAAATCCTTCAAAACCCATCGGTTTCGGAAGGATGTCAAAATCGTGTGTCCAAAAAACCTACAAAAACACAAGGTTTCGCAACACGGATTTTCAACAAAAGCGTGCGCGCGCGCTCTTGCGTCGTCGTCGTCGTCGTCGCGCGTCCTCCCCTCCTCCCGCGTCGTCGTCGTCGTCGCCTACGTCGTCCTCTGTCTTTCCTCGTGTTCGTCGTCGTCGTCGTCCTCTTTGGCGTCGTGGTCGTTTCCGTCGTCGTTGTCGCCGTGGTCGTCCTTCTTCCTCCTCCCTAGTCGTCGTCGTCGTCGTCGTCCGTCGTCGGCGTCTCGTCGTCGTCCCTCCTATTTCGTCGCCGTCGTCGTCGTCGTTGTCGTCGTCGTCGTCCTCCTTCCTTCCTCGTCGTTGTCGTCGTCGGCGTCGCCGTCCTTCCTCCTTCTTCGTCGTTCGCGTCGTCGCCGTCCTCCCTCCTCCCTCGTCGTTTTCGTCGTTGTCGTCGTTGTCCCCGTCGTCGTCCTCCCTCCTCCCTCGTCCTCGTCGTCGGCGTCGTCGTCGTCCTCGTCGGTGTCGTCGTCGTCGTCGTCGTCGTCGTCGAAGTCGTTGGAGACGTCGTCGGTGTCGTCGTCGTCGTCGGTGTCGGCGGCGCCGTCGTCGTCGTTGTCGCTGTCGGCGTCGGCGTCGGTGTCGTGGCCAAGTGCCATGTGGTACCCACCGTCACGGTCTTGACTTAAGAGGTCTTGCGACCAAGTTGCGGGTGGGAGGGTGGGATGTTTGCACGAGCAGTGGAGAGGACAGTTTCAAGACGGTCAAAGTGAATTGCACCACATAGATCGTACCGCGTAGCTTGCACCACAAATATTGAGTCAAACATTTGCCGCACAACATAGCACTGCACACGATAGATTGCACTGGCCATTGCACAGCATAGATTGCCACACATCGATTGTACACCATTTGCTGCTAGAAACATCCTGTTTAGGGTGAACTCTGGCAAGGATTTGTCTTAGGATATTTCCCCTTCAGATTTTACGGTCCTTCCGAGAGCGTGTTCCCGCTGCAGCGCGGGCCTCATTTTTGGATCGTGGTAATGTTGCTGTCATTCAGAATGGCGCTCTCGCCACAGCGCGTCCAACTTTTTCGGATCCGAGTCCTTCCTCATCGTTGCCGCCCCCCTTTCCTATCCTCTGCCTTCCCCTGGTGCTCCCGCTCCTCCTGCTCTTTCCACTCCCTGCTGCTGCTGTTCGTCCTCGTTCTCCTGCTTCATCATCCTCGTTGTGCTTCTGCTCATCTTCCTGATCATCCGCCACCTTCTCCTATGTGTGCAGGTTCCCTTTCTCGATTACGAATAGCACGATGGGGTCTTTTTGAAGTTCCAGGTCAGCTATGACACGCGTCCGTGGATAGAGAAAAGAACAGCGCAATGGGTGGGAGGGCTAGAATGTCAGATATGGCGCGAGCGCACCCAGCTAGCCTCCTCCCACTCTCCCGCATCCCGGGCTCGCCTTTGCCCTCCCTCCTGGGGCCTCCCGGATCCTCCCAGGACAATTCCCATTGATGTGAGACAGCCCTCTCTTACCTCCAAAGGTGGTGCGTGTCTGCTCTCGAAGTCCCCACCCGCCAGCGCAGAGCAAGCGCCCGGGCATGGCAGCACGACGACGACGGGGGGTCTTCAGAGAGACCCGAGGCGGCCAACAACGCCCGAACACCGACGACGACAGAGGACGACGACGACGACGACGACGACGACAACGACGACGACGACGACGACGACGACGACGACGACGTTAGGGTCCCGAGGAAGACCGAACACGTCCAAATGACCGACGACGAAGCCGACTGCGACGTCGGTGGCGACGGCGGCGGCGACGCCGACCACGACGCCCGCGCCCGCGGCGACGATCGAGACGACGGCGACGACGACGACGACGGCTTCGGCGACGACGGCGCCCGCGACGGCGGAGGCGGCCCTCGGAAGTTTCCAGGGGCTGTCAAACCAACCAGTCGTACAAAGGGAGCTCGACCACAAGAAGCCCTTCCACAAAAAACCCAACCCTGAGACCCGAGGCCGTCCTTGGATCTTTGGAGTGGGGAGCGTCCCGCTTTCCATGTCAGCGTCGGCGACCTCGGGGCCCTTCGGGGCGGCAGCGCTGAGCACGCCGGGCGCCACCCCCCGCGCGGTCCGGGGGGGTGGCCGGCGGACGACGACGGTCGAGGGGCCGCTGCTGACCGGGAGGCTGCAGGCCGGCCGGGGCCGCAGGGGAGGGGAGGAGGGAGAGGGGAGGAGGGAGGGGAGGTGGGAGGGGGGAGGAGGGAGGAGGGGGAGGGAGGGGGAGGAAAGAGGAGGAGAGAGGAGAGGAGGGGAGGGGAGGGGAGAGGAGGGGAGAGGAGGACACGCTGGGCGAGCTCGCGCCATACCTGACATCCTACCGCCTCCCACCCGTTCCTCCCTCTTGCGCCAACCACCCAGCCCTTCACTGCGCTGAATCCTGCAATATGCGCCCAGGGGGGTGTCAGAGAGGACATTGAATCCGCAAGCGACTCCTATCGTGTGATGCGCAATCAGACAGGGGGGGCTTTGCACATCGGAGGAGGAGGAGGGGGAGGAGGTGGCGGATGAACAGGAGGGCGAGCAGGTAAAGGAGGGTTATGAAGAAGAACGAGGAGGACGAGCAGCAGCTCCAGCGGGATGGTTAAAAGGAGCGAGAGGAGCAAGATGACCAGGGGAAGGCGGATGAGGGGAAAGAATGGGAGAGCAGCGAAGAGGAAGGACTCGTATCCAGAAACGAGGCCTGAGGCCGTCGCGGGGGCGAGAGCGCGGACTCTGAACGACGGGGGCAAAGTCTCGATCCTGAAACGGGGCCAACTCTGAAGCGTGACTGCATTTCTGAAGTACCTGTCCTAGAGCGCCCCGATGGAAAACCAATGCAAAACAGTACAAGTTGAAATCTTATGTGTGTGGATCTACGGTCTGGTGGCATCGCCGACGGAGGAGGGATGAGGAGGGATGGGGGAGGAGGAGGAGGAGGAGGAGGAGGAGGCGGGAGGCGGGAGGAGGGATGTGGAGGATAAGGAGGAGGTGCAGGAAGAGGAGGAGGAGGGATGATGATGATGATGATGATGATGATGATGATGATGATGATGATGATGATGATGATGATGATGATGATGATGATGATGATGATGATGATGATGATGATGATGATGATGATGATGATGATGATGATGATGATGATGATGATGATGATGATGATGATGATGATGATGATGATGATGATGATGATGATGTGATGATGATGATGATGATGATGATGATGATGATGATGATGATGATGATGATGATGATGATGATTGATGATGATGACGATGATGATGATGATGATGATGATGATGCTGATGCTGATGCTGATGATGCTGATGCTGATGCTGATGCTGATGATGCTGATGCTATGATGGATGCTGATGATGATGATGACGATGATGATGATGATGATGATGATGATGATGATGATGATGATGATGATGATGATGATGATGATGATGACGATGATGAGGAGGAGGAGGAGTAGAAGGGGGAGGAGGAGGGGGAGGAGGAGGAGGAGGAACAGAAGGACACCTCAATGCTCTGCCTCATCACTACTCTGGCTGCCTAGCAACCCTATTGGATAGACAGTCCACCAAGTAACACCTGCTCAACAAGTGCATGCAAGCCCCGTACTGCAGGACGTGTCTTTATTGGCACGCGTAGTTTGTCCTATCTGATCGGCGCTTCCCCCTCTCTCCATCAGGTCCAAGTTGGAGTATGCACGACTTGTTCGAGATTCGTTACTCTCTCTCTCTCTACCTCACCGCCTGGCGGGTGCATACTCTAGATTCGGGCCGGACGAAAGGTGGGGATTGAGAAAGGGGGATTACGAAATTTGCTGCATGCAGCTGGTTTCAGCCCAACCGAGGGGCCCATTCCTCGATACATAGCCGCATCCGGTGCCGGGAAAATCAGCTACGTGAGCTGATCCTCACTCCCCCCCTTTGCTATCCCCCCCTTTCGCCCGACCCGATATATGCCCTCGAGCGCCCACTGTTTTTTCCCTTCTCTTCTGTGCCATCCTCTTCCTGCTGCGCCCGCCAGGCGCACTCCCTTCGCCTCAGGCCCGAGTCGGCGATCCTTTTTTTCACGCCACACAGACGCAGCGATCATTCGATCAATGTCCGAGCAACGTCAGAAAGGAGGAGGAGGAGGAGATGGAGATGGAGGTGGAGATGGAAGGGGGAGGAGGAAGAAGAGGAGGAGGAGGAGGAGGAGGAGGAGGCACACAGCGTCTTGCTTGATCCGTGATCGGGCGCCCCGCGTCTCGCGACATCGCCGGCGGCTGTGGGCCCGCCTGCCTCTCTTGAGGCTCGTGTACCGCCGGGCCTTGCCAGGCCCCGCGCTCCAGCCGCAGGCAGGAAGGAGATGGGAGCATGGTCGGCGGTGAGCGAGGTGTGGGGAAGTGAGGAGGAGAAGGCCCTCCCCGAAGGCGGCGGGGCCTCTCAGAAGCCCTCCGGCCTTGCGAGGAGTTGATGTTCGTGTCTTCGGGGAAGGCCCAGGGGACTTCTCGGAAGGCGGGGGGACTTCCGAGCCTTCTGAGAAGGCCCGCCCCTTCTCACTTCCCCCCGTCGCTCGCCGCCAGCAGCGGAGTCTGCCAGCCCACGACAAGGAACTTTGGCGCTCGCTCAGCGCGTCGCTTGGGCCGGTTCTGGCCCACCGCGCTTGCGCGCGACACGCCAGCCACGTCCTGGCCCCCATGCTCGGGCCGAACGAAAGGGGGGGATAGGGAAAGGGGGGGTTACGACATCTGCTGCATGCAGCTGGTCTGAGCCTCGCCGCTGGGCCCATTCCTCGATACATGGGCGCCTCCCGGCGCCGGGAGGCGCCGGGAAAATCAGCTACGTGAGCTGATTCCCAAACCCCCCCTTTGCTATCCCCCCCTTTCGCCCGACCCGAGCCACGTCCTGGCCCCCATGCGTCCACGTCCCGAGCCCTGCCCAGCCTACCGCCCCACGGAGCGGAGCGGCACGCGATCCGCTCGCTCGGCACAGCGTGTCGCCGCGGCTGCCGCCGCAGCACGCGGAGCAAAAGTTCCTGGCCGGAGGAAGGTGATGGGCCAATCTTCCATCACCACTACCACAGGTAGGATGGGGGAGAAGCGAGGATGTGGAGGTCCTCCTCCTCCTCCTCCTCCTCCTCCTCCTCCTAATAATCATCATCATCATCATCATCATCATCATCATCATCATCATCATCAGCAGCAGCAGCAGCATCATCACCATCACCATCATCAGCAGCAGCATCATCACCATCACCATCACCACAACCATCAACATCATCATCATCAGCATCATCATCATCATCATCATCATCATCATCATCAGCATCATCAGCATCATCAGCAGCAGCATCATCCCATCCTCCTCCTCCTCCCCTCCTCCTCCTCCTCTCCTCCTCCCTCCTCCTCCTCCTCCTCCTCCTCCCTCCTCCTCCTCTCCCTCCCCTCCTCCCCTCTCCCTCCTCCTCCCCCTCCTCCTCCTCCTCCTCCTCCTCCTCCTCCTCCTCTCCTCCTCCTCCTCCTCCTCCTCCTCCTCTCCTTCCTCCTCCCTTTCTTCCTCCTCCCTTCCTCCTCCTCCTCCTCCTCCTCTCCTCCTCCTCTCTCTCCTCCTCCTCCTCCTCCTCTCCTCCTCCTCCTCCTCCTCCTCCCTCTCTCCTCCTCCTCCTCATCCTCCTCCTCCTCTCCTCCTCCTCCTCTCCTCCTCCCCTCCTCCTCCTCCTCCTCCCTCTCCTCCTCCTCCCTCCCTCTCCTACCGACTGTAGTGGTGGAACAGAGCAGGGCGGAGTCTGCCAGCCTACCCTCCCCTGTACCAGGGCCTGCTGGCCGCGCTGGACCTGTGCAAGCCCGAGCTCCTCTCCAGGCAGCAGGCCCTCGCCGGGGGGGGAGGGTCGGCCCCGCGACTGGCTGGCAACCGCCTGGAGACTGGGGCTTGGGCACCGCCGTCGGAGAGCTCGTCGTCGTCGTTGTCGTCGTCGTCGTCGTCGGGCTGACGACGAAGACGGCAAAGGCGACGGGGGCTCGTCGGCGTCTGGGCACGGGGCGCCACGCCGCCAGAGGACCCGCCATGTCGAGTGTCGGAGACGTCGACGATGAAGAGCAAGACTCCGACGACGGCGACGACGACGACGACGACGACGACGACCACGACCACGCCGACGCCGACCCCGACGCCGACGCCGACGCCGACGCCGACCCCGATGCCGACGCCGACGCTGACGCTGACGCCGACGCCAACGCCGACGACGACGACGACGTTGGCGTGGGCTCGTCGGCGACTGGGCTGCGGCACCGCCGTCGAAGAAGGAGTGCAAGCTGCTCAAATGCTCCATGGGGTTCCTAAGAGGCTCGGGGATTACATCGGGCGGGAGGGAGAGGATGGATGTTCTAGAAGGTTGTGTTATGTTCTAGGGGAGTGCTGGATGCTCTATGTGGCTCTGAGGGGAAAGGGCGTTCGAGCAAGTTTCAGCCAAGGTCTCAGGACAAGTGCAGGTCAGATGGCGAGTGGAGGAGAGGGGATGATCCAGGAAGATGGACGTTTAGGGATGAATTAGGAGGAGGAGCAGGAGGAGGAGGAAGAGGTTGAAAAGGAGCAGGAAGAGCAGGAAGGGCAGGATGAGCATGAGGTGAAGCATCTGAAGGAGGAGGAGGAGGAGGAGGAGGAGGAGGAGGAGGGGGAGGAGGGGAGGAGGAGGAAGAGAGGGAGGAGGAGGAAGAGGAGGAGGAGGAGGAGGAGGAGGAGGAGGAGGAGGAGGAGGAGGAGGAGGAGGAGGAGGAGGAGGAGGAGGAGGAGGAGGAGGAGGAGGGGGAGGAGGAGGAGGAGGAGGAGGAGGAGGAGGAGGAGGAGGAGGAGGAGGAGGAGGAGGAGGAGGAGGAGCTAGGAGGAGGAGGAGCTGGAGGTGGAGGAAACGAGGAGGAGGAGGAGGAGGAAGGAGGGGGGAGGAGGAGGAGGAGGGGGAGGAGGAGGAGGAGGAGGAGGAGGAGGAGGAGGGGGAGGAGGAGCGAGGAGGAGGAGGAGCGAGGAGCGAGGCGGAAGTGTCCAAGTTCCGGGGGCCTTTGTCGGACCGCTCGGAGAAGCTCCAGGGCCCCGCTGGACCTCGGCTGGCCGCTTGTTTTGGCCAACGGGTCTTCTCCCCTCTACTGCACGCTGGGCGATTCGCGTCTCGGTGCCCCCGTTTTTTACCTCTGCCGCTGGTGCAGCCATTCTGCCAGCGGGTGCCACACAGGATCTACGAGCACCTGGGCGGGCCTCGAGGCCGGCCCGCACGCCTCGTCAGAGGACCCGGGGCCCAGCGCTCAAGCATGCTGCAGGGCGGTGGGCCGCTCGAGGGGCTCTCGCGCGACGTCGTCTGACCGAGCCTGCCTGCTTCGTTTGGAGGCCCTCGACGGTGCCAGGCCTCTGCGGAGATGTTTTTTTCAAGCGATCGTTGTCTCATTCTTTGTTTAGCCGATCGGTGCGGGCCATCGCACCTCCCCCCTCCCCCCCAAATGGAGCAGATCTTGGCTGTTTTTGTTAGCCCCTGTTTCATGCAGGTGGACGCACTGCTGCAAGCAGTCGCACGGAGCAGAGGTCCGGAGCCAGACTTCCCCCCCCCCCATTCTCCCCCTTCCGCCCAATGTCGAAACGCCGAAAAAGAAAAGGTTCACTGTTTTTTTTTTCAATCCAGGCGCTTTTCCATGACTTCGGCCTCTGGGTCCTTTATCGGGCCCCGGGGCTGCAAAAAGGGGCCCAGTGCGACCAAAGATAGCCCCAGGGGAAGGGGTCGGGCCTCCTGGGCGGCGTGTTACCGTCGGATGTCTGGGGTGGGTTGGGGCGGAAGGAAGGAGAGGCTGAGGAGGAGGAGTCCGCAGCCTTTTGGCTCAAGGCGAGCCTGGTGACGCAGTAGGCATGACCGCTTGACGGCCATGGGCGACGAGGGGGTCGCGAGCGCACCTCCAACAGTCGGGCAGCGCGTGTACCTCGCTGGGACTGGCCAGTGGTGGACGGGGCGCCATTTCGGGGCTGTCGTGGTGGACGTGCGTGGTTCAGATGGGACCGTGAAGGTCCGGTACACGGACGGCGGTTTCAAGCGTTTCGAGTTGGAGGAGTTCTGGTCGTTGGCGTCGGCGCTGGACTACGATGCCGAGCTCGACAGCTGGCAGGTCGGGCAGCACGTCTACATAGCCGGCACAGGGCGGTGGTGGGCCGGCAGCTCTTTCGGGGTCAGGATCGTGGACGTGCGCAGATCAGATTCCATGTTGAAAGTGCAGTATTCAGACGGCGGTTTCAAGCGATTCATGGTAGAGGAGCTTTCCGCGCTCGTCACCGAGCAGCAGGCTGCACCCAGGAAGTATGAGGAGTGGGGCAACTCCTTCCGAGAAGGCCATACCTCGCAGTCGCCCAGGTTACATGGCGGGGTGGTGTTACCGTCAAGGAGCGGGAGGTCGGAAAGCCACACCCGCGTGAAATGAGCACGGCCGAAGTCGACGTTCGTGCCCCAATCACTGCTTGCATGGAAGGGGTTCCGAACCGAAGGCCGAGTTTTCGGCTTCATGAATCCAGGTCTTGGGTGTCGGTGTTGTAAAGATTCGGTGGACATGCGTTGCCGATTTCAGCAAGCGGCTGGGTTCCGTGGTTCCCAGGATGTCTGTTCGGATCTTTGGTGAAAGCTGGTCAGCTATTCCCGCTGGCAGTCGCCTGGTTCCTGGACACCGCTAATAGAGAGAACACAGTAGAGAGAGTAGAGGGAGTAGGAAGAATAGATTCCCCAAGCGGTGCTTGCACTTAGAGCTCCTTCTGTCTTTCTGCGGAGCAGGGGCTGGCCGGCGGTCTGGCGTCGCATTGCTCGCTGTTGCAGCCCCATCGCCGCCTCGTCGCTGCCCGTCGTCTGGGCCTGTCTGGCGGTCTGGCGGCTCCGTGCCCGCCGTCGCCGCCCCATTACTGCCTCGTCGCCGCCCGTCGTCTGGGCCTGGCTGGTGGTCTGGCGGCTCCGTGCCCGCCGTCGCCGCCCCGTCGCCGCACAACATGGACTGCACCACATAGATTGCACAACATATATATATATATATATATATATATATTTATATTGCGCAGTGTATGTACTGCAACCCATAGATTGCAAAATATACATTGCACAACACAGATTGCACAACCTATTTTGCACAACGCAATAACAGAGTCGATTCCGACACCCCTCCGAGGCCAGACTTCACCGCTCACCCTCGCGTATCACAATTTGCATATGGTCTTGCCTCCTCGTCCATATGCCATATGAACTCATAGCATCCCAGGCAGGCCCGCTGGTATCGAGCCCTCCCCCGCCATCCCTGTCAGATCAGACCATGCGCGCGCATTCGTTGATCAAACATCGTCAGTTGTCAAGAATCCCTTGCAAATGAACAGACGAAATGCACACGCGAGAGTTGACGCGCGCGCATGCCGAAATCCTTCAAACACCTGAGGTTTCGCAAGGATTTCAAAATCGAGTGCCCCGAGCACATATATAACAAACGATGGCTTTGCAACATGAATGTTCAAATGAGTCTGCGCTCGCGCTCTTGCGAAGCTTTGGGAAGACCACCGCTTTATTCTAAACATATTCATCACAGTTGAAAAACAGGGCCTCTCGCGCGTACATGCCGACATCATTCCAACGCCCTTGCGCGTGTGATGGGGGGGGCGAGACGATCACTGTCAAATGTCATTATGCGCGTCACTCGCGCGCGCCGGCCGCGCGCGCATGTCGAAGTCCTTCCGGAACTTTCACTGCTAACACGTGGACGCCATCATCGTCATCGGCGTGATCAGCATCGCTGCCGTCTTTGGCCTTCCCGTCGCCATCGTCGTCGTAGTCACCAGCATCGCTATTTCAATCATCGTGTCTGCCATAGCCGACGTCGCCATAGTACCGCGCCCGCCCGAGGCACAGACTCGTACTGACGTGCCCGAGCGTCAGCGCGGCATGAAAAACGCGCGGGAAAGTGCCCAGCGGTCAGCGCCACCGCGGCCATGTCTGTCGCGCCAGAGTAGCTGGTCCCTCTGCGCGCGAGCCTGCGCGCGCTAGCGCGGCTGCGGCGATACTCCAGACAGCGCCAAGCAGCCATCGCAATCGCCTCCGCATGGCTTTTGCAACTAAGTTGCGGATGGGTTAGTAGGAGGTTTGCGCGAGCATGCGAGGTGGTCGCGCGCGGAGTTGGCTGGTTAATAGCACACCATAGATTGCACGACCTAGATTGGGTCACGTAGATTGCACCACATATCGCGCACAACGAAGATTGCACACCACGTATTGGGGCCCACGCAGCCTAACATATGTGTATACATATATGCACAAAGAGGGAAGCACAATAGGGAATGGAGAGAGGAGATTTGAGAATAAAGAGTACAGACGGATCGGAACGCAGAGTGCCGAGCGCAGAAAGCGGCGAAGAGGGAGCAGAGAGTAGAGATTATTGACGCTTCGCGTATCCCCAGCAGAGCCTTTGCTTCTGTCGCTGTTTCAATTCGTAGGCCCGCGCCCCGGACTTACGACACGCCGTGTGCGGTTTCGCCCGCGGCCGCGGGGAAAAAAATATCCCCAGCAGTCTGGCAGTACGACTCAGTTTCAGCTGCCCCCATCCACTCGCCGGTCCGCCGCTGAGCTGCTGCGCGAAGCCCCGGTTAGCCGCTGTAGGTGTGGCCCCCTTCCGCTGCTTTAGTTTAATTCGTCGCTGCGTGCCCCGCTTTGACTGGACTCGCCGCCGGCGCGCTCGCCCGCGGCCGCTGACTAAAAAATTATCCCCAGCCCATCCAGAAACGATGTCCATGAGAGATCATGGGGAGATAATGGAAAAGACACGCATAGTCAAACAGCGAGGGAGGTGTGGGAGGCTCCGTGGCCATCTCGAGCCGTCTTGGAGCGGTCTTGGAACTTCTTGGAGCATCTTGGGAGCCATCTTGAGCCAGCCTGGGCTATCGGAGCCATCTTGGAGATCATCCTCGGCTTTCTGAGGCCGCTCGGGGGCCTCTTGGGGGCCTCCTCGGGTGTTTTTTGGAGGCCTCTTGGGGCATTCTGGAACCATGTTTCGCAAGCTTGCACTATCTTGAGCCATCTTGGAGGTCATCCTGGGCTCTCCGAGGCCGCTTGGGGGCCAGTCGGGGGCCTCTTGGAGGCCTTTTCGGGAGCCTCTTGGAGCCCTCTTGGGGCCTCTCGGGGCGCTACTGGAACCCTCGGGGCCTCTGGTGAGCCCTGGACGGCCTCTTGGGGCCATCTTGGAGGCGATCGGTCAAAATAGCGGGGGTATTCGATTTAGGTCCCCCCCTTGGGGGCCACGATCCTCGTGAGGGGTGGCAAAGAATGGGCCGAGAAACGAACTTGCGACATCTCGCGATCCTTCCCAAGAAACCTCAGGGAGGGGAGGGGGAGGGTTCCCCTCCCCGAAGGGAGGAGGGGCTGCGGAAGAGGAAAGAACCCTCGTTACACCACCTGTCGCCCAAAAGGCTGGTGGGATTACGAATTTGAAAATGGTCTGGGCTGCGGAGTCAACAGCCTCGAGCAGATGTGTTAGCCGGCGTGGACCCCAAACAATGTGTTTCTAGCAACAAAGTTTGTGTAGTCCAGGTGGAGCAGTCTATCTGCTTCAATATACACGGTGCAATCTACGTTGCGCAATTGACCACAGTGCACCGCGCGTGACCACCTCCCACGCTCGTGCAAACATCCTACCCTCCCACCCGCAAAACTTGCTGGCCTGTAGACCCGATGAACCCCCGACTGCACGGACGCGCCGCGCTGGAGGAACCCATGGCGCAAAACGTGCGGTTGAGATCCTGGCGGCGCCGAAACTCCCCTTGGGGAGGGGTCTCTGCGAGCCTCCTCGTGCAATCTTCCAGAGCTCCCGGGAGGCACCTGCGAGGCCCCCCAGACGGTGAAGGCCAGCTCCCGACCGGCTCGGGGCACGCTAGGACGGGCTGTTGGAGTGCAAGTATTGCTTTGGGAATGCGGATTGTCAGGTGGGTACGGGCACCTGGCTCCTAAAGGCCCCCGCGAACCACGGAATAGAGTTCCGGAGAAACCTGCCCACACACATCCGACCCAGAGATCCGATGTCGTCATTTTTCAATACGGGGCCCCCAGAAGTCTCACCCACTCCCGAGGGCCAGCTTTTCATCCTGAGTCGTGGCTTGACGGTCGTGGGGCCTGGCGAGGGCCCCTGGAGGCCGAAAATTGTGATGAAATTCAGTGTGTTTTTTTTTGCTGGGACGAAGAGGGCGGCGCGCGTGGAGGGGCGAGGTTCTCGCCCCTCCACGCGCGCGTGGAGGGGCGAGGACGGCCGGCCTTTTCGGCGGCCGACGCACGGGCGGCGCACGGGCGACGAACGCGCGACGCTCCCCTTGTCGCGAAGGGGTGAGGGGTCAGCACGCCCGTCGTGTTACTGGGCCTCAACAGGCGGGGAGGGAGGACGCTCTCCAGCGCGGGGCGAGGATGCCACCCGGGCTTGCCCGTGCGCGTCGTACCGGGCGCGCGTGGCGCCCCGGCGCGCCTCGCCGGCCCCAGCAGCGCGTTTCCGCCAGGCCGCGCGCGGGCGCCGCAGCCTGGAACTGCTAGCTGGGCGGGGCCACGGTCCCAGAGATCCAACGCATTGAAAAACTCATGGCGGAGGTTTTTCGCAGCGTTCGGCCTCTAGGGGCCCTCGCCGGGCCCCAGGACCATCCAAAAACAATTGAGGATGAAAAACTGGCCCCCAGGAGTGGGTCGAGACTTCTAGAGACACCGTGTTGACAAAAATCACGACATCGGATCTCTGGGGCGCGCCCATGGCCGTGAAACAACGCAAGGCAACGTTGATGTTTAGCACGCGCCCCAGCTGTCGGCTGCGCGGACGGAGGAGACCAAGAGCTGCAGGGCGGAAGGAGGAAACCGGAAACACAAGGGAAGCATCGATGTTGCGCAACACATGTCGTGCAGCCGATGTGGTGCATTCTACGTGATGCAACTTGCGAAGTGCAATATATGTTGTGCAACCGATGGTGTGCAATGTACGTTGTGCCATTTAATGTGGTGCACCATACGTTATGCAATCTATGTTGTGCAACCGATGTGGTGCACCCCATGTGGTGCAATTCGCACTGCCGAACTCGAGGTTGTCAACTCCACTGTTCGCGTAGTCGTCCCACCCACCGGCGACTTGGTTTGCAAAACCCAAGTGGCGTCGATTGCGAAGGCTGCTGGGCGCTGGCTGGCGCATCGCTGCGCTGCGGCCGCGCTAGCGCGCGCAGGCTCCCGCGCAGAGCGGCCAGTTTGCCTGGCGCGACCGACGCGGCCGCGGAGGCGCTGACCGCTGGGCACTTCCCAGCGCGTCTCGCATGCCGCGCTGACGCTCGGGCACGTCAGTGCGAGTCTGTGCCTCGGGCGGGCGCGGTGCTATGGCGACGTCGGCTATGGCAGACACGATGATTAAAATAGCGATGCTGGTGACCACGACGACGGGCGCGAGCGCGAGTGGGTTGCATGGCATCATTTGACAGGCACCGAAGGCTTCCCCCCCAGCGCGCGCGCGAGGGTTTTCGAATGATGTTGACCTGCGCGCGCGAGAGGCCCGCTTGGTCGCATATAACGAACATACTGACATAAAACTACGGTTTCTTGAAAATTCGCAAGGGCGCGCTTGTCGGTTGAAAAACGTAATTGCGAAACCATGGGTGTTAATATGGTTCGGGATTTTCGATTTTGAATCCGTTCAGAGACCCATGGTTGTTGATGGATTCCGGCACGCGTGCGCGACAACGCGCGCGTGCGCAGTTTGCCCCATGATTTGCAACGAATTGTTGCACATGGGTGGCTGTTGATAAAAAAAAAGTGCGGCCGTATAGTATTATTTGATGGAGATGGTGGGGCGAGCCTGGTTTAGCTGAGATGACATGAGTCCATGTGTGCAGCGAGCGACGGGGCACAGTTTTTATGTAAACTACACATCCCCAGGGTGGACCGATAACCGGTGCTTCGGGGGTGTTCGATCCTTCGTGTCTTGCTAAAGAAGGAGATATATGTTGCACAACATACTGAGCGCAATCTATGCGGTGCAGTCAATGTGGCGCAAAGTGTTTTGTGCGATCTAGGCTGTGACGGGTCGACGACGGGGCGGCGACGGCGAGCACGGAGCCGCCAGACCGCCAGCCAGGCCCACACGACGGGTCGCGACGAGGAGGCGACGGGGCGGCGACGGCGAGCACAGAGCCGCCAGACCGCCAGCCAGGCCCACACGACGGGTCGCGACGAGGAGGCGACGGGGCGGCGACGGCCAGCACGGAGCCGCCAGACCGCCAGCCAGGCCCACACGACGGGTCGCGACGAGGCGGCGACGGGGCGGCGACGGCCAGCACGGAGCCGCCAGACCGCCAGCCAGGCCCAGTTCTTTAGAAAAGAATTAACAGGCCCTAACTGCAAGCACTGTTTGAGGAAGTATAGAGTAGAAGGTAGAGGATAGAGACAAGGAGGTTTAGACGACAGAAGAGAGCACACAGCAGACATCAGAGATCTGACACTAGCGAATAGAGGACAGGGAGGGCCACCCTCGTCATCCTTTGTTCTTGACCAACACCGACACGTTGCTTATTGATCGGGGTTTCCTCCGGCGTTTGCCCTGGTATCCGACAGGAGGCGGGACCCGGAGCGAACCGCGGGGCCGGAGGAGAATGCCGGGGCGCTCGCGGCGAGGGAGGATGAGTTCCTGTCGCTGCGCTCGCTGCTCGCGGAGGCGACAAGCCGCTGGGACCACGTGGAGGCGCACAGGATGCAGGGCCTGATCGTTAAGGAAACGAGCGTCCAACAAGCCGTCGAGGCTATATCGCATCCAGCTGGGTCTGCTGACCTGGTAGGCGAGGTCGGACGGGGTAAGCGCTCGGATCTGGAGCTTTGCCGCCCTCCGACAACTCGCACCCATGCCTATAGGTTCGAGTTTGTGTGTGTATGTATGTGTGCATGTGTGTATGTGCGCATGTGTGTAGTATGTGTGTGTGTGTGTGTGTGTGTCCGTGTGCGTGTCCGTGTGCGTGTGTGCGTGCGTGTGTTTTTGTGTGTGCGTATGCGTATAAGTGTGTTTGTGTTTGTGTGTGTATCTGTGTGTGCGGGTGTTTGTGTGTGTGTGTGTGCATGCGTGCGTGCGTGCGTGTGTGTGTGTGTGTCTCCGTGTGTGTCCGTGTGTGTGTGTGTGTCCGTGTGTGTCTGGTTGTGTGTGTGTGTGCATGTGTGTCCGTGTTTGTGTGCGTGCGTGCGTGTGTGTGTGTGTTGTGTGTGTGCATGTGTGTGTCCATGTGTGTGTGTCCATGTGTGTCCGTGTGTGTGTGTGTCCGTGTGTGTCCGTGTGGGTGTGTGCGTGTGTGTGTGTGTGTGTGTGTGCGTGTGCGTGTGCGTGTGCATGCATGTGTGTGAATTGTTTGTGTGTTGTGTTTGTGTTCTCCGTTTCGTCCTCCGCACGAGGCCGCGACTGCCAACAAGTGTGTGTGTGTGCGTGTATGTGTGTGCGTGCGTGCGTGCGTGCGTGCGTGTGTGTCCGTGCGTGTGCGTGTGTGTGTGTGTGTGCGTGTGTGTGTGTATGTGTGTGTGTGTGTGTTCGTGTCTGTGTGTACGCGTGTGCGTGTGCGTTTGCGTGTGCGTGTGCGTGTGTGTGTGTGCATGTGTGTGTGCGTGTGCATGCATGTGTGTGTGTGTGTTGTGTGTGTACGTGTGTGTATGTGTGTGTGTGTGTTTGTGTTTGCGTGTGTGTGTGTGTGTGCGTGTGTGTGCTTTCTTCCTCCAGAGGAGCTTGGCAACCCAGGCCCAGCAGATCCTCCGCCGCCAAGAGAGGTCGAGGCCGCGCGCTCTGTGTTCGGACTGGCGTTGCAGCAGAGCCTCGACCGCGCCCTCGGCGCGGGCCTCGCAGGCGCGATGGCCATGACTCTGCAGGTCGGCTCTCTGATGTGGCTGCGGACGACCATGAACCACCAGTACAGGCCCGATGCAGCGCAAACACGGGTTGAGGAGCGTGGATTAGCGACGTGTCCCGATTCCGTGTAGACTTGGCGCGTTCCGTCGCCATGTGCCTATCAGGCAGCACTTGTGCCATGTTCCGGGGATTGCGCTCCCCGATCCGTGGATCTGGCGCCCCACGCGCTAGATCCACGGTCCCCCAACCCATGCCAGCGTGTGCCCGACAGGTACGGCGCGAGCATGCGTCAAGCCGTGTCGACCCTCTTCGCCGAGGGAGGGGTGCCCCGGTTCTACCGCGGTCTCGGCCCAGCGCTGCTCCAGGGTCCGCTGCTGCGCTTCGGAGACACTGCCACGAACGCTGGGGTGCTCGCCTTCTTCGATGGTATGGACATGGGCTGGTGCCCGGCATGGCTGAAAACCGTATTCGCCTCTTCGCTCGTCGCGGCTGGGCGCACTGCTCTCTTGCCGGTGGACACGCTGAAGACGATCATGCAGGTGGAGGGCAAGGGGGGCATCCCCATGCTCGTCGCCAAGTGGAACCGCAAGGGTGCAAGAGTACTCTTTCACGGAAGTGCTGCTTCGTCGGCAGCCGCTTTCGTCAGCCATTACCCTTGGTTCGTTGTCTTCAACACGATGAACGATCATATTCCCAACTATAGCGAGCGTCCGCGGCAGCTGGTGCGAAACGCGGAGATTGGCTTCTGCGCGTCGATATGCTCCGACACCGTGTCCAACTCACTCCGGGTGATCAAGACGTGCCGGCAGGCGGGCGATCTTGGTTACGGAGCTATTGTGCGGAACGTCATCCAGGCAGACGGCGTCGGAGGTTTCTTCGTCCGCGGCCTGACGACGCGGATCACCGCCAACGGGATCTCGGGAATCTCGTTCTCGGTGTTGTACAAGATGTTCGAGGAGCAGTTGGCGCATTAGTGCCGCCTCACAGTGATCATAAGCGGACATAAGTGACATAAGTGAGCATCCAGGGCGACGCGCTCCCACGGAGCACGGCGCGAGCAGGTCGAGAAGGGACGGAGACGCATCAGGCAGGGCGTGGAGGCATGAAGGGGTGGGGAGGGGGAGGAGGGAGGAGGAGGAAGAGGGATGAGGAGAAAGAGAGACGAGGAGGAGGGGATGAGGAGGAAGAGGGAGGGGGAGGAGGAGGGATGAGGAGGAGGGGGGATGAGGAGGAGGAGGAGGAGAAGGAGGAGAAGGAGGAGTAGGGGAGGAGGAGGCAGGAAGAGGAGGCATGAGCAGCAGGATGGAGGGAAGGAGGCACGAGCAGCGGTGGCCTGCTCGCGCGATGCCCTCGGATGCCCGCGGCGCCCACCTCGAACTGCTCCACGTGGGGCCGCGGGCAGAAGCGCTCGTGACTTTTTATTCGGGTAGGGGATCGACCACAGAATTGATTTGCCCCCCGATTGGGGATTTCTCGTGGGAACTGAGGAAGGTATGCAGACGCCGCCGTCGATTCACGAACATTCTAGGTTTTCGTCGTAGATTCGATGGGGAATCAAGTTTGGGGCAAGTCAGCTCTGCAGTCGATCCCCTGCTCGATTGGTTTGTTTCTGCTGCTGCTTCTTCTTTTCTTTTCTTTTTTTTTGCTCCGTGGCCAGGCAGGGCCTGGCCGTCGGCGGACGCAGCACGGCGTGACGGTCAGAGGCCTCCCAGACGGGCGCGGAGCAGAGAGCGGGGCCGTCTGCGCCGACGTCGGCGCGAAGGCGTCCCGCGCAAGGTCGCGGCGATCGCCCTCGAGGAGGAGGAGGAGGAGGAGGAGGAGGAGGAGGAGGAGGAGGAGTCCAATGTGCCGTGCCGCGCTGGCGGCCTGCGCAAGCCGCTGCGGAAGGCCGCCGTGCCATCTCGCGTGGGGCCCGTGTCGTGTCATCGCTCGGGCGGTGTCCGAGCAGATGTCACCGAGCGCGCTTCACCGCTCGCACAGTGTCTACTCGCAAACGTGATTTAAAAAGAAACGCATGTTTGCCTCGATGTCGCGGATTGTAGATCCCCCGCGGCAGATCCAGGCCCTTTGCTGGAACGCGCTGGCCAAAGATGGGGTTGGAGGATAGCGCCACATCGCCGATGCATCGCGGATGCGGCTCGATGTGGAGCCTGATTTGCTCCGCGCTGGCGTCTCCGATGCACCGCCGACGTCGCCGATGCATCGCCGATGTACCGTTGATGCATCGGCGATGTGGCGCGATCTTCCGACACTCGGACGCCGTCTTGGAGGCCTCTAGACATTTGTTCGTTCGCCAGTGGGAGCGCCCGGGGCCGCTGGGAAGCTGACACCCCCACCCGCGTGCCGACGCAGGGGAGTGTACACATCTATATCTCAATTGGTAAATTTGTGCATAGACAAAGAGAGAGATAAAGGGAGAGAGAGAGAGAGAAACAACAAAAACATGAGAGATAGAGGGAGAGAGAGCAACATATATAGAGATAAAGAGAGACTTCCCAGCTGCCCTGGGACCTGCAGCCCCGAGGGCGGACCAGGCCGTCTTGTGCCGTCCGCCGCCCGCTCGAGCCGAGCGAGGCGCGGGCGGCCGGGAGAGGGGGCGGCGCCCGTGGGTTGTTTGTTGTCGCTCGCCTGTTGTCATCCCCCCACTCCGCGCGGCGGCCGGACCTGCGGTGGCATGCGCGGGGATGCTCAGCCTTCCCGTGCAGCCCCCCTTCCTGCCAGTGGTCTTCGAACTTTGGTTGGCGTGTCGCGCCGCCAGTTCTGGCCCACCGCGACCCAGCGCGGCACACCAGCCACGTTGCACATTCCTATGCGCCGGTGTCCCGAGCTGTTTCTGGCCTCCCGCCCCGCGGAGCGGAGCGACACGCCATCCGCATGCAAGGCACACTTCGGCGGCGAGCGAGGGGGGGGGAATGAGAAGGAGAAGGCCTTCTCAGAAGCCCTCGCGCCCTCTGAGAAGGTCGGCTGCGTGTTTTCGGGGAAGGCCCCGGGCACACTTCTCAGAAGGCCCGGGGGCGTCCGCGCCCTCAGAGAAGGCCTTCTCCTGCTCGTTCCCCCCCTCGCTCGCCGCCGATCCCGCCCCGCGGAGCGGAGCGGCACGCCATCCGCCTGCGAGGCGTCGTGTGTCGCCGAGGCCGCCGCGGCGGCACGCGAAGCTTCGGGGGGGGCTCCGGGGGAGGCCCGCCGGGGCCCGCCCGCCCAGAGGCAGCGAGGCGTGTCGGCGCGGCGCGAGGGGGGGGCAGGTGCAGGGGCAGGAGGGGAGGGAGGGAGAGGGGGGGAGGGGGGGGGGAGGGAGGGAGGGATAGAGGGAGGAGGGAGGGAGGAGGGAGGGAGTACGGAGGGAGGATCGGGGGAGTGAGAGAGGGAGGGACGAAGGGAGGAGGGAAGGAGGGAGGGAGGAGGGAGGAGGGAGGAGG
Organism: Prorocentrum cordatum; assembly: GCA_963575745.1. NCBI lineage: Eukaryota > Dinophyceae > Prorocentrales > Prorocentraceae > Prorocentrum > Prorocentrum cordatum. The sequence goes on along the minus strand of CAUYUJ010016238.1, from coordinate 58,596 downwards.
GAGTGAGGATGGGGGGGAGTGCGAGCGGAGAGGGGGTAGGGGCATGGTCAGGGGCAGGAGGCCCTCCCGCTTGGTGCTCCGAGGCGAGCTGCGGAAGCCGAGTGCCACGAGCTGGCGCCACGAGAGACGAGAATGATGCCACCACGAAGGGATGCGAGGAGAAGGAGGAGGAGGAGGAGGAGGAGGAGGAGGCGGAGGAGGGGCAGGAGCAGGAGCAGGAGCAAGAGTGCAAGGGTGTACACGACAAAGAAGCACACCAGCAATTTAATGTCTGGCTTCGCGCGAGCCCAAGTGACGGACACCCGCCGCCAACCAGAACGTAACAACGGGGTCTTCGAGGCGATCTTGCCTGCCAGAAAAGATTGGGGGACGTTGGCCCAGCCGCCTCAACAGCCGCGAGGAAAGCATGCTCGCCACCTCGGTACTCCTCCCCCACCCCCACGGACACCGGGATACCTCGAGGCTGGCAGACGGACGCGGAAGAGGGGGTCGCAAACCCGTGCGTGACGGAGGAGGAAGAAGACTGGGAGGAGGAAGGAGACCGAGAGGAGAAGGAAGAAGACCGAGAGGAGGAGGAGGAGGAGGAGGAGGAGGAGGAGGAGGAGGAGGAGGAGGGGCAGGAGCAGGAGCAGGAGCAGGAGCAGGAGCAAGAGTGCAAGGGTGTACACGACAAAGAAGCACACCAGCAATTTAATGTCTGGCTTCGCGCGAGCCCAAGTGACGGACACCCGCCGCCAACCAGAACGTAACAACGGGGTCTTCGAGGCGATCTTGCCTGCTAGAAAAGATTGGGGGACGTTGGCCCAGCCGCCTCAACAGCCGCGAGGAAAGCATGCTCGCCACCTCGGTACTCCTCCCCCACCCCCACGGACACCGGGATACCTCGAGGCTGGCAGACGGACGCGGAAGAGGGGGTCGTAAACCCGTGCGTGACGGAGGAGGAAAGAAGACCGGGAGGAGAAGGAGAACCGAGAGGAGGAAGGACCGGAGGAGGAGGAGGAGGAGGAGGGAGGAGGAGGAGGAGGAGGAGGAGGAGGAGGAGAGGAGGAGGAGGAGGAGGAGGAGGAGGAGGAGGAGAGGAGGGAGGAGGAGGAGG
>CAUYUJ010016238.1:35000-52500 GCA_963575745.1 Prorocentrum cordatum | reverse complement strand
AAACGAGGATGTTGCAAAGCACGTGGTTGTCCGAGGGCCACTGTGTTGCAAAACCGTTGTTTTGCGAAAAGCCCGGTGTTGCAACATCGCTTTGTTCGTGTTGCGAAGGATGTCGAAACAGGAGCCCCATATGCATTATATCATGGTCGCCCCTGTCAACGTATCGGAGTCACCTTTCGCTGCTGTGACCTTCGGTGCGGGGCACACGGGGCTCCCCAGATGATTGAGCGAGACGCGACATGAGGAGGAGGGGAGGAGGGGGAGGAGGAGGAGGAGGAGGAGGAGGAGGAGGAGGAGGAGGAGGAGAAGGAGACGGGAAGGATGACGAGGGAGGAGGTGGAGGGTGGAGGAGGAGGAGGAGGAGGAGGAGGAGGAGGAAGAGGAGGAGCAGGATGAGGAGGACGAGAAGGAGGAGGAGGAGGAGGAGAAGTAGGAGGAGGAGGAGGAGGAGGAGGAGAGGAGGAGGAGGATGAGGAGAGGGGGGAGGAGGAGGAGGCAGAGGAGGAGGAGGAGGAGGACGAAAAGGAGGAGGTGAAGGTGGAGGAGGAGGAGGAGGAGGAGGTTGCGGAGAGGAGCAGCAGGAGGAGGAGGAGGAGGAGGAGGTTGCGGAGGAGGAGGAGGAGGAGAAGGGAGGACGAGGACGATAAGGAGGAGTAGGAGGAGGAGGAAGAAGAAAAGGAGGAGGAGGAGGAAAAGGGGAGGAGGAGGAGGAGGAGGAGGCAGAGGAGGGGGAAGAGGAGGAGGAGGAGGAGGAGGAGGAGGAGGAGGAGGAGGGGGATGCGGAGGAGGAGGAGGAGGAGAGGAGGAGGAGGAGGAGGAGGAGGAGGGGGATGGCGGAGGATGAGGAGGAGGAGGAGGAGAAGGAGGAGGAGGAGGAGGAGGGGGAGGCGGAGGAGGAGGAGGAGGAGGAGGAGGAGGAGGAGGAGGAGGAGGAGGAGGGGGACGAGGCCCGGCCTCCTCGCGCGCTCGGGCCTGGCCCCCCCGCTTCCCGCGAGGGTCGCGTAATTATCACAGGCCGCTCTTGCCTCGGGCGCACCCATCAAAAAACTTCAGACGAAAAAAACATCAGACTCTCCACATGTTGCTCGAGAAAGACTAACATCTGGACTGTACCCTGGGCATGTTTGCTGGAGCTTCTGTTCTTTTCGGCATGCTCGTGGATTTCTTACGAGGGAAATCCTTGAGGCCTCTTGCGGCGCGTAATAGTTGCATTATCTAGTCAGCACATCAGCTCCGTAAGCTATGGGCCGACGCTCGCGCGGCGATATTCCGGCGTCAGTCCGACGTAAAATCCGACGTAAGTCCGACGTAGTCCGACGTAATTCCGACGTGGATCTGACGTACATCGGGCTTCGAGTCGCCGCGCGAGGCCTCCAGGATGTTCCTCACACGGTCTGCATCTGGACAGCTGCTCAAGAACTCCCTTGGAGTGAGGTCGACTCTCCTGGCGTAGACTCGCCTCGACTGCGCTGGGGTGCCGCTCCCCGCGCGTGGCCGGGAGGAGGCGGCGGCGCTGCCGGCCGAGGCCCGCGGCCCGGGCGCCGAGGCGGGCGCCGAGGCCGGCGCCGAGCCACGTCCGGGGGCGGGGGCGGCCCAGGAGGAGCGGCTGCACGCAGGAGTGGCCCCAGGCCTCCTCGCGTCGTGAGGGAGAGACCACGGCGCGAGGTTTTTTTGTCGGCCCCCAGGGGGCCCCTGCCGGGGCCCGGGAGAGACGGCTCCGGATGAAGAGCCGGTCCTGGGGAAGGGGCCCAGACCTTTGGGGGTCGACGTTGCGAAAACTCGCGGCGTCGGGGGTCGACCAAGCCACGTCCAGGGGCGGGGGCGGCCCAGGAGGATTCCCTAAGGGCTGGACGACGTTTCGCCAATCGACTTGTGGGGGTCGAGCCGTCGAGCCAGATAAATCCAGGCAGATGTAGATAAGTCGTGGCAAATGCAAGCTAATCTGGGCAAATCCAGGTCAATGCAAAGATCTCCAGGTAAAGTTGGGGCAAATCGCGGCCGCTCCAGCGCGAGTCGACGGACGCAGAAGTCGTTAAGACCTCAACGAAGGATCGACTACACGTATGAGTGACCCTTCGCCAGAGTGACCTTTGGTGCGGGCCCATTGGGCTTCTTCCCGATCGCCGAACGAGATGCGAAGCTAGCGTCCTGCGCGCTTGTGTACGGTCCCCCCTGCGGCCCTCCAAAACCCGCGCACCAGGGTCACTCTTACCCAGGGTCACTCTCGCGTGTAGCCAAGATGAGCCCACGCGGGCCCCAGAGCGCCCCAAGACGGCCCAGAGAGGTTCCCAAGACAGCCTCCCAAGGCGTCAGACTGGCCACGAGCGCCCCAGGACGGCCCCCGAAGCCCCCAAGAAGCCTCCAGAGCCTCCAAGGAGCCCCCAAGAAGTTTTTGTTGCCCTGGAGGAGCTGTGGGTGTGACACCCTGACCCCCGCGAGTCGGGCTAGAGCTCGGGCTCTGGCTCGGGCGCGGGCTCGGGCTTCGGGCCCGGGAGCGGGCTCGAGCTCGGGCCCAAGGCCGAGCCCCCTGACATCCTCGCGTCCATGGAACAAAAACATGACGGTAGGGTGTTCGTTATTTTCCGCCTCTGGGGGCCCTGCCCCGTCTTTGGGACCGTCAAAACACGAAACACGACTCGGGATGAGAGACCGGTCTCGGGGAAGGGGTCGAGGCCTTTGGGGGTCGACGTTATGAAACAACTTGATGTTGAAGGGGTCCGAGCACGGTCAGGAACTTTGGCTTAGCGTGTCGCGCCGACAGTTGCGGCCCACGCTTCACCAAGTTACGCTATACACGTTCCAGTCCCCAAGCGTCAACGCCTGCAGTTTTTCGCAGCCTCCCGCACCGCGGAGCGGAGCGACACACCATTCGCTTGTAAGGCATATCATGTCGCCAGGGCCGTCGCCACAACACGCTACGTTTTGAATCCCACAGGGGGTTGGGGGGTCAGGAACACAGTTCTTCCACTGCTTCGGTAGCAAAGCTTGGGAGCCTTGTATACCTTCGCAATTCCGTCTTTCGGGTACATTAGCGTCGGCTCGCACCGCGTACTCGATGGGATAGCGCCGACTTGGCGTCGATGATCGTTGACTTGTCGTCGAATGGCTTCGATTCGCAAGAGCCCACAAGATGGTATGGGAGGCTCCTGGGAGCTGCCACCGGGCAGTCCCCGACCTCCGAACGCCTCGAGAAACTCGAGGCGGAGGTGATCCGTTCTCTTCGGGCATCATGGGGCCCCTCGCCCGGCCCCAGGACCGCGCCCGAAAACGGCTCAGGGTGAAGAGTCGGCCCTGGGGAGAAGGTCCAGACCTTGCGATCCGACGTTGAGAGCGAGCTGCAGCGTTGCGAGCAAAAAAATCATGGCCAGACCCCCGGACCGCAGCTTTCTGCGCCAGTTCTCGAGAGGCATCGATCCGTGAAGATCCCCGGGCCCGAAGCCAGGCGAAAACGCTCAGCGTGCACAAAGAGGCAGCGCCCGGATCTCGAGGGAAAATGTTCAGACCTCCGGGGGTCCCGCGTTGAGAGTTTCAAGACGTCCTCGGGCGTCTGGGGTCGTGGCTGGACGGCGAGGCCACCGCGGCAGAAGCCGCGGGCGGCGCCGCGGGCGGCGTGCCAGCGCCGGTGGCCGCGGGTCACGCGCTCAGCCTTCCTGGGAGGAGGAGAAAGAGGAGGAGGAGGAGGAGGAGGAGGAGGAGGAGGAGGAGGAGGAGGAGGAGGAGGAGGAGGAGTCCGTAGCCATTTTGGCTCAAGGCTAAACGCTGTGAAGGGCTATAGACGCCCGAGAACCAGCGATTAGCTTTGGGGCTTCCGTAGCCTGCCTGGCACAGAGGTCAGGGGCTTGGGGCGACCGCCGCCCACGGGAACCAGCAGAGTCCGCAGCCATGGGCGGCTGGTGGGCATACCAGACGCAGATCGCACAGCCCAAGAAGAGGCAGCACGTCGTCTGCAGTGCATGCAAGGAATGGCAATACCTCAACAAAGCTAAGAAGAAGGTCTACTGCCTCTGCGGGAAGCCGTTCGACATCCCAGGTGGGCACATCCACACAGGGCAGGGTGACGACAAGGGCAAGGGCAAGGACAAGGAGGGCGGCCTCGGGGACATCAAGGAGATCCTCGCAGCCCTCCTCAGCACGCTCACCACGGAGCAGAAGGACGCCCTCGGAGATAAGGTGCAGAAGCTCGAAGGAATCTCCGCGCCCGAGCAGAAGAACCCAGCTATCTCAGCCACACAGGCGCTCCAGAAGGTGCGCCAACTCGAGAAGAAGCAGCTAGACCTCTCCACCACGGTCGACCGCCTTGCCGCCGAGCTCAGGGCAGCGCAAGGCGAACTGAAGGACACCACCGCCGAGCTCAAAGGGGCCCGCGACACCTTCGAGAAGGCCAGTGTGGAGGCCACCGCGAAGTGGGCCAGCGGCGGGCACGACCCCGCCAAGGGCGAGGATCACCAGGACATGGACGAGGATGAGGATGAGGAGATCGAGATCCCAACCATGCCCGTGATCCCCGACGGTCTCAAGAAGCACATGCAGGACATGAAAGGCGACCACGGAGACCAGGCCAAGGCATTCATCGAGCAGCTCACGGCCGCCTCAGCCAAGCTGCCCCCCGCCAAGACCAAGATCAAGAAGGCGAGGGCCAAGCAGAGCACCAGCGTCGACCATCGCGGCCGCCAAGCAGCAGGCCCAGGAGCAGCTCGTCCAGGGCCTGGCGGTGACCGTAGGAGCCGCAGTTGTCCCAGGGAGAGGGGGGGAGGGGCTCGCGACAGCTGAGCAGGCCACGCGGCCACCTCAGCGAGCTCCCCCCGAGCTCATGACAGAGTTTCACATCTACCACGCCAGTATCATTAAGTGGAATGATAAAGCCAAGAAATATTTACAGTCTTCTGATTTGGGGCTTCCTCAGGTCATCATGTTAGGGGAGACACATCTGACTTCAGGGAAGCTGGGAGAAGCACGTAAATATATGGGGAAGCTTGGCTACAAGAGTTATCAGTGTCCAGCCACAGCCACGCCAGCAGGTGGAGAGACAGGCGGAGTCGGGATTTTCGTCACCCGACAGTTTCACTCTCACGCGCGGGTCATGATGGGGAAGGGTAACAAGAGGCCGCTGGTGGGGGGCACCAACTGGACCGCTTGTTTGATCCGCACGAAGGCCCGCAACATAGTTTTGCTCACCGTCTACCTCCAGCCGGGGGTCGGCTACAACAGTTTCAATATCAAGGTAGTGAAGGGGATCTCCGTTTTCCTCACCTCCCTGGACCTCCCGTACATCATCCCGGGAGATTTCAACATGGCCCCCCAGGAGCTCCTGGCAGGCCACCCCTGGGCCCAGAAAATCTCAGGTATCGTCAAGACCGCGAACATCGAGACCTCGTGTCGCAATGGTCGTCTCATCGACTACTTCATCATCCACAGCTCGATCTCTGACTACTTGTCTATCGAGACCGATTTAACCAGCCCATGGAAGCCACGCATCGGACTCAGATCAGTTTTCCGAGTGGAGGCACTCCATCGCCAGGGATGGTTCCCTAGGCAGGCTGCTTCCGTCCAATCATCAGCAGCCCCAGCCAGTCCGTGGGCGCAGCATTGGCACCAGGCGCAGCTAGACCAGCACGAGACGCCGCAGGTGCAGTTCCCTATCGCAGAAGAGTTCGCCAGCCAAACCCTCACCCACCAGTGCGGCCTCCTCAGTCGGGCTCTCGAGGGTTGGTGTATCGGGACCCCGGCAGGCACCCGAGAAGGATACTGTCGAGGGGGCGGCTTCGGGGTCATTTGGAGAGACATCCTCCCCCCCACTCCATTCCAGCATCGGCTTCATCATGAAAGTCATCAGCGGGGGGTTGTCCAGCAGCGGGCCCAAGAACGGGACCATCTACTCCTGCACCATCCGGCCTCCAGAGAGCTCCTGAGGATCCAGGGGTACCTCGCCTCCACCCTCCAGGCGAACCCAGTGTGGCCACCAGATCTTCTGCCAGCCTCGCAGACCCTGGTGCAGTCATATCTCGCAGGCACAAGCGCTACGACCTCGTGGCCAGATGCACGTTTTCAGCTCGCGCTGATCGTTCAGCACTTTGATATGGAAGCCTTGATGCAGAAGGAGACTGCATTCAAGACCTGGCTCCACGACTCTCTCGCCCACGGGGGCGGTGGCGCACACCACATTACAAAGGTCCCTGGGCCCACTCCAGAAGAGGACAATGACGTTCTCAGCTCGGTCGACGGGGGGATTATCACAGACCCCCCGAAGGTCCTGAACCACAAAAGCGAGTATCGGTTGCAGTACTGGGACCCAGATAAGATCCTCCCCGACAAGCCCCTTGAGGCCCCGTGGCTCCAAGATCTACGCCAGCAAGCAAAGGACTCTTGGGACCCCTTCTCACAGCTGGAGCCCAGAACAAGTTCAGAAGGCCCTCGGAAGTTTCTCGCGCAATTCTGCACCAGGAGCGGACCAGTGGCGAGTAGCAGACTTCCGTCGGCTCCCTCCTGAAGGATTAGAGATCCCGACCGACATTATCAATGATACGTGTAGGCTGCAGCAGTTTCCAGCCCAGTGCCTAATCAATTTGGTAGCCCTGAAACCCAAGACAGAGGTCAGCGACCGCCCTATTACTTTGACGAACGCCCCGTACCGTGTCACCATGCGCCTACTCAAGGGCCAGATCTCCTCCTGGGAAGAGGCACGGGCAGGTTTTTAGGACGCAGCTATCAAAGGCATTGGTTGTTTAAGGGCAGCCCCCAGCAGCGAGCTTTGTGCAGAGATCAGCAGCTCTCTCAAGTGCCCCATCATCGAGGGCGTTTTAGACCCCGAAAAGCTTTTCGACACGATCCGCCAGCACAAGCTGGCTGAGAAGGCCATCGCCCTAGGCCCTAGGCTGCCCAGTGGTCCCACTGGCACTGGGCATGATGGTCCACACGTGTACCAGAGTCCTCACGACACCGATTCGAGTCAGCGGGCCCCTCATCCCGATGGCCTCAATCCTCCAAGGGTGCGGACAAAGCGTTTCCTGGACAAGGGCCTTCCTGTGCGACGTCCTCGAGAGAGCCCACTACCAGATCCCAAGGCCCACGATCCGAACTTGGGTGGACGACATCCGGGTCCGTCTTGTGGGGAGCCCAGAGGCCCTGAAAGAAGCCTTCCCAGAGCTCATCAGACAGTTATGTGGAGGGCTCGCTGACCTAGGATGCCGTCTCTCTGGTAAGTCTGTGGCCCTGGTCAGCTCCAACGACATCCGCGCCACGGTCGTCGACAAACTCAACCAGGCAGGGGTCCAGATCAGACCCGTCCAGCACGCTCGGGACCTGGGGGTCGACACTACGATCGGGAAGAAAAGGGCCCTGGGAGTCCGCCGAACCCGTCGTCGTCTCGGAGTGCAGAGACACAAGAACATCAAGAAGCTGGCCAAGACTACAATCAAGGCGCGATCACTTGTCCGCACAGGCGCTCTACCGCAGCTGAAGTGGGGCATGGAGGGACACGGATCAGCACCGACTGAGGTCCAGTATTTCCGCCGATTGGCGGGAGCGGCACATGGAGTTTCCAAAGCAGGGGCATGCCTTACCACTGGCCTCCATACCCGCCCAGGACACCCATCCAACATGGATCCAGGGATCTATCTTCGGGTCCAGCTGTTCACGATGTGGTTTCGGGTCATCAATGCCGAACTCAGCATCCTCGGAGGCATCCAGAAGGCTTGGGAGACCCTGAGGGAGAAGCTCAAGAGACCAACAAGGTGGCTCATGGTCAGGTCCCACATGTCCGCGATCATTGCCACCCTGTACGACCTAGGCTGGGCCCCTACCTCGGCATGGCTCTGGAGGGGCCCCGAGGGCCTCGATTTCCCCGTCAAGCCGCTGAGCTGGGACCGCCAGAAGGTTTGCATGTTTCACTTGGAGTTCCTCTTGAACACGCATGTGTGGAAAGCTACCTACCCTCTCAGTCATAACTCTGGAGGCCTCCAGGAGGGGGGGGGGACGTGTACTCCCTGCGGCTCTACCCTGCCAGAAAGCGGGCCGCCATCAAGAAGCGGGAGAAGCAGCTAGCCGAGCACCCCCTCCCCCGAGCCCAACAAGTCCAGGCCCAGGAGGAACTCCAGCGAGAAGCAACTGCAGCTTTAGGGGCCGTTTCCTGCTCGAGGTGCTGGAACGCCCATCGCAGGTTTGAGAGCGGCCAGCAGGATGACGCAGACTGTCCTCTCTGCGGGCAAGCACACGGAGATGATTTACACAAATTTTGGACGTGTCCTGAATCGGGAAGTCTCAACATCCCCGCCATCAATCGGACCCAGGGCTCCGTAGATCGGGCAGCGGCAGAGTCCCCAACGGAACCCAGTCTCTGGCTCCGAGGAATCATCCCCGCCACGATCATTCGCCAAGTCCATGGACACATTCTGGGACTAGATCAGGACACAGTCCGGAAAGGAGTATTTGAACCGCATGCAGCTTATCAGTTCGATGGCTGGCAAGTGGCAGCCACAGACGGCAGTGGAGGGCCTCATACGCAGGACCCGCGCATCAGAGTCTGCGGCTGGAGCGTATCCCTGTGGGCACACGACCTCACCTGGAAAGGAGCCATCCAGGGTGGCATCATCGGCCCGCAGACGGTACCGCTGGCGGAGCTCGAGGCAGCCATTGCGCTGCTGGAGTCCACCCGCGGCCGCCTCATTATCGTGATTGACTGTGCCTGAGTGATCAAGGGCTTCAACAGAGGCCCCCGCTTTCGGCACCCCAAGAACCAGTACACGTGGCAGAAGTTCTGGACCCAGGCCAAAAACCGACGGGACAACACGATCTTCTACAAAGTAAAAAAGCCACCCCACGGAGGAAGAAGCCGCTCGAGAGCATCCATGGGCCCTACACCTCAATGGCCATGCCGACATTCTCGCTGCGGAAGCAGCACAGTGGCGTCAAGTCCCAGGGCCCCTCGTTCGACACCTCCAAGGCACCGACATTCACGCCGATCTCATCAGGGACAGATTGGCAGCAGTTCAGACCCACTACTGGAGTCACAAAGCCCCACTGGGCTTCGAGGAGGATGAGGATGTCGAGGAGAACCGTAGGAAAGTGAAGGTGGAGCGCAGTGTAGCAGCTTTGCAGGTCGAGCTGTCTAGGACGCCCCACTCCCTCTCCGTTGCTCCTGTCCCTCCTCTTTTCCAGATTGCTTGCCTCGCTTGCGGCAAGCAAGGTAGTGTCATCAAGGGAACACCCAGGTGGCTCAAGGCCCCCTGCGCCCCCCCCCCAGGGCCGCAAAATCGGTTTCATCCGTCCCACGGGCCGTTCACCAAGAAGTTGAATGGTGTTCTTTGGTGCTCCCGATGTGGAGCCTGGACCATCCGTGCAGCCAAGAAATTCAGGGAGCAGTGTGCACCACCAACAGAGGGCGGCATCAAGGCGCTCCAGAAGCTCACCCAAGGTAAGCCACCGCCAGGCCTCAAAGCCTGGCCCGATGGACCCACATGAGGTCCACTCAGGCTGCTCCCACGCGGGGAGACCAGGACAGCTGCGGAGGCGCGAGCGCGGAGGGGGAGGAGGAGGAGGAGGAGGAGGAGGAGGTGGAGGAGGAGGAGGAGGAGGCGGAGGAGGAGGAGGAGGCGGAGGAGGGGGAGGAGGTAGGCGGGAGGGAGGAGAGGAGGTGGAGGGAGGAGGAGGAGGAGCAGGAGGAGGAGGAGGAGGAGAGAGGCGACCCTAGGAGGAGGAGGAGGAAAGGGAGGAGGAGGAGGATGAGGAGGAGGAGGTGAGGAGGAGGAGCAGGAGGAGGAGGAGGAGGAGGAGGAGGATGAGGAGGAGGGGGAGGAGGTGGATGGGGGGAGGGGGGGGGACGAGGAGAAGGAGGAGGAGGAGGAGGAGGAGGAGGAGGAGGAGGAGAACCATCACTTGGCTAAGAGGGAGGCTAAGGGTTGGCCGACCCGACCCTAACCCGAAACTTCGTGGCACTGGGCCACCAATATTCTCCACAGCGGCCGAGGGTAGGGCCGCTGAGACTGCAGAACGCTGCCGACGCTGAACGAGGTGCTGGGCCCTGATGTGGCATTGCGCACCTAGCCTCAGCAGCAGCTTACCTCCTCCGCCCACGATCGCGGGGGGGGAAGGGTGGAGCTGAGCCACGCTCGGGGCGGACTGGCAACCCGAATCCACCCCCGTCTGTCACCGTGGAGGACGCCACCAGGCGCTCCGCAGCCGTGCAACAGGGTCACGCCCAACAGCTCGCACAGTGAAAAAGGGGGGATTAGGCATCGCCTGGCTGACGGAACCCCGAAGCTCGGGTGCCAGGGCTGGCAGCGTAACCAGCACCGCCAGCCAGGACGAACCCAGATCCCAGAACGAAAACCTGTTGCGGGCCTAGGCAGAGTACTGCCCTGTGCCGTAGAGAGAGTGTGCAGCGCTCCTTCCCCCTGAGGCGGGGTGCCTGACACGCGTGCTGGGCAACGCACGCACGCGCACACGCACAAGTGCACATATGGGCCCTGATGTGGCGTTTGCTCACCTAGCCACAGCGTCGCATTCCTCCGCCGCGCTGGAGCGGGGGGTGGAAAAGGTGGGGCTGAGCATCAGCCGGGGTGGATTGGCAACCCACGTCCACCCCCGTGCCCAGAACCCTCGGGGGGCGCCCCTTGTGCCACGGTCAACGTGGATGGGGGCCTGCGGGCTCCACGGCCGTGCAACGAGGTATCGCCAAACAGCACGTTGCAGTGAAAAGGATGGCCAGCCTCGCCAGGCTGGCGGAACCCCTAGGCTCGGGTTCCAGGGCTGGCTGCGCGTCACCAGCACCGCCAGTCGGAACGAAAAAAAACCCTAGATCGAACCTGCTGCGGGCCTAGGCGCATCTGCAGCACCATGCCGCAGAAGACATAATGTCTAGCGCGCCTTCCCCCTGAGTCGGGGTGCCTGACACGCGTGCGGAGCCGCGCGCGCACGCACACACGCACAAATACATAGAGTGTCCTAGGCGACGCCAGACGACTCGGCGCTGCCCACCCCTGGTGTAAATAACGCCAGCACGGTGGGCAAGCCTTGTCCCTGGTGTGGGCCTGTCTGGACTCTAGAGGAACTATGTAGGGCTTTGCGCCCTAGCACGCAGTTGGATGATGAGTTCGGGCCACCTGTCCTCTAGGGCGGGGCGGCCTCCTGCCTGGCTTGCGCTGCCTCTCTGAGCAGCTGCGCCAGCGGCACGGGAGGGAGACTGAACACAATCGGACTGGCGGCGGCACTCTTGGGGTGACGGCCAGACTGTGCCAGACAAACCTCGCGAGTTGCCCTCCTTAAAGGACGCCACCAAGAAACTCGTTGGCTGCTCGAGGTGCTCACAATAGAACAATGTATGCACCATTGGGTTGGAGGCAAGGCTGGACATCTGGGGGCAGTGTCCAGGACAGTCCACTGCTCGGCGTCGCTCCTTATATGCTTTGAACGTGCGGACGCGGATGCGCCAAATCGCGCACTTGCGCTGGCCATTCACTATCGCCCAGACGTGGGCCCTCGGAGTCACGCGAGGGGCTACAGGAGGCGGACGGGGAGGAGGAGGGGGCGGAGGGGCCCCAGGGTCCCAGGAGGCCAAGGCCGAGGCAGCCCCCGAGGCAAGGGAGGGCCTCTTCACGGGCTTGGCCAGCGCCTTGTTACGACGAGGGGCTATCGCGGGCCACTCTCCAAGGGCTTTGGACATATCGAAGGTATTTCTTAAGCAGAGCAGTGTCGTTCTGATACTGCTCTACTTCGTCGTGGCGGGGTTGATTGCCAAGGTTCGCGGCGGCCTTGGCATTCCCGTCTGCGGCATCGTTGCCACTGGCTAAACGGAACTCTTCACTATCGGGGGGCAGCAACTCCAGGTTTGGTGAGCCTCGACCTTCTGGAGTTTGGGGCCGAGGTCAAAGTAGCCTCCGCCCGCGAGCACTTTACAACCAGACCATTGATTGCGGCGAGGGCATCCAGCTTCGCCGTGCAACTGCAACACCCCTTTAGAATCCCAGTATAATCCCAGTAAGTGTTGTCAACGTGAGGCGAAAGCCTGCCTGCCGCGACTGCGGCGAGGTGTTCAGCGGCCCCCGAGGTTTGGGCCCCTAGGGACCCAACGCGGCCACAAAAGGTGGCAAACTCCACCCAATCAACCATGCACACTACGGCGAACCCAGCAGCGTTGAGGTTATAGTGGCCGTGGCACGTGCAACTACCATCTATGTAGGCATCACCTTTGAACGCTTCGTCAGGCCTTCAATTAGGGTCTCGACACCAAAATTTTACGGCCTCGAGGCCGGTGCCAGGGAGAGGGCTGCCCGCAAAGTTGGGCGCAAATTGAAACCCAAGGTGGAGAGGGGAGGTGGCTGGGATCTGGTCTTTCAACCTACGAAGCTCCCCGGTTGTGAACTCTTCTCTGGCTTGGGCAGTCTTGGGGCACTCGAGGAGGCGATGTTGGAGGTCATCTTTGTGGCGTCCACATGGGCAACCTTGGGGCGCATCATATCCTGCTGATAGCGCGCGCTCCATGGTCCAGATGCTCTGGGTGACGAAGGCCAGCAGCGCGCCGCCCTGCTGCTTGGTCAGCTCGACTGGGCTGAGGACGGAGCGGAGGGCTGAAACATCAAGCTGCTCACCATGATGTCCCATCTTGGCGGCAGCCTGCACTGCTAACTTGTCGTGCCAGGCAACCTCGAGCTGCTTGGAAATGTAGGCTGGGAAGTTCCTGGGAGGGGATACACAAGGCCTGTAGGAGTCACAAATCGGAATGGGCCCTGAAACGACCACCCCACCCCGGCCAACGAAAGGGCCGCCACGCTGAGGAGGCCCCTGCAGGAGCCCCAAGTTTTGGAAGCTCTCGGCAAGACCGCCTCACCCCAGAGGCTGGGCTGCTGGAGGCTGGCCACGGCCGCATCGGGGCGAGTGTTGGCCTCCAAGACAAGACGGTGCCACATCAGCGCGGGCCCGAGGCCCGCTTTCCACTGGGGGCCCTGGAGGATGAGGAGCGAACGAGTACGGCTCCTCGAGGTACACCTAGGACCTGCTGCAGCTAGATATTGAGTTTGGGCCTGCGCGAGCATCGTGTTGTTGATGCCCGTGACCTCAACTCCGAACGCGGTGGCCGTTGCGAGGCCAGTATTGTGCAACTTCTCACAGTTTCCTCCAGCATGTTGAATCATTCTGATACGGGCCATGCGTTTCTTGATCTGGTGAATGTGATCCATAAGCTTCCGCCCTTTTCGCCAGCGCTTTTGGGGCCGTCCAGCCCCGCTGTTCGTGCCGAGGTCGGGTCCCGACATGTCCGTAGAGGGCCCAGCGAGCGCCCCGAGGGTCTTCCGAAGCTTGTTTGGAGGTCCTGGCTGGAGGCTAAAACCTGGCTCTTCTTGGTAGCGATCTGACACTTAAACTCGTGCTTGATGCATCTGGCTAGCGACCGAGCAGCCATATTCATTTGACGGATCACTACGTCATAGGTCTTAGCATGGCACTGCAACAATGAGTCGTCGATAAACATCGCGAGGCGAATGTAGCTGTGCGTGGCTGCCCACTGGCCGAGGGGGCCGAGAACATGCATTTGCACAAGATACGTCGCCCACCCGCACCCTGCAATCAAACCCCGCCACGCTTTGCCGACACTAACACACGCACACACACACACACATCCTGCATAGCAACGAAACGTGTACTTCCATATCGAGATATATGATACGGAGCAGGCAGCACGGAAAACCAGAAGCGACAGCGCGTTGGGCGAGGCACTCGCGATCTACATGCTCGTAATAGTTAGAGAGGGCCCATAACACTTTGGCGGAATGTTGGGGTTCCTCTCGACACGCGTGATATTCGCATTCACGTGGCTGTGCATATACAAGTTCCACTAGTGAATGCCCCGCCTGATGTGCAATATATGGTCGTCTGTGATGAAATTCCCACTCTCGGGCCGCTGACCTCCGCAGTCGGGCCCAGACACGATAAAGAGCAGGGATCATGCCAATCGACCGAAAGGCGGGCTGGGCATTCATATCATCTTGGTGTTTTAATTCGAGCATAAGCGTAGATATAGCACCCTGCAGCTGCGATGGCATGTGCCCAATCTGCTCGATAAGCTCAGTCATGTTACAAACTAAACCGGCTTGCTCGTCATCGAGCATGGCGAAGTGGCGCGGGTGCACTCCGTCCCAAGTTGAGGCCGTACTGCGTGGCAAGCTTTTAGAAACTTTTCGAAGGCGAGCTGGGGCGATGGGTCCGAGGGGCACCCTGTCGTCGGCCTGGGGAACCCATTGCGGGGGAGCAACGGGGTGAGCATCCCAAATCTTGGCGAGTCGGTCGGCCTCAACTTGGAGGATGTGCTGCGGGCGTCCAGAAAACCGCCGGCGATGCACAACCGAAACAGGCTTCCAAGCTTCGGGTTTCTTCGTCCACCTGTGCGCCCATCCCATACTTCCTTTCATGGAAGACTGAACCCAATCCCTCCACCCCTGCCCGTCCTTACTGCGCTCGGCGGCAAGTTCAGCATCGATGATATTGCCGACTCGCTCGAGCAGCTCATCTAAAATCGTGATGCCCAGCTCTGCGTTGAGCCTCTGCGCTTGGAAGTCCTCATGCAACAGTCCTGCGGCGACGCGAACGTCCTGCAGCCCTTGAGCAAGGGCTGGAGAGGTGTTGAAACTATCCTGGCTGTCTTCCAGATTGTCAAGGGTGTCCCGAAATTCCTGGAGATCATCATCCTGGATGCTGCGCCGAAAATCTTGCAGCCGATTTTGGAGCCACCGAAGAGGCCTGGAGTAGGCCGTCCAGCACTTGCGCCCCTGGGAACACTTCGCACTCGCCGAGACCATATGGGTCTGGGGAGGGTGAGCCCCGGGAGTCTTGCTGGGTCTGAGGGGGGTGCCCGTTTTCATACCGAGTGTATGCTCAAGGCACTTGAGATTGTCCTGTACACGCAGGGCCATGGTTACAGGACGGCGGGTGAACAAGGGGCAGGAGGCCAAGGTACAGGGAGGTTCCAACCAGAGCCCCAAGGCCTGGCTGTGGATAAAGAAATCGAGGGTCGACTTCGTTTTCTTAGTGCGGTAGGTGGCGGCTTTGGGCGCCGCTACCTTCATCGCGGCACGCTTCAGGAAATCCGTGCCTTTCTGAAGCCGCTCTGGCTGCACATTGAAATCATCTGCAACGATGAGCGGCTTGCCTGCTAGATCTTGGTTCTGGCCGATGGCGGCCAGCAGATTAAAATTGGTATCATTGAGGCCCGAGGACGCCTGACAATAAGTGCTCACCAGGCCGAAAGCTGGGATCCCTGGCGCTTCGACGACAATTCCAGTGAGTCTGGAGCTGTCTGTACCTGAAGGAAAAGGCAGCGGCTGAACCCCAAGGTCCAAGCCATCCCAAACTAAAACCGCCACCCCCGAGACAAGCTCACCCGAGGGGTTGCGGACGGCAGGCGATGCGAAGCACCATTGTATCTGACGAGTGATACTATCCCCTGCTTCAAGCCTGCACTCCTGAGCGCAGATGAAAGTTGAATTGCGCGCAGTGCTGGACTCAACTAAGCCTTTCACTGCCCCCCAGCACGATCCGTTGATCGTGGCGAACGTGTAGACGTTGTCAACGACGGCGGTGAAGACCCTGATGCCCCAGCGGCCCCCTTTGCTGCTGCCTCTGCTGCTGCTGCTGCTGTTGCCACCGCCTTGGCCCGCCTGGCCTCGGGGCCCTCCTGGCCCTGGATCTCGGCCGCGCCGCTGGCGACGGCCTGGAGGGCAGACGCCGCGCGCACCAGGGACTGGGTCTGGTCCATCTCGTCAGCGCCCGCGTCGAGCTCCGCGTCGTTCGGGCACGGCACCTTCTCGCCTGTGGGCGCAGCGCCCGCCGCCGCGGCGGCGCTGGTAGGCTGCGTCGGCGGCGCGTCGCCGCTGGCGGCGTCGCCTGCGGCAGGCGCGGGCCCCCCCTTGGGAGCCTCGCCGACGCTCGGGAAGCCGTTGTCCACCCATGGCCTCGGCGCAGCCTCCTGGGACTGCACGTGCTGAGCCTTGAGGTCGTCGAAGTAGGTCGCGAGCTCAGCCACCTTCGAGCAGAGATCGGGCGGCTCCCTGCTGCCAGGCGGCATGCGCGCCGCGAGAACCTCTGCAAGGTCGACAGGAGGTCCTCATCCTTGGTGGCCGCCTGCATGGCAGCCTGCTTGGCCATGCTGTACTGGCTCTCGAGGTTCTGGATCTCCTGCTGCGTGTTTTTGGCCTCCGTGACGAGCTTGGAGAGCCTATCGCTGGCGTCCAGGATGACCTCGACGAGCTGCTTGAGTTCCGATGCTTGTGATTCATACTTCTGGCGTTGGGCCTCCAACTGGTCCGAGAGAGATTGTGCCTGCTGGTCCAACGACTTCGAAGCCAAGGTGAATGCCTTGGCCTGCTTGAGCTTGCCCGACGCCGCGGTGTGCTCCTCGCCGCTGGGCTTCCACTTCTTCCAGAACGTGACTTGCGCCTGCGCCCAGGCCACTGGATCTTCTGCTTGTG
This sequence comes from Prorocentrum cordatum, assembly GCA_963575745.1. Classification (NCBI taxonomy): domain Eukaryota; class Dinophyceae; order Prorocentrales; family Prorocentraceae; genus Prorocentrum; species Prorocentrum cordatum. Next base: position 36,049 of record CAUYUJ010016238.1, on the reverse strand, counting down.
GCTGCGGTTCATCACCTTCCGCGAAAGAGATTGCGCCTGGCCGACGGAGACCTGGAGGGTGACTGGGCCCACGAGAGCGGTCACGTCCACGCCAGCGGCCAGGCTTGTCGCTGTGCGGCTCAGGCGGAGGCTGGAGACCTGGTCCTGCCTCGCCCGCGGCACCGAGGTTGCTGGCGGCACTGCCACGGGTGCCTCCAGACGGGTCGTGCTGCTGCTGCTGCTGTTGCTGCTGCTGCTGCTGCTGCTTAGTGGCCGCCGCATTGAGCACAATGCTTAGCACCAGTAGAACTCGAAGCCCAGCCTTTACAGCCGCGGCAATTGCAAGTGATGTACTTTTGCTGCTTGGCCATCGCGGCTTGTGAGCCCTGCGCCTCACGGGCGCGCACCAGGGCGCGAAAGCAGACTTCGTGATCGTGGTGCCGAAAAGGCCGCGGGGGGCCTGCTCGAGCCCCAGCGCCCAGGGCCTTCCCTGGGCGGCAGCGCTCGGGGAGGAGGAGGAGGAGGAGGAGGAGGAGGTAGGTGGATGGAGGAGGAGAGTAGGAGGAGGTGGAGGAGGTGGAGAAGATTTAGTGTGGGCGGCTGCGGCCCTGTCTGCCTCGACGTGGTGGAGGGGCTTAGGGTCGAGGCGGGGTAGCGGGCGGGTCGTATGGTCTGTGGAGGGGACTTTCAATCTCGGGGGGCAAGGCGGAAGGCGTGGAGTATGCGAAGACGAAGAAGAGGAAGAAGAGAAGACGGAGCAAGAAGAAGAGAGGAAGCAGAAGAAGTAAGAAGAGGAAGAAGGGGGAAAAGAGGAAGAAAGAAGGAGGAAAGAAGAAGAACGTACGAAGAAGACGAAGAAGTAAGAAAGGAAGAAGAAGAACGAAGAAGAAGAAGGCCGAAGAGAAGAAGAAGCAGCAGCAACCCCCGAACAACACCGACTCAGACGCAAGCGCAGGCGATCCCCCCCTACACGCTCCCCCCTCTCCCATCCAACCGCCATTCCTTCGCCCTCCCTCTCCTACTCCTCACCTCCTCTCCCCCCTCCTCCTCCTCGTCCTCCTCCTCCTCGT
>CAUYUJ010016238.1:0-30000 GCA_963575745.1 Prorocentrum cordatum | reverse complement strand
GGATTACTCCCCCCTGGCCGACAGCCCTGGGGAGGGGATGGCCGCTTTCGGAGAATCCGGGGGCCGAAGCAGAGAGGAAAGGAAGAGGAGGAGGAGGAGGAGGAGGAGGAGGAGGAGGAGGACCAGGGCCCCCTCCTCTTCATTGCGAGCAAGGCAATGGCGCGAGGCGGCCGCCGCCGAAGAAGACGGGGGGGGGGGAGCCACAGGGGGGAAGATGTCTGCCTCGTGTCGCCACGACTGGATTTGCTCCGGGATCCTCGCCAGCACGACGCACCCCCGGAGAAGCTCCGTGGAGCAGCGGCTCTTTCGTCGTCGCGAGGGGGGCGGCTCCCTATAAGAGAGCGAAAGGGGGGATATCGAAAGGCAGGCCCGTCTTTTGAAGGGCGCCGAGGCTTCCCGAAGAGGGATTTCTCAGAGCCCCGAATCATCAGAGGTAATTCGGGTCAGGGCTAACTCGGGTTCGTTTTTCGGGAATCCAAACCCGAGTTACCCCGGACCCGAGTTACCCCGGATAACTCGGGCGTCCAGAGCCCCACATCATCAGGGGTAACTCGGGTCAGGGCTAACTCGGGTTCGTTTTTCGGGAATCCAAACCCGAGTTACCCCGGACCCGAGTTACCCCGGATAACTCGGGCGTCCAAATTTCAGGAGTCGGGGGGGGGGTCCTGAGAAACTGTTTGCTATGGGTGCCCTCGCTGATTCCCCCCCCCAGGGGCCGCGGATTGTGCGCCCCAAGTGTATACCACATCGGTCGCCCGAGAGGCAACAAACAAATTTGGCGAGGGCACTCGAGGCACAGGCGCTCCAGCCTGCCTCGCGCCGAGCAGGTAGGTGGGAGACGAGGGGTGTGGCCTTCTGAGAAGACGAGGGGGGGGGATGTGATACAGTGGGGTGGGTGGTCAAGTCATGTACCCAGGAGGCTTCAGACCCCTGGGGAGTCCTTGTCTGATGAGGGCGGCGGTGATATGCATGGCCGATCCCCGATCGGAGTTCCACCAGCTTCCAGGCCCTGGCTTCCTCATCCTGCGGTTCCTGGTCCAGTGCCCTCACCGTAGCGCAGGGGGGCCCTCTCAGAAGGGGCCCAAGGCTTTCGAGGAGGCTCCCCAGGAGTCGGGGGGATTCTACAGTGGAGGCGCATGCCAAGAAACACCCTGCTTGCCTCCAGGGTGCCCTGCGTTTCTCGGATTTCGATCGTTTTGCTATGGAAAGCGTGACGTTCCCACACCAAAGATCCATGGACGTCCTGAGGTCTCAGGGTTGGGTTTCTTGTGGAGGTTTTATTGTGGTCGGGCCTCCACTGTATAATAACCCCGCGCTTTCTCACCCCTCTCCCCCTCTCGCGCTTCCCCCTTTGTTCGCACGGCCAACGGTACGCCTCGTCGCTCGTCGAGGAGCCCTGGAGCTATCGGCGAGGGCGCTCGGTGCAGAGGCCCTCCAGCTCCCCGCAGCCAGAGGAGGAGGATCGAGGAGGAAGAGGAGGAGGATCGAGGAGGATCAAGGAGGAGGAGGAGGAGGAGGAGGAGGCGGAGGAGATACTGGAGGATGAGAAGCTGGAGGAGGAGAAAGAAGACGGGCGGGGGCGGTGCAGATGTCGCGGCCCTTCCAGGCCCCGCAGCACTTCAAGCGCTTCGTCACGGCGGACAGCATCGAGGAGATCGAGGAGCGGCCAGCGAATCCCTTCGCACGCAACCTCCCGGAGGGGGGGGGCAGCTTCCTACCTGCATGCTCATGCGTGGCCCCGGGGCAATCCTCGAACCTCCCCGGGAGAAAAACCAGCACCCAGAATACAGGTGATGGAGGGCAAACCAGATGCTACCTGCATGTCCTCAGTGTGCGCGTTCATACCGACATGCATTGTGTGTGTTGTGTGTTCTGTGTGTTGTGTGTGTTGTGTGTGTTGTGTGTTGTGTGTTGTGTGTGTTGTGTGTGTTGTGTGTGCTGTGTGTGTTGTGTGTTTTGTTGTGTGTGTGTTGTGTGTTGTGTGTTGTGTGTGCTGTGTGTGGTGTGTGTTGTGTGCTGTGTCTGTGTTGTGTTGTGTGTTTGGTTGTGTGTGTTGTGTGTTGTGTGTGTCGTGTGTTGTGTGTGTTGTGTGTTGTGTGTTGTGTGTGTTGTGTGTTGTGTGTTGTGTGTGCTGTGTGTGTTGTGTGTTGTTTGTGTTGTGTGGTGCGTGTTGTGTGTTGTGTGTGCGTTGTGTGTGGTGTGTGGTGTGTGTTGTGTGTGTTGTGTGTTGTGTGTGTTGTGTATGTTGTGGTGGGCTGTGTGGGTTGTGTGTGTGTTGTGTGTCGTGTGTGTTGTGTTGTGAGTGTTGTGTGGGTTGTGTGGGTTGTGTGTGTTGTGTGTGGTGTGTGTTGTGTGCGTGCGTTGTGTGTGTGTGTGCGTTGTGAGGGTTATGTGTTGTGTGTGTTGTGTAAGGTGTGTGTGTGTGTGCGTGTTGTGTGTGTGTGTGTTGTGAATTGTGTGTGTTGCGTGTGTGCGTGTGTGCGTGTGTGCGTGTGTGCGTGTGTGCGTGTGTGCGTGTGTGCGTGTGTGCGTGTGTGCGTGTGTGCGTGTGTGCGTGTGTGCGTGTGTGCGTGTGCGCGTGTGCGCGTGTGCGCGTGTGCGCGTGTGCGCGTGTGCGCGTGTGCGCGTGGGCGCGTGGGCGCGTGGTCGCGTGGGCGCGTGGGCGCGTGGGCGCTTGGGCGGCTGGGCGCGTGGGCGCGTGGGCGCGTGGGCGCGTGGGCGCGTGGGCGCGTGGGCGCGTGCGTGTGTGTGTGTGGTTGTGTGTGTGTGTGTGTGCGTGTGTGTGTGCGTGTGTGTGTGTGCGTGTGTGTGCGTGTGTGTGTGTGCGTGTGTGTGTGTGTGCGTGTGTGTGCGTGTGTGTGCTTGTGTGCGTGTGTGCGTGTTGTGTGTGTTGTGTGTGTTGTGTGTGTTGTGTGTGTGGTGTGTGGTGTGTGTGGTCTGTAGGGTGTGTGTGTGATGTGTGTGTGGTGTGTGCGTTGTGTGCGTTGTGTGGGTTGTGTTGTGTGTGTTATGTGTTGTTCGTGTTGTGTGTGTTGTGTGTTGTGCGTGTTGTATGTGTTGTGTGTTGTGTGTGCTGTGTGTTGTGTGTGTGTTGTGTGTTGTGTGTGTTGTGTGGTGTGCGTGGTGTGTGTTGTGCCTTGCGTGTGTTGTGTGCGTGTGTTGTGTGTTGTGTGCTTTGTGTGTTGTGTGTGCTGTGTGTGGTGTGTGTTGTGCGTGTTATGTATAGTATGTGTGTGCTGTGTGTGTGATGTGTGTTGTGAGTTGTGTGTGTTGTGTGTGATGTGGTGTGTGTGGTGAGTGTTGGGTGTGTTGGGTGTGTTGGGTGTTGTGTGTTGTGTATTGTGTGTTGTGTGTGTGTCGTGTGTTGTGTGTTGTGTTTGTTGTGTATTGTGTGCGTGTTGCGTGCGTTGTCTGTGTCGTGTGTGTGTGTTGTTTGTGTTGTGTTTGTTGTGTGTTGTGTGTGGTGTGTTGTGTCTGTTGTATGTGTTGCGTGTGTTGTGTGGTATGTGTGTTGTGCGGTGTGTGTGTGTGTTGTGTGTGTTGTGTGCGATGTGTGGTGTGTGTTGTGCGTGTTGTGTGTTGTGTGTTGTGTATGGTGTGTGTGCTGGGTGGTGTGTTGTGTGTAGGGTGTGTGTTGTGTGTGTGTTGTGTGTGTTGCGTGTTGTGTGTTGTGTGGGTTGTGTGTGCTGTGTGTGGTGCGTGTGTTGTGCGTGTTCTGTGTTGTGTGTGGTGTGTGGTGTGTGTTGCGTGTTGTTTTTGTGTGTGTTGTGAGTATTGTGTGTTGTGTGTGTTGTGTGTGCGGTGTGTTGTGTGTGTTGTGGGTTGGGTGTGTTCAGTGTGGCGTGTGTGGATTGTGTGTGTGGTGTGTTGTGTTTGTGTTGTGTGTGTTGTGTGTTGTGTGTGGTGTGTGTTGTCTGTGTGGTGAGTGTGTGTGTGTGTGTTGTGTGCGGTGTGTGTGTTGTGTGGGTTGTGCGTTGTGTGTGATGTGTGTGTTGTGTGGTGTGTGTAGTGTGTGGTGTGTGTGTGACGTGTGTGGTGTGTGGTGTGTGGCTTGTGCGTGTTGTTTGTGTTGTGTGTTTTGTGTGCTGTGTGTGTGTTGTGTGTTGTGTGTGTTGTGCGCGTGTTGTGCGTGTTGTGTGTGCGTGCTGTGCTGTGTGTTGTTTGTGTTGTGTGCTGTGTGTGTTGTGTGTGGTGTGTGTTGTGTGTGTTGTTTGTGCTGTGCGTGTTGTGTGTATCGTGTGTGTTGTGTGTTGTGTGTGTTGTGTGTGTGGTTTGTATGTTGTGTGTGGTGTGGGTAGTGTGTGTGTGTTGTGTGTGTTGTGTTGTGTGTTGTGTGTGTTGTGTCTGTTGTGTGTGTGTCGTGTGTGGTGTGTTTTGTGAGTGTTGTGTGTGGTGTGTGTGGTGTGTGTGTGTGTTGTGTGTGTGTTGTGTGTTGTGTGTGTTGAGTGTGGGGTGTGTTGTGTGTATTGTGTTGGTTTTGTGGTGTGTGTGTTGTGTGGTGTGTGTTGTGTGTTGTGTGTTATGTGTTGTGTGTGTTGTGTGTGTGCGGTGTGTGTGTGTGGTGTGTGTGTGTGGTGTGTGTGCTGTGTGGTGTGTGTGATGTGTGTGCTGTGTGTGTGCTGTGTGTGCTGTGTGTGCTGTGTGTGCTGTGTGTGTTGTTTATGTGTGGTGTGTGTGCTGCGTGTGGTGTGTGTGTGGGGTGTGTGTGTGTGGTGTGTGTGTTGTGTGTGTGCTGTGTGTGGTGTGTGTGTGTGTGCTGTGTGCGGTGTGTGTGTGTGTGTGTTGTGCTGTGTGAGGTGTGTGCTTGTGGTGTGTAGTGTGTGTGTGTGTGTGCGTGTGGTCTGTGTGGTGTGTTGTGTGTTGCGTGTGTGTGGTCTGTGTGGTGTGTGTGTGGTGTGTGTGGTGTGTGTGTGTGTGCTGTGTGTGCTGTTTATGTGTGCTTGTGTGTGGCTGTGTGTGGTGTTTGTGGGGCAACTGTGTGTGTTGTGTGTGGTTTGTAGTGGGTGTGTGTGGTGTGTATGTGTGGTGTGTGTTTGGCCACATCGCGTGTGTGTGTTGTGTGTGGCGTGTGTGGGTGTGTGAGTTTGTGGTTGTGGTGTTGTGTGGTTTGTGTTTGTTGGTGTGGTGGTGTGTGTGTGGGGGGTGGGTGTGTGTGTGGTGTATGTGTGTGGATGTGGTGTGTGGGCGTATGAGTGTTGGTGGTTGTGGGTTGTTGTGTGTGTTGAGTGTGTCTTGTGTGGTGTGTGGGGGTGTGTGTGGGTGCTGGAGGGTGTGGTGTGTGTGGAAGTGTGTTTGGTGTGTGTGGGGGTTGTTGTGGTGATTTGTGGTTGTTTGTGTTTTGTGTGTGTCGTGTGTGGTGTGTTGTGGTGTAGGTGTTGGTGTTGTGTGTTGTGTGTTTGGTGTGCGTGGTGTGTGTGGTGTTTGTGGTGTGTGTGGCTGTGTGTGGTGTGTGTGTGTGTGTGTGTGGTGTGTGAGGTGTGTGTGGTGTGTGTGGGGTGTGTGTAAGGGTGTGTGATTGGTGATGTAGTGTGGGGTGCTTGTGATGCGGTGTGAGTGTGTGGTGTGTGGTGGTGTGTGTGTGGGGGTGTGGTGTGTGTGGTGTGTGTGTCGGTGTGTGTGGGTATGTTTGTGGTGTGTGTTGTCGTGTATTGTGTGGTGTGTGTGGTGTGTGTGTTGTGTGTGGTGTGTGTTGTGTGTGTGGTGTTTGTGTTGTTTGTGGTGTGGTGGTGTGTGTGGGGGTGTGGTGTGTGTGGTGTGCGTAATGTGTGTGGTGTGTGTGGTGTGTGTAGTGTGTGTGGTGAGTGTGTGTGTGTGTGGTGTGTGTGGTAGGTGTGCTGTGTGTGGTGTGTGCGTGTGGTGTGTGTAGTGTGTGTGTGTGCGCGTGTGGTGTGTGTGTGTGGTGTGTGGTGTGTGGGTCTTGTGTGCGGTGTGTGTGGTGTGTGTGCTGTGTGTGGTGTGTGTGGTGTTTGTGTTTGTGTTTGTGGTGTGTGGTGTGTGTGGTGTGTGTGTGCTCTGTGTGGTGTGTGTGTGGTTGTGTGTGTTGTGCTTGTGTGTGGTTTGTGTTGCGTGTGGTGTGTCGTGTGTGTGTTTGGTGTGTGTGGTGTGTGTGGTGTGTGTGTTGTGTGTGGGAGGTATGGTTATTGTGTGTGGTTGTGTGTGTGTAGTGGTTGTGGTGTTGTGGTGTGTTGCTGTGTGTGGGTTTGTGTGTGGTGTGTGTGGTGCATTGTGATGGGAGTGTTGTGCGTGTGGTGTTGTGTGGGGTGCGTGTGCGTGGTGTGTGGTGGTGTGTCGGTGTGTCACTTGTGGTTGTGTGTGTGTTGCTGTGTGTGTGTCTGTGTGTGTGTGTGGGGGGGGGAGAGGGGGGTGGTTTTTGTGTTGTAGTGTGTGGGGTGTGTGTGGTGTGTGTGGTTGTGTGGGTTGTGTGTGGGGGGTGTTGTGTGGTGTGTGTGCGGTGTGTGTGTCGTGTGGTGTCTGTTTTGTGGTGTGTGTGTGTGCTGTGTGTGGTGTGTGTGGTGTGTGTGGTGTCTGTGTGTGTGGTGTGTGTTGTGTGCGTGTGAGTGGTGTGTGTGTGTGGTCTGTGTGGGGTCTGTGTGCGGTCTGTGTGCGGTCTGTGAGTGGTGTGTGTGGTGTGTGTGGTGTGTGAGGTGTATTTGGTGAGTGTGGTGTGTGTGGCGTGTGTGGTGTGTGTGGTGTGTGTGGTGTGTGTGGTGTGTGTCTGGTGTGCGTGTGGTGTGTGTGGTGCGTGTGGTGTGTGTGGTGTGTGTGGTGTGTGTAGTGTGTGTGGTGTGTGTGTTGTGGTGTGTGTGGTGTGTGGTCTGTGTGGTGTGTGTGTGTGGTGTGTGTGGTGTGTGTGGTGTGTGTATGTGTGGTGTATGTGGTGTGTGTGGTGTGTGTGTGTGGTTGTGTGTGGTGTGTGAGTGTGGTGTGTGTGTGGTGTGTGTGGTGTGTGTGGTGTGTGTGGTGTCGTGTGTGTGAGTGATGTGTGTGTGTGGTGTGTGTGTGTGTGGGGGATGTGGTGTGTGTGTGTGGTGTGTGGTGTGTGTGGTGTGTGCGGTGTGTGCGGTGTGTGCGGTGTGTGTGTGTGTTGATGTGCGGTGTGTGTGTGTGGTGTGTTTGTGGTGTGTGTGCTGCGTGTGTGGTGTGTGTGGTGTGTGTGGTGTGTATGGTGTGTGTGTGGTGTGTGTGGTGTGTGGTGTGTGTGGTGTGTGTGTGGTGTGTAGAGTGTGTGTGTGTGTCTGTGGTGTGTCTGGTGTGTGTGTGGTGTGTGGTGTGTGTAGTGTGTGTGTGGTGTGTGTGGTGTGTGTGTGTTGTTTGTGTGTGTGTGTTTGTGTGTGTGTTCGGCGCTGCCTCGTCGTGCTTGCGCCTGTTGCCTCCAACGAGCCCGCTGTCCCCAACATTGTATGCTGCCCGGGTGTTTCGACTATTGCTAGACCCTTTTCATATGTTTTTTTTTGAGCGGAACCCTGCGACCCCCCTCGCCCCGAAACGGATCCCCCCCCCGATCTTTGGTCCCGGGAGCCTCTTGGATGCTCCCTGACAGGGTCACCCAGGACTTCGGGGCCTTTTGAGGATCCCCCCCAGCCCGTGCAAACGGCCCACCGGCGGTGCCACGAGGCCTCCAAAACGGCCTAAGAGTGCCCCGAGACGTCACAGGGGCGCGTCTCCAGAGGGAGGGACCTAGGCGGCCGCAAGACGGCGCAAGAGGCCCCAAAGACGTCCCAAGAGGCCTTCAGAAGGCCCCCCCCCGACGCAAAAGTGCAACATTGCCTTGGGAAAAATGCATTTGTTGCACGTTTTGATTGTAGCAGCGTCCACGACCGCCCAAGAGGTTCCCGACATCGCCCCAAGACGGCCCAAGAGGCCCCCAAACAGCGCCCCTAGACGGCCCAAGAGGGCCCGAAGGCTGCCCAAGAGAGCCCCAAGACAGCCCAAGCAGAGCCCAAGCGACCCCTAAACGGCTCCCAGGAGAGGCCCAAGAGGGTTCTATAGGAGGCTTCCAGAAGGGCCCAAGATGGCCCCAACCCGGCTTCCAGAAGGACCTCGCACCCCAAGACGGCCCAAGAAGACCCCAGGACGGCCCAAGGGGGCCCAAGACGGTCCGGAAGCACCCAAAAGGGCCGTCAAAGAGGCGTCGAGAGGCAATATTCATTGACGGCGCAACAGGCCCCAAAGATCGCCCCAACACTACCCAATAGGCCTCCAAGAGGGCGCCCCGACGGCCCAAGAAGGTTTCCAGACGGCCTAAGACCTTTGCGACTTGCGAAGACTTTCCCCTGGGGACGGTTTTTCATGCCGACACAGGATTCGACGATCGAGGTTGTCCTGCCGTTTTCCGTCCTTTCGGAGCCTCCAGGGTTCTCGTCATCGCATGACAGGGTCCGCCTCGAGGTTCGGGTCCAACGCAACCCAAGAATACTCGGGAGAGCTAGCCGACGGCGCGAAGAGCCACATTGCACGAAGCTCGAAGGACCAAGGTGCATTAGCGCGAAGCGACAATGCAGTCTTGCATATACGTATATCTTCTATTGGAATCGCGCACGTATGGGATAGCGCTTGTCATCTGCTCTAGGGCCATCTTCGGGGATGCCGCGGAGCCCGAGGAGGCTTGGGCGTCCCGGATTGCCTTGGAGTGCCCATCAGTTTCCGTGTTTGCCCCGTTCTTCGGCGGGTGGTAGTTTCGATAGTTTTGAGGGGGTATCTTTGCTCTGTGAACTCGCGCCATCCTGACCGCTGGCGCGCGAAAAAGTAAGCTCTCCGATCGCGCCCCCTGGCGCCAGTTGACAGTGGCCTTGCTGGGGAATCCAAGGGAACAGCTGCGCAAATCCCGAAATCGGCGCTCTCGCGTGGGCGGTCCTCCCCAAAGCCGCCCCCTGCCCAAGAGCAGGCGAGGAGGCGAGGCCCCCGAGCTCCCGCCTCCAGGCACGGCCTCTCTGGGGACTCCACCGGGATCCAGGCAGCAGCGGGGCGAGCCCCAAGTCCGGGCTCCCGTGCGCGGGCGATATTTCTGTCCATATCCAGCGCGTCCTGGACTTTCGTGGAAGGGGCACCGCAAGGCCGAGGCGTGCTGGATATGGACAGACATCGAGCCTCTATAGGAGGCAGACTCTTCTCCATATCCAGTGCGCCTCGGGATTCTGGGGAAGGGAGTCCGAAACTCCAAGCTGCAGTGGATGTGGTCACAAGTCGTGCCCGCACTGTGAGGACTCTCCTGGAGGCCCCGCGCGGCGCGGAACAGCTGTATCGTCTAGTCCGCACGTCCGCCCCGTTGTAGGTGGGACGACATTCGCGCGGCGATGCTACGACGAAGGTGCGACGTACGTCCGGGGTGAATCCGGCGTGGATCCGGCGTCGATCGGGCCTGAAGCTGCCATGCCAGGCCTCCAGGTTTTTCTTCATGAAGGTTTTTATATGGCGGGTTCCTCCCAACAGGCGTCCCCCGACCTGCCGATTCAATGTTCTGGGACGAGGCCGAGCTCAGAAAGTTGGCGCCGACCACAGGCAGGACCAAGCCGGGAGGGCCGAAACGAGGAAAGTGGGGCGCCGACCAGAGGCAGGACCGAGCTGGGGACAGAGAAGAACCCGATACCTGTGGTGCCGATCGAATGCACAGTAGCATTCCGGGGGCCGTCGGCGACGAGGCCGAGCCAGGGGAATCGACGCTGACGCATGGCAATCGGGGGAAAACGGCTGCACCGTTTTCATCAGTTTTATGAGGCGTTCCAAAAAGGGCCTTGTCTTCGAGGATCGAAGGAGTCGTCATCTCTTCATCGGCGGAAGGGCGGCGGAAGGTCGGCGGAAGGCGGCGGAAGTAAAGAATGCGCCCCCAAGAGATGGAGGCGTTTTGGGGTTCAGGGCTTTCGAAATCGCCAATCTATGCAACAGCGGAAAAGGCGCGAATTTCTCGTGCGAGGCGTGTAGAGACATCGCGCAGCTGCCGTGCATGCCCGGCCGCCCACCGCAATCGGCTGGACATCCACAGATCTTGACGACATCTGCGAGGACCCCCTCCTGGCAAGCCTCCAGTGGGGAATACCTGGTTTGAGCCTTGCTGGGGCTGCTCCCTCCTGGAAGAGCGGATGGCGGACATGTCGCGAGCGGTGTCTTAGCCTGGAGGCGGCCAAGAGGGGGGTCATGATTAGGGGGGGGGATATCACGGCGGGGGCCGGACTCGTCGATGTCGAATCCGTGTCGAAATCCGCGTCGGATCAACGCCAAATCTGCGTCGAGTCCGCATCGAGCCCGCGTCGGGCACAAGAAAAGACACAAATTTTTGGGACAGGCTATGTCCCCCGAAGATGCGTGCTCTTCCGCCTCCTTGCCGACCGCGCCCGTCCGACTGCGGCATATGTTGGCGGCGTGCAGAACAAGTGGTAATGGCGCGCGAGGGCGGGGGTGGCCTCCGTAGACGGCGGGTGTCTTCTTTTTCTTCTTCTTCGTCTTAGAGAGCAGTGGCCTCCTTAGAACTTGGCATCGCTCGGACGGGTGCCTTTTTTCTCGGCGAGGACCTTCGAGGAGCATCCTCGACCATCTGGCAACAAGAGCACGCGCAAGGCAGAACAGTGCACAGGGAATGGACGTCCGAGTGACGGCGAGAGGATTGCCCAGGTGCTTCTGAGAGCACTTCTCTGGAGAACTCGGAAGGGCTTCTAAGAAGCTCCCTGCCACCTTCTTAGAAGCTCCCCATTCCTTCTCTGACGGCCGTCCCCCTCACGCCACCGCTTTGAGCGCGCCGCCAAACGGGGACACGAGCAGTTCCTTCCTGATGACCCTGCACACGCCACACACGTGCTTCGCTGTCGTTGTTGTTGTTGTTGTTGTTGTTGTTGTTGTTGCCGCTGCTCGGTGGTCCGCCAGAGCGATCGAGGCGCACTTGTGGAATGATTGCAGAAGAGACCCTCTCTCTCAGGATAGTTTTGCGTGCCTCTTCGAGTGCTCCGAGCTGGTTGACAGGCAGCACCACGGCACTTCCGTTTCCACGTTGTCTGGCTTCCTCTCCGGAGTTAGTGATGCGACAATGCCTTTGCGCGAAACTCGGCCTGCTACGCTTGGAGCATCTGCCTTGTTTGATTGATTCTCTCATCTGCTGCTTGAGCGTGCACATGGCGACCTCTGTATCCCATTTGGGGCGTTCCAAACAGGGTATTGCCTTCGAGGATCGAAGGAGCTGTCATCTCTTCCGCGGCGGAAGGCGGCGGAAGGTCGGCGGAAGTAAAACGGGGCCGCCTCCGCCGGCGGAAGCAGGCGGAAGTTCGGCGGAAGGCGGCTGAAGTAAAACATGCGCCCCCCAAGGGATGCACACGTTTTTGGGTTCAGGGTCTCCGAAATCGCCCATCTGCTGCTGAGATGCTCCTCCTGCACAGTGTGCGCAAGCAGCCACCGGATGCCCACAGGGCCAAAAACCGGCGGCCGTTGTGCATACTTTGCTCGCGACGCCCGGACGCGGGCTTCGGACTGGGCTGGGACGAGGATAAATCTGTTCTGTTGTTCTGGAGCGTTCTGGAACGCTCTCAGATCTTTCCGGAACGATCTGAGAAGGCCGCGACCAAAACAAATGATAACACCCCATCTAGGGCCCTCCATGTTGCGCTACGGCCCATCGGGCGCTGTAGCGTATACTTCGCAAAGACCCGCGCCAGATCTCCTGGTATCTTGGCATCGCTCGGACGTGTGCATTTTGTTCTCGGCCAGGACCATCGAGGAGCATCTTGGATCATCGAGCGGAAAAAACAACACGCACGACATCGAACCATGCACGGGGAGTGGACGTGTGAACGATGGCGAGGGTATAAGCTAAGCACCCTGGGGCCGTACGGTAGAGGGAAGCAATTAGTGGGTACTCCCCCGCCCCCCAAAACTCAAAGCTCGCACACGCAGGGAAGACTGCGGTCGAAGTGTATCTCCTCATCGTCCAACCCACCGCCAACATTGGTCATCGGGGGGGGGGGGGCATGGACACACGGATGTGGCAGGAGTGTTCGCTAATTTCTTCCGAGGCCCGCAGGTTTGTGGAGGACGATCAGTGGAGAGGAAGCATGTTGCCAAATGATTCCCAGAGGTCTTAAGCATGTTTAAACATGCTTTAAACATGTTTTGAAACATGTTTAGAACATTGTTCCCTACAGTTTAAACACATGTTGAATTTCAATGGTAGGACTGTTAGGGTGTCCAGTGTCGTGGCATCCACAACCGCAGGTGGGGTGGCGTTGTCTGTGTGCCGTGGTCCAGGGTTTTGGCCCTCGCCCGGCTGGATTCGGCGGCGAGCGAGGGGGGGAAGTGAGAAGGAACAGGCCTTCTGAGAAGTCTTTGTTAGCCTTCCCCGAATACACAAAACAAAATAAAAACCTCTCAGAGGGCGCGAGGGCTTCTGAGAAGTCCCGCGGCCTTCTGAGAAGGTCTTCTCCTTCCCATTTCCCCCCCTCGCTCGCCGCCAATTGATTCTCGTCCTGGCCTCGTCGTGTGGGTCTCCAGAGGGCCGCCCGTCGCGCGGCCAGCGGGGCCAGGAGGCCAGGCGCACGCGTGCCGGAGGCCCCCCCAGGGGAGGCCCAAGGGGTGCCGAGGGCGGCCGGACCTCCTGCCCTTGGTGGCCTCGATGCACCCGTTTTGAAGCGCAATGCGTCCCGTGTTCAAGACGTCCGTGTCAATACGTTGCGTGTTGGCTCCACGTATTGGACCACGTTTTGGCGAGTGTATCGCGTCGGACCTTCGTTTTCAGCCTACGCATTGAGCTCCGTATCAATACGATACGTGTTGCGTGTTGCGCATCGGGGCAGCTAAGCGCCTACCCTGACACGTCGATCAGCGAATTGTTCGTTTTCGGTTCGCGAGAGGGCCTTGCGGCCGTCATTTTTGTTGAGGGTCCAGGTCCGTCGGTTTCGGTCCCAGGCCGTTTTCACTAGGGGGAGGGTTACCAAAAGGAGGTTTGTCCACCGCCGAGGGTGGCCAGCATGACCAGGATTGGAGGTCGGAGGCCAGCGAGGGGGGGGTCGAGATGAGAAGGAGGAGGCCTTCTCAGAAGGCTGCGGGACTTCTCCGGAGCCCTCGCGCCTTCTGAGGAGTGCTTTGGGTCTTCGGGGAAGGCTTCGAAAGCTCCTCACGGGGCCGGGGGACTGCCGAGCCTTCTGAGAAGGCCCGCCCTTTCTCGCTTCACCCCCCGGGCTCGCCGCCGACGGGAGGCTCAGCACACGTGCGCAAACAACAGGCAGGGTGCAAGCCCCGAGCCGCGAGGGCGCCGTGCCTGAACGGATCCCGGGGGAGTCTCTCAGGCAGGAGTGCCAGGAGGGGGGAACTCACGGACACCAAAGAACCGTCGACTCCCTTGGAAAAGGTGGACCACAGTGGAAGCGGAGGGGAAGACGGCAGTCCAGAGAATAAGGGGAACGACAGTGGATCCTGGAGGTTATGTTGTCCATTGATTCGTGTGCCCCTGGGCCCCTTCAGAGTAGGACTCCTGGACGGCGAGAGCGCGATGTCTTAACGATCTCCTAGGAACTGTTGGGCGAGGGCGCGACTCTTGAGCGACTCGTAGAAGTGGGTCTCAAGGGGGATCGCGATTGCTGAAGGGGGCGGCTTCAACGGGGGTCTCGAGGGGGATCTCAAGGGGGGTCTCGAGAGGGGTCTCAAGGGGATTGGGTAAGGGGGGTCTCGAGGGGGTCTCGAGGGGGCCTCAAGGGGCATCTGTTCCTCGGCGGAAGGGCGGCGGAAGCCGGCGGAAGCAGAGCGAGGGCGGCCCCGCCGGCGGAAGCCGGCGGGAGGCTGGCGGAAGCGAAAGGAGCGGCCCCCCCAAGAGATGGCCCCAGGGTGTCCGGAGGCCGCCACGCAGGTCGGGGGCGGCGAAGAGGGGGGTGATGACTGGGGGGGGAAGACTGGTCTACTCTGTAAGAACGGTTTTTTGAAGGCAGATCTGGTCTACTCTGTAAGAACGGTTTTTTGAAGGCAGATCTGCCTTCAAAAAACCGTTCTTACATTGAAGGCAGATCTGCCTTCAAAAAACCGTTCTTACAGAGGGGATATCATGGCGGGGGCCATGATATTTCCCCAGATTTCATGGCGCCTCTTCTTGATTCGTTACGTCCCTGGCGGCCCCCCCGCTGGGCCGCGCACGTGCCGCCGGTCATGATTTGCACCCCCCTCTCTTGGACACCCCCCTCTGGGCCGCTCCCGAGTAGGAAAGTCTCATGCGAAAGCCGCTGTTGCAGCCGCGGGACCCAGCAACGCAGTTTGACAAGGACGCTCTTGTCAGACAGGAGACAGTCCGCCAGAGCCGAGGGAGGCACAGTAGTTGTTAAAACGCATTGGGCGCTGATGAGCAAACTCAAGAGCACTAGCAATTATGCCAATACTGTTCGCTGCTCATGATCCCAAGCCCTCGAGTCGCGCCCTCCTCGTTTATGCACGTACCCCCCGTGGGCTGTTTTTTTCATTCCAGCTCCTGGACATGTTCGGACAGGGCAAGACACAAGCAGATCGGGCGGGCGGGCCCCAACGGGCCCTCCCTGGCAGTCGGGCGGGCGGGATGCCAAAGAGGGCGACGGGGGGCTGACAAGCAATCGACCCGGCGGGCCTCAGCGGGCGAGTCCGGCC
This sequence comes from Prorocentrum cordatum, assembly GCA_963575745.1. Taxonomy (NCBI): domain Eukaryota; class Dinophyceae; order Prorocentrales; family Prorocentraceae; genus Prorocentrum; species Prorocentrum cordatum. The sequence goes on along the minus strand of CAUYUJ010016238.1, from coordinate 15,420 downwards.
GCGGGCCCTCGTTGACCGGCGGGCCAGGCGCGGACCCCCACGGGCTGGCCCGGCGGGAGGGACATTGAAGCAGGCGGGCGAGTTTCGAAGGATTGCAAAAAAAACGAAGGATTGCAAACAAAAACCAAGGATTGCAAAAAACCGAAGGATTGCAAAAAAGGATTGCAAAAAAAAACCCTGGATTGCAAAAAAACCCTTCGTTCAAGGTTTTTTTGCAATCCTTCGAGCAATCGGCCCGGCGGACTCCTAACAGGCAGGTCGGACAAGCAGACCCGCCGAGTTTACACAGTACAACGGGCACCGACTGGGTGGATCAACGATGAGCGTTCTTCCGAGATGACACTCCAATCGCTGGCCGTCGCTCAGGTGGTCGGTTGGGGCCAGAACTCCGACGGGTGGGTCGGGCGGGCGGGCCGTGACGGGCGGGAAGGGCACGAAGGGAGGGCGGGGCGGGCCCCAGGCGGGCTGGCCGAGGCCCCCGCGGCCCTCTCGGGGAACTGGGCGTGAGGGCGCGCCGAGAGGGGGAGGCGCGAGGCGGAGGGCGCAAGCTACAGGGCCCGCGCGCTCGCCACACTGTCGCCCTGCTGCGAGGTGCCGAGGCCTGCGGCGCTCGGTTCCATTCGCTTCCCTTTGCAGCAATGTCAGGCACTTTCACTATCTGTTCCAAGTCCTTGTCATCTTTCCCTGATGGCACTTATTTGCGCTCAGTCTCGAACCAAGATTCGGCTCCTTGTCTCGATCCCCAGGACTAAAAGATGTGAAACCAGGTGGAAGTGGGCGGGGAGACGAAGCCCCCGACAATGTTGGCAAATATGGGGGATCTTGGGCCCCTTCCGCCTCGGGCCGCCGCCTGCGCCCCGAGGGGGCGCGGGGACGGGGGGGGCAGGCAGCAGCCAGGTCGGCCCTGCGCGCCGCGGCCCGGGCCTTACGTCGGGCATGTCCCTGCACAGGCGGAATATTCCAAACTGGTTAGCCACGCACACACACAAACAATAGCCGGGAGACGATGCTCCGACAACGCTTGCCTATTGTTGGGCACGCGTTGATCATCCTATGTTTTATTTGTCGTCCAGAATCCGCCTAGGGGAGGACGTGCCCGACCGAAGCCTGGTCTGAAGAGGTGCTTTTCTCCAGGGGTGGTCCCGCCAGGGCCCGAGGACGACACCGCGCCTCGCGCGGCGTGGTGCGCGCGGCTTCGGCGGCCTGGGCGCACGCGGCGGCCACGGGAAGCCTTGCAGGGCCTGCGCGCCCCCTGCTGCCAGGCGCGGGGCCCAGCTGATGCTGCTCCTTTCGCACTTTACGGACCACACCCCAGACAATAATTTTGAGCACCCAAACAAATATCAAAACAGTGTCGAACGGTCGAACGAGTATCGCTTCCCAGGGCGCGACACGTGGAAACCCTCGAGGTTCGGTGTTTTCTTGGTGTTCGAGATTCTTTCTGGTGATCAAGGCTCAAATTTGTTGGAACATCGTAAGGCCCATGGGGGAGTCCAGCAAACACCCCGGTCGCCGCCTGCACCCCGAGCCGCCTGCTCCGGGAAGAGCGGGGGCAGGGAGGGGAGGCATCCAGGACCGAGGGTGCACGGCACGCTTCCCCCTCCCCTTTCTTTTCTTCGTCAGGGGGCCCCCACCCTTCGCTCCTTCTCGCTCATTCCGCCTCCTCCTCCTCGTCCTCGCTCCTCTGCCTGGCCCCACAGAAATCTTCCATACGGTTGAGTAGTTACAGGGGGTAAAGAGGAGAGAGGACAAGCTTGTTGCGCTCGCGCCATATCTGACATCCTACCCGTTCACCCCTTCCCTTCCCATTGCGCTGTGGTTTTGGCCTCTGTCCGCCAACGGGTGTCGTAGCGGACCTGGAGCACCCAAATTGAGCCCACCATGTAAAGCGCAATCTGAAGAGGGGAGCTGTGTACAGTGGAGGAGGAAGTGGCAGATGAGCAGGAGGACGAGGTGAATGATGATGAAGGAGGAGGGCGACCAGGAAACATAGCGACACGTAGCCATCGGCTCAACCCACACGGCGAATATTACGACAACGATCAATCCTCGTATCGCCTCTGTCGTACAACCGCTGGCGGCATGTGGCGGCCTTCACCTGTAACCGATACAGGACGCCATGAACAACCAACCTGCCACGAGGTCGGTTGATGATTTCCTGACCGAAGTCCAGACCATTCGTGGATACAGCTACTATGCAAAACCACCACATCCAACGATCGCAGCATGTACTGTAAGGTTCCCGACATCAAGAACGCCCGTCGGCCTCACTTCAAGTACATGAGCGACTACGCCACTGACGTATAACTATACAAATCCAAGTTTGGCGAACTTAAGCAGTCTACGGCGTAGACTGAGAACCGACCCTAAAGACCACACTATGGACAAGAAACACCTGCACCATTTCTTGAGGAATATCGGATATCTATGAGAGTGCGCATCATCGCTGTGACCCAGCCATGGCCAGCTGCTGTCCGCTTCCGATGAGTACCTCTCGTACACTCACAAAGCAGACAAGTACGACACCCTCGACATCACTACCATTCCGACCATCGCTTCACTCAAGAAGGCGCTGGTGGAAAACGATGTACAACCAATAAATATACCGACTGCAGCATTAAGGACTTCAGCCATATCAAGATTGATTACATGATTCACGGTGCCAACGAGCTTGTGACACCAAGTACTATGTCGACCTCAGATCTCAAGTGAGCACCACATTTCACACGGCATACAATCACCTAATGGTGGCCACCTCAAGAGGAATCCCGAGGACGACCTCGACAGGATTACCAAGAGGCCGCGTGGTGAGGACTCGACCAAATCGAGTACTATTCTACTGCTGGTCAACAGAACATACCCGGGTATCAGATGAAGCCCGCATGCACCTTGTGTAAAAGACCTACGTGTGACGTTCACGGCGCTACCGACAAGAGCATGTCGATGTACATCGCTACGCATGAGGTACAGCGTCGTACGCATGACCGGTGTAGCCGCGCACGCGCGGGCCGGTCACCCACCCCCACCCCTGTACCCCTCCCCCCCGCACTTCCTCCTTTCCGTTCGCCTCGGGTCTGTGGGAGGGTTGGTGACCTCCCTCCCCCCCCCCCTCCCCTCGGACATGGCCACCGGGCCCCCCTTCGGGGGTCCGGGACCCGCGCCGGGCCCCCCGGCGGCGCGAGGCACGAGGCGCGCGGGGCGCGAGGCGCGGGAGTCGGGGACCCGCGGAGGCGGGCTGCGGGGGGCGGCAGGGACCGCAGCGGCACGACCAAGGAGGGGCGGGAGGAGCTTGTTTTCCAACACCACCACCACCATAAGTTGGAAGGGAGAAGAAGGAGGAGGAGAAGGAGGAGGAGGAGGAGGAGGAGGAGGAGGAGGAGGACCCCCTCCCCCTCTAACTCATAGTGGTGGTGGTGGTAAACAACCCAATCAAAGGAGGAGCGGGAGGAGCAGGAGGGCCCCGGGAAAGCGGGGGAGAAGGGAGGAGAGGGGGCGGCGCCGACGAGGAAGGGCTCGGAGCCAGAGGTGTGGCCCGCACTGGGGCGAGAGTGCCGTTCTGAGCGACGGGGGCAAACTGCGGATCAGAGCGTGAGGCCGACGCTGCAGCGGGGACGCCATATGGGACCGAGGACGCTCGCATTAGCAAAGCACGCAAGAAAAGGGAGGAAAGGGGAGGAGAAGGGAGGAGGAGGAGGAAGGAGGAGGAAGAGGGGGAGGATGGGGAGGAGGAGGAGGAGGAGGAGGAGGAGGAGGAGGAGGAGGAGGAGGAGGAGGAGGAGGGGGGGAAGGAAGGGAAGAGGGGAGGGAGGGAAGGCGGGAAGAATGCGTGCATCAGCCAGCCTGCAAAGGTCCGCGGGGGTTGGCGAGAGAGCCACCCCAGTCTCCTGCAGCAGATTCTCTAGTTTTCTTCTTTCTGTTGCTGGCCCACGCGTGTTTCACCCAGGTTGCAGCAGGTGTAAGGGCCACCCCACCGAGCGCCCCGGCAAGACAGGGCCCGGAGGCGACGGTGATAAGATTGAGCCGAGCAGGGGCTGCCAGCCGTGAAGTAGGGGCCACCCCATCGAGTGCCCTGGCAAGCCAGGGCCCTGAGGCGACGGCATGAATAAAATGGGGCCGAGCACGGGCCGATAGCCGCGAAGGCTCCCCGTGCTTCGCGTCCCGCTCATCCCGCCTCGTCGCCACCCTCGGCTCAGCAAGACTCGGGTTGACACAAAAGGGGGTCCAGCGACAAGGGGGTGGTGCAATAGGTTTGGTGCAATAGATCTGCGGGGTTGCAATACATGTGGGGCGTGCAATATACACTTCGGGGCGCAAATATGTTGCTGTGTTCACGGGTGCAGCACAGTACTTGCAACACAGTGCAATACAATTCTCCGGCGCAGTGCATTTGCAATACACTTGCCCCAAATGTATTGCACCCCCTCTTTTTAGCTGGACCCCCTTGTGGGTCACCCAAAATCAGGGGCAACGATAGGGAGGGATAGGCATAGGCGGGGATGCATCGACCCCCAATCGCCCATTGATCGCCGATAGGGGCCCGATGGCCCCACCCCGCCCAGGAAGGTGCGGACGCACCATCGGGGGCCTATCGCCGATCTATAGGCGATGAATGGCCGATCCCAGGTCGATGCGTCCCCCCCTGTGCCAGTCCCCCCCATATGGTTGTCCCTCAAGAGAGGGCACGGGAAGGGGGGGGGGGGCCCGCCTGCGCGTCGGCCCTCGGGCGGCTGGGCTCCCACGCACGGCCGTCGGCCTCCAGAGGCGATGCATGCGTGCACGGCGCCCGGGGGCCGCGGCCAGTGTCAAGTTTCTTGAGGAGAGGAGGGCCAGTGCTCACCCCACGAGGAGGGAGATGCCCATCCCCCCCCTATCGTTAAGTCGGGCCTGTCCCTCTACAGGGGGAACATCCAAAAATTGCCAAAAAATAATCAGGGGACGATTTTTTAACTATATTTGCCCATTCGGGGGGCATGTTTTGAGTACTTTTTTATTTTTCGCCCAAAATCCCCCTGTAGGGGGGCACGCCCGACTTAACCCTATCGCTGCCCCTCGCAAGAAGACTCCTGCGCCGTCGCCGACGTCGCCGCCGCGCTCGCCGCTCCACACACACACACACACACACACATACACCGGGGCCTCCGCAGGCCCAGGGATGCCGGAGCGGAGCGCTTCCCCTACGAGCAGCTGAGGCCCGCCCCGCCCGCCTTCCCCCCCTCTATCCTCCTCCTCCTCCTCCTCCTCCTCCTCCTCCTCCTCCTCCTCCTCCTCCTCCTCCTCCTCCTCCCCTCCTCTATCCTCCCTCTTCTATCCTCCTCTATCCTCTCCTCCTCCTCCTCCTCCTCCTCCTCCTCCTCCTCTCTCCTCGTCCCTCCTCGTCCTCCTCGTCCTCTCCTCCTCCGTCCTCCTCCTCCTCCTCCTCCTCTCCTCCTCCTCTATCCTCCTCCTCCTCCTCCTCCTCCTCCTCCTCCTCCTCCTCCTCCATCCTCCTCCTCCTCCTCCTCCTCCTCCTCCTCCTCCTCCCTCCTCCTCCGTAGCCATTTTGGCTCAAGGTTGATGCACCGAGGGGGCTCCGCGCCTCCGTGCCAAACTGGGATAGCTCTGTCTCCCGAGCCAGTCTGAAGTGCTTTTGTGAGCTCCTGTTGGAGCATACATCGTGAGCTCCTGCAGGAGCGGATGGTCAAGTATGGCAAGCAGGGCTTCTCCATTTGCGTGCAGTGTGGCAACTGGGCGTGGAATTGGAGGCTCAAGAAGCAGAAAGGGGTGTGCGCTGTCTGCAACACCCCTCAGCCAGGATGGAGTACTACGACGAGCGGCACGGGGTGGGCGCCGTGGTCCTCGGGCGGTGGGTGGCATGACCATGGGAAGTCTCAGCCGTCTCTCGCCAACTTCGGGGACTACCTGTCGAAGGCTCTCGCTGGTGCAGGGCTCGATGGGGACCCAGACGCGGCGCGCCTTGCGACGGAGTTCAGCACCCTGGCGTCCCAGAAGCTCGCGGCGGCCCCTGCGCCGCCGCCCAAGCCCCAGCATGCGCTGCTCAAGGAGGCTACGGCGGATTGCTCTCGCAAGCAGGAGGCCTTGGAGAAGGCCGCGAAGAAGCTGGAGCAGTCCCGCCTCCAGCTCGAGAAGGACCAGGCCAAATTCGACGAGGCGACGGACGCTGTCTTGGCCGCCGATCTGTACCGTCTGGAGGTGCACCAGTGAGACCCTTGTTGACCTCCGCCTGGCGGAGTTGGAAGCGACAATTTCCAGTGCCCTCTTGGGGCCTCTGGGGGGCCCCTCAGAAAGCTTTGGGGAGCACAGTGAAGGCCTTCGCAGGGCCGCGTGAGAGCCGTACCAGGGCCGCATGTGTGCGCGGATGGGGGCGACGAGTGCTGACGCTGACGAATATGAGAATGATGAGGGCGATCAAGGCTGGCCCGAAACAAATCCTGGCGCCATTGCAGGCCGCCGATTATCGGCCACGCCGCCAGGACGACGCCAAGCAACAAAACGACACCAACCAACAAACCGACACCAACCAACAAACCAACAAATCGACACCGGCCAACAAAAGGACACCAAGCAACAAAACGACACCAAGCAACAAAACGACACCAACCAACGAAACGACACCAACCAACAAAACGGCACGAATCAACAAAACGGCACTGACCAACCAAACGACAAATCACTTCACGACACCAATGAACAACGCGAAATCCACCGACCGCCAACCAAGCATAAAATCAACCGACACAACGAAACCAACCCATAGAGCCAGACCAACCACTGGATTCGTGAGTCGGGGTAGTCATGGAAGTGAGCCGCTGCAGCCCGCGGAAGCCATTAACAGTGACCAGAGCACCGCAATGCAGCAACGTCCCCGGGCGGCGGCGGGAGTCTTGGATCTCCCGCGGGACTGGAGCGTAGCGAGTTCGTCCTGGGTCCGGTTTAGTGAAGTGAAAAATTTCGGGGTGCTTGCAGGGGGGAAGCTGCAGGTGTACCTCATTCAGAGTCTGATGACGACACGTCTTTGGACATCTTTTTCGGCAACATCACGGAGTGGGGCCCGCAGGCTGCGCGTTTCATAGCTCAGGGGCAGGAGCGCAGCATCGTGGCCATTGTTGAGACGCACAAAGGAGAGAAGGACATGCCAGACATCTGCCAGGCGATTGATAAAGACGGCTGGCGGCTGGCTTACACGGCCGCTCGCCCTTCGGGCAAGTCAGAGGCTGGCTTGTCTGGTGGCGAGTGGATTCTGGCGAAGAAACATGTGGCGACGTCGAGCTTTGAGAGTGCTCGGCGTACGGCACTCGCTGCTGGGCGCCTGGACCCCTGCCGTGGCTTCGCGCCGACGGTGATTCACACCAAGGGCGGCAACTTGATCCTGATCGCTGCCTACCTCCAGCCAGGCCTCGGCGTGAAGGGCTGGAACCATGACGTGCTGGTGGCGCTGGGGGCGTTCACGCGCGCGCTCGCGGACCCCTGGCTGGCCATGGCGGACTGGAACATCGAGCCCGCGGCCTTGCGAGGCACCGGTTGGCCCCAGAAGCTCGGCGCCGTCGTGGTGGCGCCGTCTTGCCGAGCGACCTGCGACAAAGGGCCTGGGCGTATGTACGATTATGGTATTGCCAGTGTGGGTTGTCCTGAGTTGACGCTTCGAGCTGAGTTGCGTGTGCCATGGAAGACACATTGTGGGGTGGTGGTTACTGTGAAGGCTGCCCGTTCTCAGCGATGGTATAGGCATTTGGCAGTGCCCAAGCCTCTTCCTGTTCGTGATAGACCCGTTGCAGTTGCTGATCCTGCGAGCAAGCGGTCTAGAAGGAGAGAAGAGCAGAGGCAGAGGCGCACGCAGGCGCTCCCCATCGAGTTCCAGGCGGGCTTCGACGTGCTGGAGCCGCCAGCGCCTCCGCCAGAGCCCACTGTGTCTTTCGCCATTCCCGAGGAGACTTGGTTTGAAGCTCAGACACAGGTGCGTTGGGAGGGCCTCCCCCAGTTGTTTGAGGATCAGCCAGAGGGTGCCCGTGGTAAAGTTGCAGCTTTTGACCGCAGTCAGCACTTTGTCTTTGAATGGCAATATGAGGAGCGTGCGCGGCTGGATGAGTCCTACGGCGCTTGGATTTCTACTTTGGAGCGTGCCACTTTGATTCACGAGCAGGTCGATCCCAGCACTTGGATGCAGTTCTCAGGTCGTGCTCGCGGCCCTGCTTGCTATTGGGCCAAGGTCACTTCCTCCCCTGGTCGCGCTCGCATGAAGAACGAGCAGGCCGAGTGGTGGGGCGTTGTCAGCACTTTGCTTTTTCGGCATGCGGCTCTCCGTGTGAATGGGGCTGATCCTGATCAGGCTGCTTATTGTGCACGCGAAGTACAGGCCAGGATTGGAGTCTTGCCTGCTGATAAGACGGTCGAGTACTTCGGCAAGAAGTCCACCGTTGAGGAGATTGAGTTGTGGAAAGCTATGGCTGCTTATTTGGATCGCGTTCCTGTTGGCCAGCTTACTTCTTTGGTGGACACTACGCGCAAGTGGGCGGACTTGTCGACTTCACGGGCTTTGTTAGCTTCGCGCTCGTCCTTTGTCAAGTGGGTGAAGGAATCCTGGCCACCTAAGCCGGGTGCTGTACATCGGCATGTGAAGCAGGCTCCGCCCTTGGAGTGGGAGGGCTGCGACGCGGCAGGTGCGATCACCACGGACAAGCAGACGATGCTTCAGACTTCTGCCTCTGAATGGAATGTGATGTGGCGAGATCCTGTCGACCAGCCTGCAGATATTTTGTATATGATGGGCCAGTGCCTCTCAGCTGCGCGAGACGACCCACTTCCTGCCATCGCCATCATGGACGTGGACGCTGTGCTGCCCACGCTGCCAGCGAAGAAGGCGAAGGGCGTGGACGTGCTGAACCCCATGGATATTCAGCGGCAGCCATTGGTGGCAAGGCAGTGTCTTGTAAATATATTGAATAATATCGAGCAGGCTGGCGCCTGGCCGTCGTCCCTCAGCTCGGTCCTGGGTGCTGCGATTCCCAAGGAAGCTGGAGGCAACAGAGTGTTGGGGCTTGTCCCGACGCCGCAAAACATACGGTCGAAGGTGCGTGCGAAACACTCGGGTGAATGGTCAGCTGCCCAATCTGTTTTTTGGGATACTGCTGTTGCTGGATGTTCAGCGCTCGGAGCGGCACTGATCAGAGCTGTGATGGATGAAGGCGCCAACGCCTTGTCCTTTGAGCATGCGACACTTTTCTTGGATCTCACCAAGTTCTACGACTCTGTGTCTTTTGTGTTGCTGTTGCAGGCAGGCTTGAATATCGGACTTCCAGCTATCATCCTCTTATTGGAAGTGGGTCATTACTCTTCTCCCAGGCTTTTGAAGAAGGGCCATGTGATATCGGACGCCTTGGTGGTTTCACGTTCGATCGTCGCTGGTTCTGGACATGGTGTTGCGCTCGCCAAAGTTATGCTTCATCAGTTGCTGGGGGAGGTTAACCGTGCTTGTCCCCCGACTGGTTTGTGGAGTTATATTGATGATATTGTTGGTCGGGCAGAGGGCAAAAAGCAACAGGTGATTGATAACTTGGACGCTTCTGCTGACGCTATGGCCACGGGGCTCAAGAAGCTCAGGTTGAAGATTTCTAACACAACGAAGCTTGTCGCCAGTTCTGATGAGATTGGTGTGGAGTTACAACGACGACTGGTTCGCAAAGGTATCCCTGTGCAGTTCGTGCGCTCCACTGTTGACTTGGGCTCTGATGCTGCTGCAGGGCGTCGGCGAATAGCGCCTCGGATGGTGAAACGACGTGCGCAGGCTCGACGGCGGCAGCGAAGAGTTATGCGATTGAGGCAGCTACCCAAGACCAGGTTCATCACCAAGAAGCTCTTCAGCACTGGAGTGTTACCTGCTGCAGTCTTTGGCCATCAGATAATGGGCACCCCTCCATCTTCTCTGTTGGCTTCGAGGCGGGGTGCTGCAGCGAGCGCTGCTGGGGCGAAGCGTGGCAGGTGTTTGAATTCGGTATTGCAAGCGGTGTTTGGGGTTTCTGATCCTGGCATTGATTTGAGGAAGCAGATGATTAAGGAGTGGATTGCGTTGTGGCTTTCCCAGCCGATGCTCCATCCTCGCATTCGCAAGATGCGGCCGATCACACTGGCGAAGTTGCCACGTGGCGCTGCTGAGCGACAGGTGGTGAAGTGGAAGGATGTGCGCGGCCCCGTCGCCGCGGTGCAGGCCACGCTCTTGCAGATTGGCTGGGATCCGCAAAGTCCTGATGTCTGGTCACGCCCTTTGCCAGATGGTACGATCGATGATTGGCTGTTTCCTGCTTTTGGAGGTGAGCAGTTCGCTACAGCAGTTCCTTCGTATTTTGAGGACATGCTCGGCGCATTCATGGATGAGTGTGTTCAGCTGCAGTGGAAGGAAGCGGCCCACCACGAGGCGGGCGAGGATCTGGCAGCAGGAGCGGACATGACGACGGTGCAGATTGAGCTGAACCGCTTGGCTGCCAGGTCCAAGTTCGACGAGTGGGCCGCCGACATTGCCGTCATCTCGGGGGGCCAGTGGACTCGTGAGCGGCAGATAGCCGCAGGATATTCCTGCCAGCCGCTGTGCCCCCGATGTAGGGAGCAGCCTGAGACTTTAGCTCATCGCATTTGGCTATGCCCAGCCAACTGCGGGCGCGAAGACTTTTCAAAAACTGATTTTTTGGCCCCCCAGGCCCTCGCGGGCCTTGAGGCCCAGCCTGCCTTGTGGCTCAGGGGAGTGCCCTCGAAGGACCGCACGGTGCCTAGGTTTGTTGAGACTGCGGAAACGGCCCAGGAGGTCCTTCTGGGAGATGGCTGCTTGGCGGAGTTCTGCTCGGAGTCTGGCGGCCCTCCTGTGTTTATCTTCGGTGACGGATCTGGGGGCGAGTTCAGCTCGGATCCCAGGCGCAGGCGATGTGGCTCGGCCGTGGTGATGATGTGCCAGGACCCCTCATCGCCTAATTCTTGGGTGCCACAGTGCGGTGTAGGACAGGTTTTGTCAGGCCGTCGGCAAACGGTTCCTAGAGCAGAGCTTCAGGCCTTCTGTCTCGCGCTTGAGCACTCGCATGGTCCGATATGCTGTATTACCGACTGCAAGAGCTTGACTTCTGATTGGCACGGTGGCCGTGCCTCCTCCCCTCGGGGCCCGAACGGGGACTTGTGGGTTCGCGCTGCTCGGGCTCTCCGCCCCCGTGGCCCTGGGGGGGTTTCGCTTTTCTGGGCGCCCTCCCACACGGAGGAAAATTTGCAGTCGGTAACTTCCCCGCTTGATATCTTTATGTGCCAGGGCAACGCCAGTGCCGACGCCTATGCGGGGGTGGTGGCCCAGTGGTCTTGGGATTGGTGTGTGGTGGCCCCTCCCCCTCGGACTGACCTGTGGGACACGACGGCGGCACTGGTGCGTAGAAGGGCCAGAAGGGCTATGATGCTGGCGCTCGAGGTTGAGCCTTGGGAAGGGGTGAGAGCTCCGCCAGCGCCCAAGGTCCGCAAGCCCACTAAATTTGACCAGGCGATCCGCGATAGTGCGCACAAGTTTCGCCCGTTCGCTGGTCGCTGGCGTTGCAATGTCTGCAAGGTGATTGTCCCGAGGAGCCAGGTGCTCGCTGTCGCCTCGACCCCGTGCCGCGATCCGACCCCGTCGCTGCCGTCGGATTCGTCTGGAACGCGGGGTCTGAGCCCTGAGTTTGGAGAGGGTTTCGAGGCGATCTCGGGAGAGGTGTGGTGTGGCGCTGTGAAGCTTCACCCCAGCCACCGCCTCGCCAGGATGCGTGCGTTCGGGCTGACCTTCTGTCAGCGATGTGGTTTGACTGCCACGACAGACGGTCGGTGGCTTCAGAAGGTGTGTGCCCCCCACTCGCAAGGGGGGCGAAAACCTCAAGCGAATTAAACAAGGTGTTTTTCCGTCTTATCGGGGCCCACCCGTGGCCTTGCGTGAGGCGGCGGCGCTGGATGCTGCTGCGAGAGCCCTCCCGCCACCCCCTCGTGAAGGAACTGGGGGCGTGGGTGGTGCCGAAAGGCCAATGGTGGAGAGGCCCAGTTTCGATGAGTATGTGGCCCGCTCATCCGATCGCCCTGTCGGAGAGCTGGCCAACCTGATGACGGTCTGCGAGGACGCCCCACCCGTGGGCGAGGACGCGGCTGCTGCTCTTGCTGCCGCTGCCGCCCGCTTGCATGAGGTGAATGAGATTGAGGAAGCCGCCGCCCAGCTCAGAGCCCAGGGTCAGGGGCAGACAGTGCTCGCTGGTGCTCGTGTGCAGGGGTTGGGCAGCGGGGGCGTCGATAGCGGTGACAGCGACTGAACTGGCCACGTGTGTGGCATCGCAGCATGATCCAGCATGACCCCAGAGCCTCCTCCTCCTCCTCCTCCTCCTCATCCTCCTCCTCCTCTATCCTCCTCCTCCTCCTCCTCCTCCTCCTCCTCCTCCTCCTCCTCCTCCTCCTCCTCTTCCTACTCCTCTTCGTGCTCCTACTCCTCTTTCAAGCAGTGGCGAAGCGTCCAGGCTCGCCTATAGGCCCACCAGAGAATGTTCTGAGAACCTTTTTGGTCGGAGGTTGACAGGCCTCCCACCCTGACACGTCGATGAGCGAATTGGCCGGTTTCGGTTCGCGAGGGGGCGGCGCGGCCGTCATTTTTGCGGGTCCAGGTCCGTCGGCTTCGGTCCCCGGCCGTTTTCACTAAAGGGAGGTTTGCTAAAGGGAGGTTGATCCACCCCCGATGTTGTGGTCTGCACGAAATGTTGTCAGAACCGTGTTGGCTGAGTCTGTCTTGTTTTTGCACTGCGGGCTTGCGTTCTAAGAACATTGTTTTTGTTCTTAGAACATTTCTGGGTTCTAAGAACACATCGTGGTAGGCCTATAGAAATGTCCAGACGGTCGGTCCCTGCTCAGCCCCCCCAGATCTCCCTCTGGCCGCGCGCCCTTCCTCGCCGCATCGGCCCCGCCCCTGCCTCCAGATCCCTGCAGGGCCGTCCCCGGCTTCTCCCTCAGCTCCCCCCCCCCCCCTCCGCCCGCCCCGCGCACCCCTCCCCCCCTCCGCTCCGCGACCCCCCCCCCCCACGGCTTCCCTCTCGGGCGCTTCCCCCCGGCCCCCGCCTTCCCGCATCCGCCGGCCAGCCTCTCTCTCCGCTTGCTTTCTGCCCCGCCTCCCTCCATCCCCCCTCACTTCTCTCCCACACCCTCCTCCCTTCCTGCCCCTGCCGAAGCCCCCGTCCATCACCTCCCCCGCCTCCCTCCCCCCCTTCGATCACCTAGAGAGGGGCCCCCAGAAGCACAGCGAGAGAGAGAGAGAGAAGAGCCCCTGCCAAACCGACCCCCCCCCCACGGAGACATCTTCGATACTTGAGGTCGCAGCCGTTGGCCTCTCTGGAGGTCCCCGCCTCCGCGGAGGCCCAGAGCCAGACCCCCGGCGTCGCGATCTTTTCGTAACGTCGACCCCAGAGGTCTCGACCCATTCCCCAGGACCGGTTTTGCAGCCTGAGTCGTTTTTTGACGGTCCAGAGGCCTGTGGTGAGGGCCCCCAGAGGCCCAGAATGGGGAGGAACTTCCCGTCGTGATTTTTGCCATACGCCTGAAACGTTCGATCCTCGAGCCCCCGTCGCTCCTCTCGGCCCCCCCTCGCCTCGGGGAAAACCGGCAGCACGGGCTGTCGAGAGGGGCGGCCTGCGCAGGGGGGAGCCGCGTGGCCTCGCACTCTCGTCCGCCTCTCCCCGGAGGCCCGGAGGAGGGGCGCGGAGCGGCCCGCGCGGGTTCTCGGCGGCGAGCGAAGGGGGGAAGCGAGGAGAGGGAGGCCTTCGCAGGCCCTGAGATCCTGGCCTCTCAGTTTCTTCGAGCCGAGGCTGTCTGCCTCTTTGGGGGCCCCGGGGACCCTCACAGATCGATGCCGCTCGAAAAATGACGCGGAAGGATGGGGTCCAGGGCTCCGGGCGTCTTTTTTACGATGTTGCAATTTTTCTGCTTCGTCGGGTCTCAGGGGAAGGCGGCGGGACTTCTGAGATGGCCTGCTCCGAAGCCCTCGCGGCCTCTGCGAGGTGTTCTGTGTCTTCGGGGAGAGCGCAAGGCATTTCTCCAGAGGCTGGGGAGCTTCCGAGCCTTCTGAGGAGGCACGCCTCTTCTCACCGCCCTCCCCCGGGCTCGTTGCCGAAGTTCGTGTGCGCGTGCGCCTTCTTGTGGCGTCCTGAGTGAGGACGGCCTCGGCGTCCTCGAGCGCCCAGGGCCCGCCAGAAAAAAATCTGCCCTTTTGGACCAGTCCACGATGACGCAGTCAAGGAAGCTTGAGATCTGCAGCGCGTGCAGTCTGATTAAACTGTTGCATTGTCTGCAAACGGCGTGCGGCATGCCTGAACCAGGCAGAGAAGAAGGAGCTCAACGCCTTCCATGTGAGATGCTTGAGGCAAGTGTTCCGCATACTACATTCAAGCTGTCGAAGTGACGGTTTCATACGTTCTGCAGCAAGCAGGCGCCACCCCGCTGAGCAATACCTTCCTACATCGACAACTGCTGCTCCTGGGACATATCGCGCGAACGCCAGCTGACGACCTCGTCAGGAGCACTGTCCTGCGTCCGTTTCCATGCGAGCTAGCCGCACAGAGCTGCAAGTGGAAGCGGGGGCGCCCCTGGGAAAGAAACTTGGACCGCAAAAGTTGTTGCCAACGCTGTCCAGGCCGCGGGGGGGGAGGAAGCCCTGCTGAGGCTCTGGCAAGACAGCGAAATGTCTGCCGCTGGCTGGCGCGCAGCCGTGAAGCGGCAGTGCGAATCCTCGTGAGGACACGGCAGTTGTGCTCATGGGATTTGCACGGGGCGTTTGACGGGCCGCGAAAAAAACAACTCCTCCTCTTCCTCCTCCTCCTCCTCATCCTCCTCCTCCTTCCTCCTCCTCCTCCTATCTTAATATATCTCTCTCCGTTGTGACGGGGCTGGGCCCGGACCTGCGAGCCCTCGCGGACAGAGACCTCGACGGCGGGCGTACTAACTGGGGTGAGCCTCGCCGTGTTTTTTTGTACCTCCAGCTACACTTGCTCGGCCGTGGATGCTCGGACCCCCGCGCACCTCCGATGATCCCCTGACCCCTGTCGGCGCCTGCGCGACCACCCTCGAACGCCCGATCCTCGAGCCTCCTCGATCCTCCTCGATCCCCTCGATCCCCTCGATCGTCGAGCCTCGAGTCTCCCCCGCTCCTCGCGGCGGGCGCCCCCCGAGAGAGCTGGGCCACTGGCGCGCACGCGCAGGCGCGAGACCCGCATGCGTCGCCGCTCGGATCGCCGACCGACGGGCGTCGTCGTCGTGGCCGCCGCTGTGGCCGCCGCCGCTGTCGTGTCGTGGCCGACGTCGTGGTCGTCGCCGTCGTGGCCGTCGTGGCCGTCGTCGTCGCCGCCGCTGCCGTCGTGGCCGTGGTCGTGATCGTCGCCGCCAAGGCAGTCGTGGCCGTGGTCG
>CAUYUJ010016237.1:286025-288994 GCA_963575745.1 Prorocentrum cordatum | reverse complement strand
CGCCCCGGCGCCGCACAAACTCGTTTTAACCATCAGTAACAGGCTCAGGGATGGAAGGGCGAGTCGTTTTCAAAATGGAACTCTCGCCTAAGCGCCGCGCGCACTCGCCCTAAACATCTGCAACAGCGTCGAGGATGCAGGGGGGGCGTTTCTTCAAAATGGCGTTCTCGCGTCAGCGTCGCAGGCTTTCGTTTTGAAGCTATACAAAAGCCACAAGGACTGTGGGAAGGGGTGATGCTCAAAATGTGTCTCTCAAAATAGCGCCGCAAACGCCCGTCGGTAAAGTATGATAAAGTCTGCAGCAGCTTCAATGATGGAGGGCGGTTTCGTTTCAAACTGTGGCTCTCGCCTTAGCGCCGCACACTTCGTCTCAAACATTCGAAACACTTTCGGGAACGAAATAAGTGGTTTTCAATAATATGGAGGTCTGGCCTTAACGCCGCGCGGTCGTTTTAGACTGTTGCGCCAATTTCAGGGATGGAAGGCAGGTCGTTTTCAAAATGGAACTCTCGCTTAAGCGCCGCGCATACTCGCCTCAAACATCTGCAACAACTTCAAGGATGGAGGGTGTCCTTTTCAAAAATGGCGTTCTCGCACAAGCGCCGCGCACATTCGCCTTGACAGTACACAACAGCTTCAGGGGTGGAGGAAGGTTGTTTTCAAAAGGTGGTTGTCGTTCCATCGCCGCACACGTTCGCCTTGAAAGTTCGAAGCAGCTCTCGAGGTTGGGTGGTTTTCAAAGTGGGACTCTAGCCTTAGCGCCGCGCAGTCGTCTTAAATTGTTGCACCAGGCTCATGGATGGAGGACGATCGCTTTCAAAATGGAGCTCTCGCCTGGGCGTCGCGCACACTCGTCTTCAACATCTGCAGCAGCTTCAAGGATGGATGGGGGTCCTTTTCAAATGGCGTTCTCGCGCAAGCGTCGCGCACATCCGCCTAGACAATATACAACAACTTCAAGGCTGGAGTGACTCCTTTTTTTCGAAACGTGGCTCTCGCAATAGCGCCGCGCACGCTCGTCTTAGAAGCTCACAGCAGCTTCAAGGATAATAGAGGGGGGGGGTGGGCTTCATAATATTGCTCGCGCCATAGCGCCGCGCCTCAAACACCTGCATCATATTCAAGCATCGATGGGTGGATAAATTTGAAACTTTGGCTCTCGCCTTCGCGCCGCGCAAACTCGTCTTACAAATCTGGAATATCTTCACAGATGTGAGGCAATCTCTTTTTAAAATGGGCCTTTCGTCTGAGCGCCACGAACATGTTTCAAACCGCGTAACAGCTTCAAATATTCAACACTGGTCGTTTTCAAAGTGCCAGGCGCATTGGTTTTTTCGCCATAATAAGCTTTACTTGAATATTCTTACCGATTTATGAGAAACTCCAGGCGTGGTTGGCCTTGCGCTCCTCGGGTTTCCACAGTCCTGTTTCCTCACATGTCACAAGGGAGTTCCTCGTGGGTTTCCTGGTCGCGTTCCATTGCAAGGGCCTTGGGTTCCCCGATCTTGTTCCATCTTGGTCCTTACATCCCTTCCTCGGGTTCCTGGGCCTTGTTCATCGAGCTCCCTGGTCTTGCTCTTTTCTTGGGATCCTCGGGTTCCCCGATTTTGTCTTTGCTTGGATTCCTCGGGTTCCCCCGTCTGGATTTCTCGTAATCTCCGGGTTCTCAAGTCTTGTCCCTTGCTTTGGTTTCTCGGGTTCCCCAGCATTGCAAAGAAATGCCAGTCAACGCCAATCAATGCAAAGTAATGCCAATCCACGCAGAGCAACGCCACACAATGCCAAGCAGTGCCAAGCAATGCCAAACAACGCCAAAGCCGGGCAATGCCAAGCAACGCCATGCAATACAAAGCGATGCAACGCAGTGCCAAGCAATGCCATGCAGTGGCAAGCAGTGCGCCAATACGGTAGGAAGCTTTCCCCGCATTGGGGTCGCGCTGGCCTCATCTGGCGCAGCGACTCGCAGGATGGAGGACTGGCCCTCTCGAACACCGAAGTCCTCGCTTGGGACTGCGGCAGCTTGGGATACCCCGAACTTCAACGCCTGCAGCGCTGCACGGAGCCAGGGCGGCTCTCTGGCAGGCGTGTGCAGCGACTCCACGGGCGGGGGGCGGCCCTTCCTTCGGAAAGGGGGCCCTCGCTGGACAAGCCGTTGAACTGCAGGACAACTCACTATTCGGCGGTGGGCAAAGCTCCCTTTGGTAGACCTCCCCTCAGCGAGAAAACGGCCGAAGACCGAAACCGACGGACCTGGACCCGCAGAAACGACGGCCGCGACGCCCCCTCGTGAACCGAGAACGGCCAGTTCCATAATCGACGTGTCGGGGCAGGAGGTCTGTAATCGCTTTCCGGAGCACGCGCCAGAAACATGCCAGGCACTTCCTTTCAAGGAGGGGCCCTCGCCAAAACTGCAGGCCTGGCTGTGCTGGTCTTTTAGCGGGCACGCTTTTTGCAGTGAGAGGGACCAGCTGCAGGGGCGTGTGAGGAGGGAGCTTGGGACGAGAGGCTGTAATGCAGCATCGCTGATGCATCTTTGACTTACTCTGGTCCTCCTCCTCCTCCTCCCCCTCCTCCCCCTCCTCCTCCTCCTCCTCCTCCTCCTCCTCCTCCTCCTCCTCCTCCTCCTCCTCCTCCTCCTCCTCCCTGAGGCCTCCAGGGGCGGCACTCCAGGACGATTCGGTTCCCTGCCCGTTCAGGACGCCCCCCCCCCTGTCCAGTCCTCGTGCCTGCCCATCGCCGCCAGCAGCGAGGCCGTGGCGCCCAGGCACGCCCGCGTGTGCGGGTGTGCGGGCCCGAGCGCCCTCTCGCTGCCCTCCAGGGCTCGCCGGTACAGGGAGTGCGCCTCCTGGAGACGCGCGCAGGTACACGCGCGCTTTTCTCCTCCGGCGACTCAGCGCAAGGCCACGAGATCTGCACACACACACACACACACCGCCCCTGGCATTGCAGGCGCCCGGCCGCGACGCCCA
>CAUYUJ010016237.1:271025-273525 GCA_963575745.1 Prorocentrum cordatum | reverse complement strand
CGTTCTCGTTATCAACACTCCCTCATGGCCGCCTGTCGGTCGGCAAGCCTGGTTCTGCTGCAGAGCTGAACGCGCTTTTGCCCTCACCCGGAGGGAACAAAAGAGGAACACAGGGGGTGCGCGCCACGGGATGACGGGGGCGTGCCACGGACGCGCCGCAGGGCGCAGGGGGGCGAGACGAGGGACGCGCCTGGGGACGTGCCGGGAGACGCGCTACCGAACGCGCCATGGGAGGCGCGGGGGGGCGCGCCAGGAGACGCGCTACCGAACGTGTCATAGGAGGTGCGGGGGGACGCGCCAGGGGACGTGCCAGGAGATGCGCTACCGAACGCGCCATGGGAGGCGCGGGGGGACGCGCCAGGGGACGCGCCAGGAGACGCGCCAGGGGACGAGCCAGGGGCCTCTAAATCCTGGTGCTGTCAAGCATTCCACGCAATGAGTCCGGCGCGACCCCAATGAGGGATCTTCTTCTTCGAGAGCAGTTCAGAAAGGTTCTGAGCAATGCGAAGCAATGCAATGCAAACCGCTGCTTGGCATAGCTTGGCATTGCCTGGCAGCCCTTTGCATTGCATTGATTTGCTTGGCGTTGCTTGGCATTGCTTGGAACGGTTGGTTTGAATCGCTTATGGCGTTGCTTGGTTTTGTTCTTCATTCTTTGGCGTTTACTGTCATCGCTTGGAAGTTTTGCTTGGCATTGCGTGGACTGCTTGGCATTGTGCTCATTGCTTGGCAGTGCTTGGCCTTGACTGGCAATGATTGGCATTGCTTAGCATTGCTTCGCGTTACTTGACGTCGCTTGGCGCTGCTGGGCATCAATCTGCAATGATTGGCGTTGATTGGCATTGCTTTGCATTGCTTTGCATTGCTTGGTGTTGTTTGGCATATCTTGGAATCGTTGCGTGGCAATGCTTGGCATTGCTGTGCATTGCTTGAACGTGCTTGTCATTGATTTGAAGCGCTGCTTGGCGTTGATTGGTACTGCTTGGCATCACTGTGCATTGCTTGGCGTTACTTGGCTTTGTTTCCCCTAAGCAACGATCGAGGATTCGACTTGTGGAACACTTTCCTCGAGCGGGCACGCAAAAAAGGCTGCGTACGGAGAGCACTCTGGGGCCCCTCCGATTTCAGGAGGCCCCTGGGTACACTTTTGTGGATTGGGACACGTGTTCGGGGAGCAGCGCTGTTCGGCCCTCCCGCCCTCAGGAGGCCCCAGGAAGCCCTACGAGGCCCCAGGAGGCACTATCCAGTATTGTGATATGTGTTCGCAGAGTGCTTTTGGGTCCCCAGTAGGCTTCTCCCCCATAATGATAGGCTTCTCCCCCACAGGCTTTGCCGCCCCCCTCCCAGGGCTCGAATCGTTGTGGATTACGTATGTTCCTCTAGATTGCCCCTCCCCTGGGGTTCGAATCCTGTGTGTTACGTATGTTCCTATCGACTGCCCCTCGGCTGGGGCTCGAGTCCTTAACGTTTCACGTGCGCTTCTGTAAGTTGCCCTTCTCCTGGGGGTCGAATCCTTCGAGATTCGAACCCGCACTGCTCCCCAGAGCCGCACAGATGTGTGTATGGGGCAATGATTTGGGAGAGGCGTTGGCTCGACCTCCTTGGGCGGGAGATCTGGGTGTGGGAATATCGGCACCCTTGTCATATGCTTATCCCAAGAGGGGGTGGCACCATGATGAATACCAATGGCATGCAGAAGCATGGCGCGTGAGGGTAGACTGATCGAACTCTTACGTCTAAAGGATGAGTACTGTTGATACCCCCGCCCAATGCCCGTCGCGCTGTTTAACATAAAGTGCTCCGCCCTGGAATAGCACCCTGCTTTGTACAAGGGAATATCTTGAGGCTCAGATTGGGCCCCTGCCCCCCGAACTACAACAGCATCGACTCCCGCCTTATACGTCTGAAAGAGCGTCCCAGAGACGCGGCAAGGGTCGTGCCAAAGGACGTGCCATGGGGACGCACCGCGGGACGTGCCAAAAGGACGCGCCACGGAACGTGCCAATGGATGTGCCACGGGACGCGCCAAGGGACGAGCCGCGCAACATGCCAAGAGGACTCGCCATGGGACGCGCCACGGAACGTGCCAATTTGCAAGGCTGAATGCATCGATCTTGGTGTACCGTGCCAAAGGCTATGCTGTGCTGCGCCGTGCTGGTATTGCTGTGATGCGTCCTGCCGCGATTATGCTCTATAGCGCTGTGGATCGAATCCTCCGTGGCATCCGAGTCCTGACCAAACTGATCTGGATCTTAAGCTCGAGCAGCCTGAGCACATAGTAGCTGCCCCAGAGCTGGTTGAAATGGAAACGCGCGGGGCGTTCAATCAACTCGATATCAAAATACGATTCAGCTCTGAAAAGGACGCAACGCGACGGGGCGCAGGCTCACGGACGCGCCACAGGATGTGCCAAGGGCGCAATAGGAGGATGCGCCAGGGGGCGTGCCAAAGGACGTCTCAAGGGACGTGCCCTGGACGTGTCAAGGACCTGCCGCGGGAC
>CAUYUJ010016237.1:218525-263525 GCA_963575745.1 Prorocentrum cordatum | reverse complement strand
TCACCTCCACCCTCGCCTCGCCTCCTCCACCTCGTTGGGCGATGGATAAAGGGGCGAAGACACGTGCGCCTCTCGTGCACCTTTCGGGCGCCGGGGGGCCCCCCTCAGGACCCCTTCGGGGCCCCGCAAATGTGCGAAAAGCGCACCTTTCTTCACCCCTGCGTTCGTCGCCGCCCCCCGCCCCCCCATGACGCAACGCCCCCCCCTCCCCCCTCCCTTCCCTCGAAGCTTTCGGGGGGCTGCCAGGCAGGGCGGGCCCCCCTCCAGCACCCCCCGCAACAGGCTGGGAGCCGGGGTGCGCGCCGAGCAATGGGCGTCCCCTATTGTCAGGTCCTCGGCTTCGCCACGACTCGCCCGAGGTACTCTTCAATGGCGGCCCGCTCGTAGGCTTGCAGTTTGGTCGACGATCGCCCTCCCCTCCCTGCCCCTCCGGGTGGTCCACGCCCAGGAGGAGCTGCCGCCTCGGAGGACGCGCCGGCCGGCACCGCCGCCCCCCCCGCCCGACCTTCAGCCAAGATCCTCCGGCTCTCTCTCGCGAGCAGGGCTCGAGCCGAGCGGTCTTTTCAAGTCCGTGTTGTCTTCGGTGTCCTGCGTTCTGTCTTCGGTATGCCGTTGCTGCGAAACGAAATCAAAACGAAAACGGTCCACGAAATCGCCAAAGCAGCGTTTAGCTCGAGTCCTGCTCTCGAGGCCGACGAATGAAAGAATGAAAGAAGTCGACGAATGAAAGAAGTCCCCGCGCCGCCAGGGGTCCACAGTTGAACGGGTCGCCGCGAGGAGGGTCCCCCCGCGGAAGGAAGAAGAGAAATCCAGCCGGGGGGCGGGGGGTCCAGGCACGAATCGGGGAGGGGATGCCTGAAGTGCGATGGCGCCGGCCTTCTACCTCAACCTGGGCACAGCCACCGAAAAGTAGAAATTCTCGTGCGGAGTTCATGCGGGCGCCGGCCGAAGAATGGTTTAGCATGGGGGAAACGGGTCCTGAGGGAAACGGGTCCTGGACCCCAGAGCCTTCCCCCAGGACGACTTCTTCATCCCGACTCGTTTTCCGACAGTCCTGGGGCCCGTGGGGGGTCCCGAGGGCCCGAAAACGGCGAAAAACCTCAGGATCCGTCTCCCTCCATGGCGAATGGCAAATCCCCATGCTGTCTCGGGGCGCTGGTGCCAGCGCTTCGGGAGTCCGCGCCAGCTTCGGCTGGCTCTGTGGCCCCGGAGGCCCCTGTGTTCCCCGCTCTCGCCGCCGCGGTCGCACACGCGTGCCCGCCCGTGCGTCGAAGACACGCCCCCGCATGAGATGCACGGCCTCCATGGCCGCTGTTGCTCCAGCCGTGGACGGGGGCGAGCTGCGGTGCCCATCCTTCGGCTGCACGCCACGAGTGACCCCAGAGACAAGAGTGACCACTGGTGCGCGACTTTCAGGGGCCGCGGGAAGGCCGAACGGGAGCGCGCAAGCTGCTGCCATCGCATCGCATAAGCCATCTGGGGGCCCCGGTGTGCCCGCACGGAAGATCACTCTGGCGACAGGTCACTCTCACGCACACCCGAATTCTCTCTCCCGTTTCGAAGGTCACCGTCGGAGCTTGCGTATCGCCAACGGGGCTGGTAGGCCAAGGGGACGGCTCGAAGCGGGGCGCCACGTCGCTGCCAAGCCGCCGGAGGCTGGCAGGCAAGATGGGGCTCTCCCCGTGGTGCACGAGCCCCCTGTTCTCCTGAAGCAGGACTGGCACTGCACATGTCGCTCGACTGCCTCCTCCCTCCTCCGAACAAGGCCTGTCGGCCCTCGGCGGCGCGTGGCCTGAAGGAGCAGAGTCGCCCCGCAGCCGTGTCTCGCCGTGCACCGACGAGTGGCGCCACCCGCCTCTGGGCCTGCCTGGCCCACGTGATGGCGAAAGTGGCTCGTGGCGCGCCAATGGGGGGCTCCTTTTCCTGGTCCTTCCGTGGAGGACTCCCTGATGGGGGTCCGAGAAGATGGGGTCGGAGGATCACGCCGCATCGCCAATGCATCGCCGATGCATCGGCGCCGCCGGCGTGGAGAAAATCGGGCTAGCGGCTACACATCGAACCGCATCGTCGATGCATCAGCGATGCGGCGCGATCCTCCGACCCCATCTGCTCGGTCCCCGTTTGGGAGGCCTCGATTCCAGCAGCCTCTCTCTGCCTGGGCGA
Source organism: Prorocentrum cordatum (assembly GCA_963575745.1). Lineage (NCBI taxonomy): Eukaryota > Dinophyceae > Prorocentrales > Prorocentraceae > Prorocentrum > Prorocentrum cordatum. The sequence continues at coordinate 261,362 of CAUYUJ010016237.1, read as the reverse complement.
AGCTGAAATCAGTCCGGGACCGTGTGGTGGCCGTCGGAACCCTCCAGCACCCCATTGCGAGCAGGCTTCTGGAGGAGGAGGAAGAGGTGGAGGTGGAGGAGGAGGAGGAGGAGGAGGAGGAGGAGGAGGAGGAGGAGGAGGAGGAGGAGAAGGAAGAGGAGGCGGAGGACAAGCAAGCCTCAGCACAAGGCTGAGCCGGGCAGGTCTCAGAACAGGGGGGGAGCCGACACGTGCGCGAGAAAACGCAGGGCTCAACGTCGGCGGCGTTCGGGGCGGAGGGCGCGGGGGGAACGGGACAGTTTTTTGGGCCCCCCCCCCAAGTCTGACCGAACGTGGTTGGGTGACAGTCGACCCCTGACCAAACAAAATGCGACTGCCCATGTTGGACATGAACTGACAACTCTCTGTAGCTGTATCGTTGGTCATGGGCCGCGTCTACATCGCAGAGCGGGGGGGGGCGGGCCACGCCTTGACAAAAGCCTTGCCACGATCTGTGGCCGCCGCGATCGCCGCGGCGACCTCCCAAACCGACCTGGAAGCTGTGCTCGAGGTCGGGTATCACACGGCGAGTACAGACGGGCTTGATTGGAGAGGACACGCGAGAGGACACAAGACCCTTTCGAGGGCCACATCGCCACAGGAATGTACGAAGCATGGGTCGCGAGACACAGGACACAAGGGTACCCTTGATCTGGCAGGGTCGACCTACTAATCTGGGCCGCCTGTAAACGATGCGCTCCACCGCAACGCTGACCAGGGCGCCTCCGCCGTGATGGACGTCGGCCGACGTGCTCGGCCGGTGCCCGAGTAGCGGCGTGCCCCCCAAATGATGGCCCCGAGACGACGGGGCAGTCGCCTTTGCCTAAGGTTAGGCCTGGCGTGTCCCCTTAGAGGCGGATCTTGGGACGAAACATGAAACAAACACTCCAAAAAGACCCGGGAATGTTCAAAAATGGTAGGAAAATCGTCCCCCGACTATTTTCTGACTATTTTGGAATATTCCCCCTGTAGAGGGACAGGCCCGACTTACTCCTAAGGAGCCCGCAAGGGACGTGGACGCCCCACCACGTCCATGAGTACGGCCGCCCAGTCCGCGAGACCAGCCTCGTGCTACAAGCGCCCGCGCGATGCGTGCTCTCGAAACCAACGTGGACTCATGCGCGTGTTGGGGAAACCCAACCGCACCGATACTGTTACTCCCCGGACCTCTCCCGGGGTACGGTCTTACCAGAATCTCGAGGCGAATCCAGCGGTGGCGCCCTTGTCTTCCTCCTCTGACTTATGCTCCTGCTTCCCCTCGGCTGGCGCGCGCAGCGACGCTCTGGACGGTCGTCCGAGCCCGACGGGGGCGCGGGAGCGCGCCGGACGGCCGCCCGCTCTGGTGCCAGAGGGACCGCCAGAGGAGAGGACAGGCGCGGCCGTCGGCTGCGGCTGCGGGCCCCGGCCGCCGCACAGCGCACGCGGGCGGGAGCAGACAGAGCATGGCAAGGCCGATAGCAAAGAGGCGCGGCGCAGGCAGAATTCCTTGCACAGGACACGCGACAGGACAGGGGTCAGTCAGCCCGTAGCACAAGGATACGCGGCAAGGGTGCAAGGGCCTTGCAAGGCCATGTCGACACTCTGCGAGCGGGGCGCGGCCAGCGAAGGCGGCCAAGGATGGGCCGAGGAGGCCAGGATGCCAAGGTACCCTTGGGGGAAGGTCGCCCACCCTTCCTGTGCGGGCTGACGGTGCGCTCCAGGCTGGCAACCGCCTGGGGGGGCCCTCCTCCTCCTCCTCCTCCTCCTCCTCCTCCTCCTCCTCCTCCTCCTCCTCCTCCTCCTCCTCCCCGCTTCCTTACTGATGGGGGCCCCCTAGTCGGGCAGCGGCCGAGGCCGCCGCCCGTCGGCGGCCTGCCTCGAGAACGGCTCCGCCTCCCGCGGGCGGCCCGCCGCCTCTCGGGGCGGGCGCTCGGGCGCCCGCCGCTGCACGTCGTCCGCCGCCCGTCGCCGCCGCCGCCGCCATCACCTGTCGTGCCGTCGTCGTGGCTGCGTCGTTGCGTCGTTGCGTCGTTGCGTCGTCGTCGTCGTCGTCGTCGTCGTCGTCGTCGTCGTCGTCGTCGTCGTTATCGATGTCATTGGCGTTGTCATTGCCGTTGTCATTGTTGTCATCGTGGTCGTCGTCATCGTCGTCGTCGTTGCGTCGTGTCGTCGTCGTCGTCGTCGTCGGTCGTCTGTCGTTGTCGTCCGTCCTCCGTCCTCCCTCGTCTGTCGTCTGTCGTCCGTCGTCCGTCGTCCATCGTTCGTCGTCCGTCGTCGTCAATCGTACATGGATTAGGAGGGCGGACAACTTTCCAAACGGGGCTCTCGCCAGACACTTCTTCGACCTTCGACCTTTTGACCCAGCCTCTTGGCATGTCTTACACCTAAAAAAATGAAGGTCAGATCCTTTTCAAAACGGAGCTCTCGCCCGAATGAAGGCCCATGGCCAAGGGGCACTTGTCCTTCACGGAAGCGCTTGTCGTAGTGAAAGAGAGACCGTGTAGGGGCTGATGAGGAGTGGTCATGAGAGGGGGAGGGTGTGTTACAGCATCGTCGATGCATCCTGGGGGGGTTCTCTTGTTCTCCTCCTCCTGCTCACTCTCCTCCTCCTCCTCCTCTTCTTTATCATCCTCGATATCATCATCGTCATCAGCATCACCATCAGCATTATCACCACCACCACCATCACCATCACCATCATCATCAGCATCCTCCTCCTCCTCATCATCACCATCATCATCATCAGCATCATCAGCATCATTGTCATCATCACCATCATCGCCATCATCGTCATAATAATCAGCAACATCATCATAAGCATCATCAGCATCATCAGGATCATCAGGATCATCATCATCATCATCATCATCATCATCATCATCATCATAGTTTTTATCTCCATCATCAGCATAATCATCAGCATCAACATCATCATCATCATCACCACCATCAGCATCAGCATCAACATCATAATCATGATCACCATCATCATCATGATAAGGATCATCATCATCATCACCATCATCATAATCATCATCAGCATCATCATCATCATCATCATCACCATCATGATCATCATCATTATCATGATCATCATCATCAGCATCATCAGCAGCATCATCATTATTAGTATCCCCTTCCTTCTCTTCCCCCTACCCCTCCTTCTCCTCCGCCGCCTCCTCCTCATTAGCCCCCTTCCTTTTCGACGACGACGGCGGCGACGACAGGAGGATGCCTCCAGAGCTTAAAAAGGCAAAACGTCCAAAAACCTTTAATCCTTTGTCCTTGAGCATGGATCCTCCGTCGACGACGACGACGACAACGGCGGCTGCGGCGTTAGCGGCGGCGACAGCAGCGACGGCTGTGTCTCACATGCCTAAGGAGAGGGGGGGCCACGATTTCTCCGCACCTGTCCCTCCTGCTTCTGCCAGGCACACTTTGGCAGATGTTGCTTCTGCATGCTCGTGTCAGGCATCGCTTCGCGTCGTGTGGCCGCAGCCGTCGACGGCGAAGCCCCGGCGACGGCGGCTTGGACCCGTCGCCTCCAGCGCGCGCGCCAGGCCGTCGGCGCAGCCTAGGGTGTCCGGGTGCATCGGCCCCAGCGCCTCGCTGCGGTCAAGGAGGAGGGGAGATATGTTGAGGAGGAGGAGGAGGAGGAGGAGGAGGAGGAGGAGGAGGAAGAGGAAGGGAGGCAGATCGAGGATGAGGAGGATGAGGAGGAGGAGGAGGAGGAGGAGGAGGAGGAGGAGGAGGAGGAGGGAGGGGAGGGAAGGAAGGAGGGGGCGGGGGGGAGTGCAGGGAGGAAGCGAGGCAGGGAGGGGAAGGGGGGAGGGATGATGGAAGAGGAGAGGTGATGCTGACAGGGAGGGGGCGGAGTGCATGGTATGACTGTTGTGTTCGGCTTCCAGCTCGGATGGAGGAGGAGAGGAGGAGGAGGAGGAGAGGAGGAGGAGGAGGAGGAGGAGGAGGAGGAGGAGGAGGAGGAGGAGGAGGAGGGGAGGGAGGAGGGGAGGAGGAGGAGGACGAGAAAGAAAGGACGGGGAGGAGGAGGAGGAAGAAGAGGAGGAGGAGGAGGAGGAGGAGGAGGAGGAGGCACGCTCCCTCACTCTGTGGAGGGGGGGGGCCGACCGTCTCTCTCAGGCCAAGTGCGCGCGCCAGAGCACGCAGCCGCGCGCTCACGAGGCGGCACCAGTACAGGCGGCTCGAGGGCACGGGCGGCGGGGAAGGAATCTCAGGGGCAACGTCAGGGGGGGATAAGAATGGAGGGGGAGGAGGGGGAGAAAGGGAGGGGGATCGATGATGATGGTGAGGATGATGATGATGATGATGATGATGATGATGATGATGATGATGATGATGATGATGATGATGATGATGATGATGATGATAATGATGATGATGATGATGATGATGATGATGATGATGATGATGATGATGATGATGATGATGATGATGATGATGACGATGACGATGACGATGAGTGAGTAGAAGGAGGAGGAGGAGGAGGAGCAGGAGGAGGACGAGGACGATGAGAGGCGGAGGAGGAGGAGGGAGAGGGGAGGGACCTCCAGGGCATCCGAGCCAGGTGCTTCGCGCCGCGCCGAGGCGCGGTGTTCGCGGCACTCGTGGCGCCCTCCCGCGCCGTGCCCTGGAGAGGGAGGGCTCTCTGCGGCCCAGGCCGCGGAGCGCGAGGCGCGGGCGCGCCCTCGCGCCGCTGCAGCCAGGCTGCTGCGATAAGGAACGCCAGGCGAGCGACGATCAAAACCGGGTCTTACGCGAGATGACGCATGTACGTATGTATGCATGTGTGTACGTATATGGTGTATGTGTGTTTGCATGCATGTATGTATGTATGTATGTAAGTAAGTAAGTAAGTAAGTAAGTAAGTAAGTAAGTAAGTAAGTAAGTAAGTAAGTAAGCAAGCAAGCAAGCAAGCAAGCAAGCAAGTAAGTAAGTAAGTAAGTAAGTGAGCACGTACGTATGCATGCATGTATGTGTGCATGTCGTATGGATATAACACACATGGGCGACGAAGAGAAGCGGATCTGACGCGAGATGGCACAGCGACCTTACGCGGTGGCTTTCGCGGGCCGCCAGCGCGGCACGTCACGATGGAAACGGGGGCGCTGACGCGCGGCCCTACGCGGGCAGCTCGCGCGCCAAGGTCGGCGCAGACGACCCCGTTTTCTTTGCGCCGCCCAGATGAAGGACGAGGCCCCTTTCTGGCACCAGGAGAGCCTGGATGCACGTGGCGGGCTAGAGGAGCAGCCATGTAGGGACCTAGGGAACATCGAACCCCTTCCTGACCCAAACTGTTCCTTGCTTCAGCGTCTTGGCTGTGCCTTCGCACCCAGTGAGGAGCCGCCCCTGCCATCTTCGCGGCTATCTTCGAGCCCGATGGGGTGAGGGAGGGGGGGGGGAAGGGGGAGAGCACAGGGAGCGGATGAGGACAAGGAGAGGGGGAAGGGGGCGCCAGATAAGGGGGAGGGTGCAGGAGGAGGGGAAGGCGGAGGAGAGTTCTGGAGTTAGTCGCAACTGTTCGCGGCGCGGCGCTGAACAACAGCCGGCCGCATCGTGCCAGAGGCCGGCCGCGGCGTCGTTGGTTTGACGACGTGCAGCTCTGACGGCGCATTTTTGTTCTTTCTCCCGAGCTCTGCACAGGGCCGACTTGTTCGATCGGGCGCAACGCAACGCAACTGTTCGCGCTGTCTTCTGATATGTACACTCAATGGAAGGTCTTCAGCAGCTTTCGAACGTTTGTGCGACTGTTAGTTGGAGTTTCCCAAACTAGCCCCCTCCAAAGCAATGTGGTCGACTTTCGACAAATCGCTCAGGGAGGAGGGCTTTGTCACAGGTAGGTATTGGCGCGGCGCGTCGAGCGCTACCAGTCCCTCCCCCCCCCTCCCCCACGCGCTGCCTCCCCCCCGGCGCCAGACCGCTGGCCGCGCGACCCGATCCGAGAGCACAGTTGGGCATGGAAGCGCAGCAGGTGGGCGCGCCGAGTTTGTCTGGGCTTCGCCAGGGGTTCCCCGAAACCTGTACCGACCAGCAGCCCGTTCAGAGGCCACAACGAGGCCCTCACCCAACTAGTGCTGAACCATCGGAAGCAAGCTCTGCACATTTCGCATTACCCACTTGGAATAATATATGCCGATATTGGCTTTGCTTGAACCGTAGCTCTCTTCCCTCCCCCTATCTTCCCCCGCCCAGCCCTCGTGCAAACATCAGTCACATTTGCGGTGGTACGACCACAGCTATGGGCTTCGTTTTGTTTTCGTTAGCTGCCGCAGCGACGTCGCCAGCAAGGTGCCAGAAAAGACCCTGCCACGATCGACTGTCCTCACAGGAGCCGGCGCATCCTCTGGGTAAGCAGGCTATCGGCCACGCGGCGGGGACAGATGCCTGTCCTCACGCTTGATTGCGCAAACTCCGTCTACCCACGTCCATCTCTTTGGCTGCGGCCCCGGCAGCCCGCACCCCCCCCCAAGCGGCGCGCCGTCCCGTGACCCACTCTCCCACCGCTGCGACCGTCATTCGCCAACTCTGTCTTCCATGCCTTCTACTCTCTCCCCCGCTTCTTTCTGTTGCCGTCCTCCTCCTTGCTCCACTCCCAACTGTTCCCTGCTTCCCTCTCCTTGAATAGGGCTCGACTGTCCTCCGACGTCGTCTTCACTGATTTCCGACTCTGGGTCGGTTTCTGGAGCCCCTGGGGCCCCTGCGATGGCCCTCAAGTAGGCCACAACTTCCTCCCGGGAGGCTGGGAGCAGCCAGAGAGGCCCCCAATGGGGCCTCGGGGCCACGCCGAGGACGGCCCTGAGAGGGTAGTCGGCAGTCTCGGCCAACCTCACCTCCAGGGACCAGTTACGGGACGCCCTGCTGCGGCCTCCCCGGGAGGGTCGGCCGCCGCGAGCCCCCATGCGGGAAGAGGGGATGTGTTTTTGTTTCCTCCACCGCGCACTTGAGCCAATCGGCAGCGCCACAAAACTACTGGGAGGCATCCGCATGCAGGCGTAGTGTCGCACTGCATTTGGATGACCTCCCTCCCTCCCAGGTTCATGCGGGCGTAGAGGCGCACCGCATTCCCCTGAGAGGCGCAAGGATGCACGCATGTACAATACTTGCGTCGCGCTGCTGCTGGCGACCCGGCCGCTGGTGACCTTTTTGAGGTCGCCGGAAGCCGTCGGAGGTCACCGGCCAGAGTTCCCTGGCCAACAAACATCTGTGCCCTTTTGGCGGCCGCTTGGGGCCGAAAAAAGGGCACCGGCCAAAAGTTAACACATGGGGTTACGGGCCTGGGCCCAGAGCTCAATGTCGTGCTTTGCAATGCTTCTCGCACCGCACCACATGAAACGGAGTTAAAACTGTTAAGCTCATGAGGATGTAACAATTTGGCGGGGCACTCGACTGAGGACCTATTCTAAAATATTTTAGAGTAGGTCCACACCCAGCAGATAATAACGGATGGGCCGGCACGCCCTTCCATGCCGAGCGCGGCCTTCGGCACCACTTTGGCTCTAGCCATTGGTGCTGGACTTGCTCGGCCTTCTGCCCGCTCCCACCCTGGCAAAATCAGGGAAGCTAGGGGGAGCGCCGAGGTGGTCACCTCGGTAAGGGCAGACGGTTGCGTGTCAGAGGGGCCCTCGCGGCGGCGGGAGGTCTGCAGCCGCTGGGGGGCTCGTCGCATTCCCCAGGCCGATCCCCGACATCAGCAGCTACGCTCCAGAAAGGAGCAAAAGGGTTATGCCTACACTTAAGAGCATCTGTACTACACTACAGTCCTCCTCCCCCCCCCCCGCCGCCTCCTCCTCTTCCTCCTCCTCCTCCTCCTCCTCCTCCTTTCCACCCTCTCTGGAGGTCCTCGGGGGTCTCCGAAAATCTCCAAGGGTCGTCTCCGAAAGTCTCCAGAGGTCTCCGACGGTCCTTGGAGGCCTCCAGAGGCCTCCGAAAGAAAATGACAGAAACGAGCCCGACACAACAAAAACATGCGAAACCGTCAAAAACCTCGCGGAGAGGAGTGGACAGGAGAGAAGGGGGAGAGGGAGGAACTCCGGATGCCTCGTGGCAGCCGTCGAGCGCCCGGCGGTACAGCGTTTCGGCCTCCTCGTGCCGCCTCCGAGGCAAATAGAGGAGGAGGGGGGGTGGGCCTGGGGGAGGGGGGAGGGCAAAGGAGGTAGTAGGGGAATCCAGGGGGAAGGAAGGGAGGGAAAAAGAGAACATGGACGGGGAGGAATGGAAGGGAAGGGAAAGAGAATGGGAGGGAAGGGGATGGAAGGGAGGGAGTGGAGGAAGGGGAGGAAATGGAGTGAGAGAGAGGGGGAAGAGGGGGGAGGTGGATAGGGAGGAGGCTCTGATCCGTTTGGCTCGGGTGGCGGGCGTCGGCCAGAAGAAGGAGGAGGAAATTGGAAGGGGGAGGACGATGAGGAGGAGGAGGAAGAAAACGAAGAACAGGAGGGGACCGTCCCCTGGGGACGGAGGAGGAAGAGGAAGAGGAGGTTGGAAAAGCAAGAGGATGAGGAGGAGGAGGAGGAGGAGGAAGAGAAAAGAAAGGAGGAATCAGGATGAGGAAGAAGAGAAGGATAATGAGGAGGAGGAAGCAGAAGATGAGGTTGGAGCGTCATAGGGGGGGGGGCAAGTCGTGTCCTCATTATCGCCCACGCTGCCGACATCGACGGGTGCCGCCGAAGGACATTTCGACAGCCTGCAGTGCAGCACGAGCTAACGAGTTCGAGTCTGCCAAACTGAAAAAGGATCGAATGCGCCTTACTATTTTGGTGGGCCATACGATAGAAGGATAAGTAGGATGAGCTGGATAATTTTGGCACTGAGGTGCGCGCGCGCGTGCAAAGGCGTATTCGTGGCCATGCCTCGCCCTCGCTGCATTGAAAGCTTTGGTTTTGGCAGAGTGCCCTGGCCATTTCCTTGTGCCGAGGTCGTCAATGTTTGATTCGCCTGCCCTACACAGGGTCTTATCAACATCGTTTGATTTGGCCAGCTTCTTGATTAAACTGGACGTGATTATATGGCCATGGTGCAGACACGCCCAGCCTTAAAGCGTGTTCGAAAAACTGTATTCTTTCGCTGGGATGGACCGCTCGGTTGCCCAAGCGCAGCTCAGCACCTGACGGCGAATCTTAATCGCAAGCAAAATGCCTGCAGGGTGAGGTGCGCCACTCATGAAGCTTATATCTGTCCAAAGCAACACGGATTTGGGACGCGGCCTGAAAGCTTGAACTAGTTAGGACCCCAGAAAAACAGCCAGGAAGGGGGGATGAGGCCAAAACCGCTCAAAATCGTTCCCTGGACCCCCCCCCCCCTGGGGTCCATCGGGTGCAATGTCTCACCTCTGATCCGTCGTTGATGGTCCCAGGGCCCGAAAACGGCCCCTGGAGGCCGAAACAAGCAAAACCCGTATCCCGACCCCAGAACATCGAGCCTGCCACCCTTTCCTGCTGGCTGGAAGTGCTGGGTCATCTCAGACCCGCAGCCGACTCCAACAGGGATTTGCTTATAAACAGGGTAAGCAATACCAGGTACGATCCTTTGGTCCATTAGCTCGGATAGTAAGAGCCGGTTAGGAGGAGGAGGAGGAAGACGAGGAGGTGGAGCGTGCCCAGAGGAGTCCGTCCACTCTACATGCCTGAACTACTGCTGTCACTACTGCTGCTGTTGCTGCCGCTGCTGCTGCTGCTGCTGCCGCGCACGAAATACAGTGGCGGCCGCAGCGATGGCAGCGGCAGGCCACGGCGATACCCGCGGGCCTCGACGACAGCGGCGGCAAGGGCGCGCCTGCCGAGGAGGGCTCGCTGCCGACGCCCAGCAGGAAGACGCGCAGCAAGACGAGTGGCGCCTACCAATCGTCCTGCTTCTTCGAGCGTGATCGGGCGGTGGAGGGAGGAGGCGAGGCGAGAGGAGAGACGGAAAAAGTGATAGAGGGTAACTACAAAAGCGAGCTGGCCACCTCTGAGTCCGAGCACGAACATCGGATGAGACGGAAAAGGGGACCGAAGACACACTGACGCCCAATACAAGAGCCGAGGGCAGTTCAGATAGTGAGCGAGCGTGTCTGGGCAGGCCTCACAACCCAGGACACAGCACGCAGCTCGTTGCATCCTCCCACCCGTCAGCCACCCACCAAGGAGAGTGCGCAGAGCGACATGCGACCACGCTGGCGGGGCCTGGGTCAGAACTCCCTGGAAGGTCTGCCAATCGGCAGGGGAGAAACGCATGCGAACTCGAGCATGTTTACGCACTCGGCGGGCGATGAGCGGATGGAGGGGAGGGGCCGAGAAGAGGGCACGCTGGAAAACATCAACGAACCGAGCCTGCCATCTCGGCCTTCTCCTCGGCTCCTCAGGGTCAGGGGGAGGGGGATCCTGAAAAAGAGCCGAGGCCTCCGAGCCCCCTGCGCGCAAGACCGCAGAGCTCGGGACAACCGTGCGCCGCCTCCCCCAGCGAGCCCGCGATCGCAGGGGCCTTCCACAAAGGAGGCGCCAGCACGGATCCTCACCACCACCCAAATCTCCCTTCCTCCCTCATGACCGTCCGAAGTCAAGCAATATTCGTCTGCCAGGTGCTGCACATGCGATCAGGGCTGAACGCATCAATGTCCCAGCACTCTGGGCAAGCACGCTGACAGGCTGGGGGGCATCCAGAACTCCTGAGCTGAAACCAGTCACTCCGACGGAACATCGAGAAAAGCACACGGAAGATTCTGGCCAGCATGCGTCGTTCGATCTGGGACTCCGTCCACGAGAGAGGAAAAAGCTGCATCTTGTAACTAAGCACCGTCTGGATCCGAGACTGGCACATGTCGAGAGAGGTAGCGTGCGGGGCTCCCAACGAGGAGCACCTGTCCATGGCCTTCCCGACCGGGGTCTCCAGGCATCCGGGGGGGCAACATCAGGACCTATGAGGCAGCCGAGGTACACAGTTTTGCTTGCAATCTTAAACGCGGTCCAGGACGGGCAAGCAAAAGCAAGGAGTTCCTCCAACCGCTTCTGGACTTCTGGTGATAACTCGGCCCAAAGCGGGATGGCAACACATTTTCGACACTTCAGAGCAAGCGCGCCAAGCTTATCGGCGAGACCGAAGATTCTGCCGAGGTGCCTCCACCCATCACGATGCCAGACGACAACTCCGATGTCATCTGCACGCGCTCGGACAAGCCCGCGACTGACACGGGTGAGGGAGATTCCCAAATCCCGAATGAAGGGGTTGACCGCGAACAGAAAAAGCGAGCCCGAGAGCGGGCGCCCCTGGAGGGCGCCAGACAGCATCCAGAAGAGGGAAACCTGCTCGTCCCCCTGGGCAGAGAAACACGTGTTTAAATAATAAAACACTGTCACCGCCTTCTTAAATCCGCGAGGGATCGGGGCCAGGGACACATTCAGGATCATCCACTCCTGCCGCGCAGAGGGGAAGGCCTGGGAGAAATCGAAGGCGAGAAGGGAGGGGGCATGAGTGGAATCCCCGCAGCGCCTGACACTAGTGATCCTCGCCATCGTGTCCAAATCCACGATATCATCGAGAAAGTTCCGCCGAGGCACGAGCCCGCGCTGAGAGGGGGCAGTGAGGGCCTGCATCGCACGAGTCAGGCTCCGAGTCAGCACGGCAGCAACGGTCTTGTTAGAGCTGTTCTTCAAGCCGAGCGGCCGCGCGTCGCTCGCAGCAGGCTCCAGCCCGTCCTTTGACGGGTCGACTCCAGGCAGCGGCTTCGGAATGAAGACCTGGAGCGAGGCGCAAAATTCAGGCGGCATCAAACGGCCAGGCAACGCCCAAAGCAACACCTGGCGCATAATTTTCGGGCCCGCCCCATGGCGCCAGGAGGAGAAGGGAAGCCCGTCAGGGCCAGGGGCCGAGGAGGAGACACGAGCCAGGTACCCAGAAATCGCGCCCGGGGAAGGAGGGGGAAGGTCCCGAAAGTCAAGACACGAATTGCAAAACTTCGGAGCATATCTCGATTCATTATGCGGCATCGGGGTCTCCTGACCGAAAATGGGGGCCCAGTGACTATTCAACGCCTGAGCCATCCCCATCGGGAGACGAAGTCGCCGCAGCAGAGCCGGAGGGTAGCACCCCCGCCAAGAACTTCCTTCTCCCAAAGGGGCGCCAGAGCCGCGAGCGGCGCGCAAGCGCAGCACGACGCGCTCGAATTCGCTGCTGCATCCCAGGGCGGAGCTCCCCTCGCGCCTCGGCTTCGAGGCGCTCGCGAAAAGCGCGCCGCTCCTGAAGCTGCAAGGAGCAGTGCAAGTCCTGGAATGCCCCAGGGTCCCGCAGCCACACCTCGCCGAGAGCCGACGCGCCCAGATGCCGCCGCGCCCAGCTGTGGCGAGCGAGGACGGCCCTGGCAAGCCGCGCATCTTGGCGGGAAACACACCGAGCCAACGTCCTGGAAACCATGGCCCGAGACATCATGGCACGGCTGTCGCGAGACAGCACCAGGTCTCGGGTCGCCAGGCCTGCGGCTTGCCGACATCGAGTGGCAAGATCGAGCGCCTCAGGGGCATCAAGGCCTTCAAAGCAGACGAGCTTCTCATACTCTGCCACAAGCTTGGGGAAGAGGGGATCAGAGACCACCATCCGAGGGAGAGGGCGAGGGCGCCAGCGATCATGCGGTCCACGCTGGCGAGCTGAGAGGACCACTGTGATAGGGCAATGGTCACTGACACCGCGCAGGAACAGCTCACGAGGCTCGTCCAGCCTAGAAACCGACTGATGGCCCTCACAGAGAATCCACGGGGTGGTGGCCGTAAAAGTCCTGTCGACGCAGGCCTCCGAACGGGTCCCCTGGCGCCAACACGTCGGAGCATCCGCAGCAAGCTCGGTGAGCTTGCGGAAGACTTGTTCCCAGAGCCGATCCCCAGCCCGACCCACCCGCCCCGCCCCCACCTCCGAGTTGGCGGTGTTAAAATCGCCCTGCAGAATGAAACCGAGATGCAGCGGGTCAGCACGGACTAACTCACATTGCGATCGGACTGTCTCCAAAATCTCGCGCAGAACCTCCGCTGGGATATCAACGTTATGTACGTTCCAATGGAACAGGCAAAAAGTTGGGGAGGTGATTTAAAGCATTAAAACACGCCCGACCAAAACCTCCTTAGGGACCATTGAAAGATGTTGCTCGGCCCAGGGACCCGACGGAATAAGAGTGGCCACTCCCCCCGTATAAGATTCCTCAGCATGCGAACTAAAAACTTGATGAGACACCCCAGCTCTCTGACACGCTTCAGCGACCGCGTCACGTGAGCCATGGGTCTCCTGCAGGCAAACAATAGCCTGGGGCGTGGCCAGTGCAGTCAGTGCACGGAGACGACGTCTGACAGCAGGCGCATCGTAGTGGCACAACGCACCGGCGTTCCAGGAGACATACTGCACGACGCGCCCGTCAAGCCAGTTGCTACCCGCACCACTCAACCTTCTTCGGAGCAAAGCAAGCCTTCCCGACCTCCATGACGCGGGCGTAGTCCAAGCCCATGTCCACGATGCAGTTCTTGTTCCACTTGATGACGGGCGGCTCGTGCGGCGACACCTCGATCTTGGCCATCGGCTCCCACTGGTAGGTGAGAACGCCTGCGTCTCTGTCCACGAACGCCCGTCGCGGCAAGGGGAACGCGTTCTCAAAGGCGATGCGCAGCTGGTGACAGGCCTTCTCACGGGCGATACCACACCGGTTCTTATCACGGCCGACGTACAGCTCCACGGGGCGCTGCCCAGGCCCCACTGCCTGGAACCTGCGCCATGCACCAGGGCTAAGACGCAGAGCCGCCTGACAGGGCCGCATCCTCGCCAAGATGGTCGCCTCCAGGGGGCCATGCGCAGCGCGAACTGACGGCCGAGCTGCGGGCCCTCGAGCCTGCGCTCTTGCCCGAGCGCGTAGGAGCAGGCGTCGAGCCACTCCTTGATGGCGTCCGCGACCATGCTCACACCGACCTCTTCCTTCGCCGTGATCGTGAAGATGCTCGAGTCAATCTCGCGATCCCAATCAGCAGTGCGCTGCAACGCCACCCGCGGTGGCGCGTGCTTGGCCAAGTCCAGCTCACCCTCCAACCGCTCTAGGCGCCGCAGCAGCTCGCGCTGGGCACCCTCCATCGCGTCCACGCGGGAGTTGGTCGCAGAGACCTGCTCCGTGAGCTGGCTGAAGAGCTGGGAGACTTTCGCATCGAACTTCTTGAACATCGGCGTCGTCGCTGCAGCGAGGGCGCCAGGGAGGCTCTTCTGCAACGACTCGACGCAGATAGCAGACACCTGATCCATACAAGACTGCTGGAAGTCGGCGAACAGCTCACGGTGCAACGCCTCCACCTGCCAAGCAGCGGCGGCGCCAGCCCAGGGATCGCCCGCAGCACCCCCGCCCTTCCCTGTAGCGCTGCCAGCACCACCAGGGGTGGGAGCAGCAGGCAGAGAGGCGCCACCCATGCCACCCACGATGGGCGTGTGGATCTCGAATGCCATGGGCGACGGAGGAGCCGTGCCAGCCGCTGCGGAGGTCCCGCGCGACTCCTGCGACGGGAAGGTGGCGAACTGCGAGAGGCCATCCAAGGCGCCGAGAGCGCCATCACCAGCACGGCCAGGGGCGCCAGCAGGCTCCTGCGATGGAAGCGTAGGGGTCGCCCCAGCAGGCTCTTGGACGCGACCCTCGAGCTCCGCCCGTGCAGCCGAGCCTGCAGCCCGTCGCGCAGCGGCAGTAGATCCTCCAGAAGAGTCGCCATGGCCACTGCGGGAGCGCCGCCCAGGGGATCCGCCTGCACCACGTCCAGGAGAACGCTTGGAGCGTCGAGAGGACGGGTCGCGCACTTTCCGTTGATGTCGGGGAGTGACCGGGGGCGTCGTAGCGAGTGGCACTGGAAAAATACCAACATCATCATCATCAACAGGAGTCGGAGCGCGAGCCCGAGCGCGCCGCCCAGGAGTCCCCTCACTCTTGGCCGCCTTGGACGACTTCCTGTCCTTGGCGGCTTTCTTCTCCTTCCTCTCGCGTCTGTCCTCGCCAACAGCAGGCCCCATGAGCACGAATGAAACGTTCGCGCGCACAGGAACGGGAAAAGCCTCCGTTTACCCGTGGGGGCGAGCGTCGGTGCGATGAACAAGCTCTGTCAGACCATAAAGGGTCTTGCCTGCCGCGGACTAGCGGTATCCACTTGTTCCTCTGAGGAACTAAACATCTTGAGCCAAAATGGCTACGGAGGAGGAAGACGAGGAGGAGGAGGAGGAGACGGAGACGGAGGAAGACCGTTTTGACTTGCAAACGCCGCGGGTACGATGTGTCACGCGAGGCGATCCAGAAGGTGGAGAATTACAGTGATGATGCGGAGAATGAGGACGAGGATTGTAGCTGCGGGGGAAGCCCGCAGGCCCTCCTCGTCATCCTCCTGCATCTCCTCTTCCTCGCCATTATCCTTCTCTCCTCCTCCTCCCTCTCTTCCTCCTCCTCCTCCTCTTTTTCCTACTCCTTCTCCTCCTCCTCGTCCTCCTCCTCCTCCTCCTCCTCCTCCAGTCATTTCCCTTACAACAAATTCCCTGTCGCACCCCGCGGCTTGTCGAAAGGGCGAGCTGGACGTTTCGCCTGAGACCTCCTCACCGCTATGGCCCTGAAGCTTCAACATTGGCAACAGCTTCACTGATTGAGGGCGGGCGGTTTTCAAAATGTGGCTCTCGCCTTGGCGCCGCGCACATTCGTGTTTCACTGATTGAGGGCGGGCGGTTTTCAAAATGTGGCTCTCGCCTCAGCGCCGCGCACATTCGTCTTAAACAATTACAAGAGCTTCACGGTTTGAGAGCGGTTCGTTTTCAACATGTGGCTCTCGTCTGAGGGCCACGCACCTTCGTCTTGAACATTTGAAAGGGCTTCACGGATTGATGGCTTTCAAACTGTGGCTCTCGCCTTAGCGCCGCGCGCATTCGTTTTAAACAGGTGCAAGAATTTCAAGGATTTCCATTGTCAATTTACCGGAAATGGTGTTTGGGAGGACTCAGGACTGTGAGGGTGCAACAGTTCCGTTGGCTCGCGGTGTTGAAGTCCCAGGAATGGCGCTCTGGCACGGTTCAGGATCGTCAGGACGCAGCAGTCAGGTTGATCCGCGCCGTTGGAGTCCCGAGAGCGGTGTTTCGGCATGCTTCAGGGTCTTCAAACGGTTGTCTCCCAATGAAGCAGTTCAGTCATTGGAAATGAACCCCTGTAGAGGCCTATGGAGAAGTAGCTCGTAGAGAGGGTTGATTCCAACATCGCTGATGAGTCTTGGGCTTACACTGGTCCTCCTCCTCCTCCCGCCTCCTCCTCCTCCTTCTCCTCCTCCTCTTCTTCCTCCTCCCCCTCCTCCTCCTCCCTCTCCCGATCCTCCTCCATGAACGCAGTGGGAAGGGATGGCAAAGAGAGATAAGATGTAAGACATGGCACGAAAGCAACTAATTAGCTCGTATTCCTGCCCCTCTCCGTCCTCCTTTTCCTCCTCCTCCTTCTTCTCCTTCCCTCCTCCTCCTCCTCCTCCTCCTTCTCTTTCTCTCTCTGTCCCCGTCCTCCTCTCCCGCGGGAGTTGGGACCCCGAAGGACAGATTCGACTTCCCAGCCTCGACCTGCACAGCAGCTCCCCCATCTTCATCGCGGTGGCCAGCGAGTCTGGGTGCCCCGCTCCCAGCGACGCCTCCCTGACCTGGGCGGCGAAGACTACAGCACTGTTCTCGGATGCGAGGCTCTTGGAAACACCACCCGTCCCGTCCAGTCCCCACCCGCAGGGGGGGCCCAGAATCCTCAGAGCCCTGGGCGAGCTGAGACCATGACCCATGCCAAGAAACACCCTGCTTGCCTCCAGGGTGCCCTGGGTTTCTTGGGTTTCGATGGTTTTGCGATGGAAGGCGTGGCGCTCCCACAGCCAAAATCAATGGACGTCCTGGGGCCTCAGGGTTGGGTTTCGTGTGGTTCTTGCGGACTGGCCTCCGCTGTAAGGAACGGCGGAGCTTCTGAGGCCACGGCGAGGTCCTCAACCCAGATCCACGGAACGGCCCGAGAACCGGGGCCCCTCCCGAGCCCAAAGTGGTCCTCAGCTCAACATGTTGGCGGTAGGCCGCCTGACTTCACGCAGCGCGGAGCGCCAAGCGCGGTCAGCTTCGCGCTCCCGCGCCGCGGCACGGGCAGCATGCCAGGCCCCCAAACGTTGTGCACGGGCGTCCAAACTTCGACTCGACCTTCCAAGAGATCGCTTGGCGTTGCTTACTGGGGGGGTGAAGAACTGTACACCGTTTCCTCTGCCTTTGGGACCACCGAGAGTTCCTTTAGGGGCCTCGACGGTGCGCAAACAGTGCACATTTCTTCACCCACCGTTTATCGTCCCTCCAACGCCCTACTCCTCCGGATGCTCGCGGAGGCCCGAAAACAACCAAAGACATCCGAGACCATCGATCCTCGAGTCTCGAAGCCACTGGAACATCGATGCGCTGCCCACGAGGTCTATGCGCCAACTCCCCATTATACGCTCGAATCGCCTGGACAATCGAATCGTTCGGGTCGCTCCTTTGGCTATAGCATTAGCTTTCCTGCAGCCTGAGATTTTGACTCGAATGAAGCTTCCGGTTTCGCTGCAGCTGAAGGTTTAGCTGTGCATGCACCTGGAGCTTAAGATGTATCGCATCAGTGTGTCTAGCATCACATCTAGCTCTAAACTGGGATTCCCATTTAGCTCGTAGTCGGCGGTTTCAGTGGCTGCTTGGTGACCTTAGCTTTAGCTTGTCCTTGATGCCTGGCTTGGTATTGGAAACCTGTTCTCGCTTTAGCTGTCGGTGTCGCTTGACGCAGCGATGCTTATAGAGCGTTTGGCCAGGCCTTCATGCTTGATGCAAATCTAGGAGAGAGCGTGATCCACCGCCGCTTTACTAAGGAAAATTGCCCCCCTCTTCCTCTGGAACCCGGGGGTCCCCCCCCCTCCCGAAAATCCACCCCCCCTGCTGGACCCCCCCCCCCCCTCCCCCGGCAAAACCCCTCCCCTCCCCCTCCCCCCCCCCCTCCCCTCGAAAACCGGGGGGCTCACTACCGGTTCGAACCCCCCCCCTCGAAAACCGGAGGGGGGGTCACTACCGGTTCGAACCCCTCCCCACCCCCCCACTCACCGCCAGCAAACGACTCCCGGTCCCTACCACCGTCCGCATCACATCCCCCACTGTTGTTCCCAGCACCACTGTCCTCACCACCACTGTCCCCACTGGTTCCACCACCGTCCCTACTGTCCCCACCAGTGCCCCCACCACTGTCGCACTGTCCCCACTGTCCCCACCACTGTTCCCACCACGGTTCCACTCTCCCCACTTTCTCCACGGCCCCAACCACTGCCCGACTATCCCCACTGTCCCCACTGTCCCACTGACTCCTCCGCTGTCCCACTGAGCTGTCCCACTGTTCCCACCACTGTCCCCACTGTCCCCACCACTGTCCCCACTGTACCTCTGTCCCATTGTCCCACCGCCGTCCTCGCCACCGCCTTCACCACTGTCCCCACCACCACTGTACCCTCCACTGTCCCACTGTTTCCACCTCATTCCCACTGTCCCCACACCACCGTCCCCACCACCACCGTCCCCACCACTGTCCACTGTCCCCACTGTTCCCACCATTGTCCTCACCACTGTCCCCACCACTACCGTCCCCACCACTGTCCCACTGTCCCCACCACTGTCCCGCTGTCCCCTCACCACTGTCCCCACCACCACCGTCCCCACCACTGTCCGCACCCTCACTCGGTTTTCGAGGGGGGGGGGGGGGTTCGAACCGGTAGTGACCCCCCCCCGGTTTTCGAGGGGGGGAGGGAGGGGGGGTTCGAACCGGTAGTGACCCCCCCCCTTTTCATGATGTGACCCCCCCCCTTTTCATGATGAACTGCGGGGGGGGGAGGGGTTCGAACCGGTAGTGACCCCCCCCGGTTTTCCGTTTTCTGGAGGGGGGGGGGGAGGGGTTCGAACCGGTAGTGACCCCCCCCGGTTTTCCGCCAGCAGCGGTAGAACACGCTCTTTCAAAGCTAGGTACATCAAAATCTCGAATCAAACATCGCGCCATCACTCTTTAAGTATAAACCGATGATTCGCGATTGCTGCGGAATTAGCGTCAGTGCTCACTCAAGATTCACAACGAGCTCAATGTTCGCATTCAAATTTAAACCTAGCCTTGTCTCAGTAGTTGCTTTGCTTTAGCTGAAGATGCACCTGAGGTTTTTGAGAACTGTCGCATCACCTTGAATTTATATGACAGAAGGCCTCGGCGTTTGTCTTAACGCTAGACGCTAGCTCAGCTGCAACCTTCGCTCAGGATTGCGCAGCAGCTTTGGCGTCACCAAACTCCTGCGTTGTTCATTAACTTCAGCTGTTGCATCACACTGACCTTACAGGAAACGCCCCAAATGGATCCAGTTTCAGCTCTACTGCAACATGATTAGTTGATCGCTTGATGTGGCGTACACTACCTCTTTCGATGCAGCCTTGGACATGCCTAAGATTTTCAAAGCATCCCCGTCGGCTGCTACAGCCCAGCACCCCCTGGCAGAACGCCAAGAAGACGGCCGGAATTGGGTGCAAAGGGCACATGAGAGGACACGCCCTCTTCCAGGAGCAAACGGTGCTCCAGACATCAAAGTAAGACGAAACGCGATAGACAGGACACGAAGGTTGGAGGGGACAAGGGGGTCTGAGCTAGTTGGGCCCCGAGGAAACAGGTCAGAAGAAGGGGGGTGAAGGCAAATCCAATCAAAACCGGTCTCCAGACCCAGGCCCATCTGGTGCAATGTTTCATCACCTGTTTTTGACGGTCCTGGAGCCCGAAAACGTCTCCGAGGACGAAAAAGTAAACAACCTTCTCAAAGCCAAAAAGCTCGAACCTCGCCCCCCCCTTCCTGCTGGCCAGAACCAACGCTGGGCCACCGCAGACCCCCAGCCGGCTCCATCTCCAAGCATCAACGCGATAGACAGGTTGACCTACAGTCGGCCCTGGGCCAAAAGAGCATCCCTCAAGAACATGAGACCCTCCGCCGGCCAAAACAAACAGAGCATCCAAGGGTTCCATCCCGAGGATGCACCGACATCCCTCCCCGTCGCCCGAAAGGTCATCTCAAGGTTCGCCCCCAGCATTCGGACTGTCATCTCAGCATCCAATCCCCCAAAGTGGTGAGGATACCTGTCGAGACGAGGGGATGGACGCAGGGATGACGAGGAGGACGACGGGGATGGGCGCGAGGACGCACGGGGGGATCATTGGGGGGACGCCGCGCGGAGGCCACAACACTGGCAGCGATCCTTGCAGCCTTGGGGTACCCTCCCCGAACCGACCTCGATCTCATACCTCGGTGCAGCTGCACCCTCAGACCTGAGACTGAACACCTACACCGGCCCAGGCCTGGGCCAGCCCTGGGCCCCTGGATCGGTGGGCGCGCCCTCCTGGGCCTGTCGACTGGAGCTGGCCCGAGCAGTCCGTATCCACCCGACCACTGGTCCTCCTGCTTGCCCTTCCCGCGTGCCCGCCCGCCTGCCCGCCCGCCTGCTTTGTCTCGCCGGCCATGGCCTCCCGCCAACGCGTTCACCGTCGCCCGCTTGCTTCTCGCACAGTCGGACCCAGGACAGAAGAACATCCCCCAAGAACATGAGACCTCACGCCAGCCACAATGAAGGAGCATTCGAGGGTACCCTCCCCCAGGATGCACAAGAACATCCAACGAACACGATGAACATTAGGGCTCCCTCCCCAAGCCGGCCTCGATCTTATACCTTGGTCCGATTGTGACCTTGCTGACTTCCCGCCGCCGCGAAGCACAGACTGCCAGGAGCCAGCGGCGGAACGCCACAGCCTCGAGCAGAGAAGCCACGGGTCCCTTTCTGTCCTCCAACGAAGGCAACCTGAATGAGCAACATATTCCAGCCGACAAAACGTGGCTGCTTTTGCGGCCGCGCCCGGTGGAACATCACAACGGGTGCCAACGTGAGATCGGGTACACCATGCCAAGGTCGGGGGCGGCCAAGAGGGGGGTGCCCAAGAGGAAGGTGCAGATCATGGCCGGCGGCATGTGCGCGGCCCAAGGGCCCAAGGGGGGGGGGCCAGGGACGCAATGAAGTAAGAAGGGCGCCATGAAACCTGGGGAAATATCATGGCCCACGCCATGAACCCCCCCCCAGTCATCCCCCCCCCTTAAAACAGGGCTAGGATCGGGATAAATCGCTCCAGAGCGTTCCAGAGCGCTCTCAGAGCGTTCCGGAACGCTCTGGAGCGGCCGCGGCGCCCAATACATCCTCCAAACCCGCCGATTCTCAGAGATTTCGAGTTATCCCGATCCGATTTTGTCCCGATCTCCTCGTCGTTTTGCCCCTCTTTGCCGCCCCCGACAAGGGAAGAGGCCACGGGTTTTGCTGCATCCCTCTTTGCCACGGGGACTGGCCCGGACAGGGTCGGTGGACAGCTGGCGCCCCCAGAGGAAGGGGCCCATGGACACACAAACGAGTGCACACACAAAGCCCAGGATTCCCCACATTTTCCCTATATCTTCTGGGTTTTTGTATTCCCCCCCGCTTCCCATATTTTCTCGGGAATCGACGATTCATTGTGTCGGTGTGCTTTTTCTCCTCCTGACCAGGAGGGGGCCGGGGCCCTCGGGCCCCGCCTCTGCAGTGCGTCCCTCGAGCCACCTCCAGCTGTGCCGACCCGCGAGGGCCCCGAGAAGCGTGGGGGTGGCGTGGGGTGGGGTGTACAGGCTCCTGGCCCCGACCAAGAGGGTCTCCACGCTACCCCAGGGCCCAGCATGGCCCTGGCTAGGGGTGGTGGTGGTGGTGGTGGTGGTGGTGGTGGTGGTGGTGGTGGTGGTGGTGGTGGTGGTGGTGGTGGTGGTGGTGGTGGTGGTGGTGGTGGTGGTGGTGGTGGTGGTGGTGGTGGTGGTGGTGATGGTGAGTAGCTGCCTTCTGTGGAGGAGCGCTAGAGAGAGAGAGAGAGAGAGAGAGAGAACAAACACAAGAAAACAAGAGGAAGAGAGAACGAGAGAGAGAGGGGGGGGAAACAAACGAAAGAAAGAGAGAGAAAGAGAACGATATATATATATATATATAGAACAAGAGAGAGAGAGAGAGAGAGAGAGAGAGAGTGAGAGAGAGAGAGAGACCGTAACAAATAAACGACAATAAACACACAAACGGCTGCAGAAAGAGAGAAAGAGAGATTAATACAAAAACGGCTGCATTGCGCGCCAGTTTGGGGCAGAACTGCCCGCTGTGGTCTCCCCGCAAAGCCCCAATGTCTCCTTGTGCTCTTCGGGCCCCACAGGGAAGTTCGGAACGAGCCCAGGTGCCACAGGAAGGCTCTGGTGGGATTACAGCTGATGGGAAAGACCTGGGCCCGAGAGCATCCAGGTCTCGTTCAGACAGAGACTCTCTGGGAACCTCGGCCTCTAAGGTCCTCCCTCCCTTCCGATGTGACGGGCAACGATAGGAGGGGACCCGCTCAAGGGGGAAACATCGAGCTTGGATCGGCGATACATAGCCGATAGATTGGCGACAGGCCCCCGATAGCGCATCCGCACGCTCCTGGGCGGGGATGGGCCATCGGACCCCAATCGTGGAAGAATGGGCGATTGGGGGTCGATGCGTCCTTCCCTGAGCCAGACCCCACTCTGTCGTAACCGTATTTGGTTTTCGGATCATCGCTCGGCTCACCAGAAGCCGTTCGGGACGATCCGGGCACCCCCGGAACGCTCTCGGCGAGGCGCAGCCGAAGCTGAAAAGCCGCCGAGAGCGGACGCAAACAACCGAAAACCTGAAACCTTACACCTCGAAACTTCGCCCTCCCGTGAGCCGATCCCCCCCTCGAACGTTGCCCCTGAAAGGCCCTCCCCTCCTTGCGATGCCACGCCCCTCTGCCCTGCGCATCACGCTGCGCGAAGCGCGGGCTGCTTATCTTCGAGCCCCCGCGCATTACCGCCCCCTGGAGAACAGGCCGCGAAGCGCGAGGCACTGGTTGTCTGCGCGGCCCCGCGGGTGACCAGCCGAACCTCCTCCACCTCCTCAACCTCCTCCTCCTCCTCCTCCTCCTACTCCTCAACCTCAACCTCCTCCTCCTCCTCCTCCTCCTCCTCCTCCTCCTCCTCCTCCTCATCAACCTCCTCCTCCTCGTCCTTCTCCTCCTTCTCCTCCTCCTCCTCCTCCTCCTCCCTCGCTCCCTCACTGCCTCACTCACTCCCTCCATTCCTCCTCCCTCCCCCCCACTGCCGATGCACTGAGCCCTCCTTGATGAATCGGAGAGCTCTGGCATCTGGCGGTTCTGGACGATGTATCGGGCGATGCGGCCGCTCCAGAGGGCTCTGGTCCGGGGCGCTCTGGGGAGAGTTGTCCCAATCCTACCCCCGCCAGCGGCGACCGTCCCTCTCGAAAAGAAGTGCGCCAGGCGCAACCCCAATCGGGGGAGTTCCCCCCTCGAAGGCATACACGTGCAGTGCACTGCCACGAGATGCAGTGCGACTCATAGCATATGAAAGCGATGGGTGGCAGCACAGCCGAGAACATCATGGCATAGCGTTGCACTGCGTTGACAAGCACAGCACTGCGTAGCATTGCGAAACATGACATCGCATGACTCAGTGTAAGTACTATGGCATAGTTTTACCATCGCATCGCACAGCAATCATGACGCAGCATGGCATAGCAACGTCAACTACTGCATTGTAGTTTACCAGCATTGTCAAGCTGTAGCATTACATTGCATGACGCAGCATTGCGTGGCTTAGCGCAGCGTATCATCGCATCGCTCTGCAAACGCCGCACATCATTGCGTAGCACTGCAAACCATAGCGTATCAGATCTGTGTACCGCTTGGCAAAGCATGGACACCTTACGGGCAGCAGACGCACAGCACAGCATGACATCTCTCAGCGTTGCACTGCATAGCGAAGCACCGTTTGCGTTGCGATGGACAGGCGCAACGGCCTGGGTGGCCGGCGGGGAAAGGCGCGGCGCAAGCCGATTCAAATTTCGCACCTGTGCGCGCGGAACGAGAGGCGGGGCGAGCGCGCCCCCCGCGCCCGCGCACGACAGCATCGGACCGCATGGTGGCGCACCCCTCAGTCGACGCTGGCCCTTGCACAGAGCCAGTCAGAGCCCCTGGGTAAAGCCAAGCAGGGGAGACATGGCGCCGCGCGCGAGTGCCCCTGCAGCGGGGGCGTCCTGGCTTGCATCAGCCTCCTGCTCCTCCTCCTCCATTCCTTCTCCTTATAAACAGCTTCTCCCTGTCGCACCCCGAAGCCAGTTTCAAGGGCGGGCCAGACGTTTCGCCTGAGACTTCCTCACCAGGTATGACCCTGAAGCTTAAAACTTGGCACCAGCAACAGCTTCACAGATGGAGGGCGGGTGGTTTTCAAAATGTGGCTCTCGCCTTAGCGCCGCGCAAATTCGTTGAAGACAATTGCAAGAGCTTCACGGATTGAGGGCGAGTGGTTTTCAAAATGCAGCTATCGCCTTAGCACCGCGCACATTCGTTTAAAAGAATTGTAAGAGTTTCGCGGGTTGAGGGCGGGTCGTTTTCAAAATGTGGCTCTCGCCTTAGCGCCGCGCATATTCGTTTTCAACACTTGCAACTGTTTCACGGATTGATGGCGGGTCGCTTTCAGAATGTGGCTCTCGCCTTAGCGCCACACACATTCGTTTTCCAAATGTGTAAAAAAGTTTCACGGATTGAGGGTGGGTGGTTTTCAAAATGCGGCTATCGCCTTAGCGCCGCGCACATTCGTTTTCAAACTTTGCAAGAGTTTCACGGATTGAGGGCGATTCCAATTCAAAATGTGGCTCTCGCCCTAGCGCCGCGTGCACTCTTGCTAAGTAATTGCATGTGTTTCCCGGATTCCCATGATCGACGTACCAGAATTTATGTTTTGGAAGGATTCACGACCATGGGGGCGCAACAGATACGATACGATGATTCGCGGTGTTGAAGTCCCAGGAATGACGTTCTGGCACGATTCAGGATCGTCAAGACGCTACAGTCAGGTTGATCTGTGGCGTTGGAGTGCCGAGAACAATGTTTTGGCATGCTTCAGGGTCTTCAAACGGATGTCTTCGAACGAGGCAGGTCCCTCTGTGGAAATGAACCGCTGCAGGGGCCTATGAAGAGGGAACTTGGGGGGAAGGCTTATTCCAACATCGTTGGTGACTCTTGGGTTTACACTGGTCCTCCTCATTCTCCTTCTCCTCCTCCTCCTCCTCCTCCTTCCCTCCCCCCCACCCCCTCCCTCCCTCCCTCTTCCTGGCTCCCTCCTCCTTCCCTCCCCCCTCCCTCCTCACTCCTCCCCCTTCCCCACTTCCTCCCTCCTCCGGACTCCTCCTCCTCCTTCCCTCCCTCCCCCTCCCTCCCTTTCTCCTCCTGGCTCCCTCCTTCCTCTTGCAGCAGGTTCGTGCCATGTCGACCCCAGCGCTGGTCCCTTACACCGCGGGGATCGTTTAACCTTGGACGATCGGCCGTTTCCGAAACGTCAGATCGTTCGCCATCGACCGATTTTGAATCGCCATCGGGTCGCCGCCAGCCGACACGACGGGAACCTACCGTACTCCCTCCCTTCTCACCCACCTCCCTCCGCTCCTCCTCTCTATCCATCCTCCTCCGCCTCCTTTCTGGCTTCCACCCCACGCTCACCTCCAGCACGCGCCGCAACAAGGGCTCTGCCTCGCTGTGGCGGCCCATGTCCCGCAGAAGAAGCGCTAGATCCTCCTGGCCACGGCGAAGGCGAGGACGAGGAGAATGGAGATGAGGAAGCGGCGGCGGCGGACGGACGGTGGAATGGGCGTTCGACCCGTTCTCAATCAGAGCTCTAACATGGGAAAACTTGAGAAAAACCGACTGAATCGCTTGAAGGGCTGACGAAAAAGGGAAAACTGGCCGCGAAGGACAGAAATGAGGAGGGGGAGGAGGGGGCGGGGGATGAGGCCAGGTGCGTTCGCGCCACATCTGACATCCCGACCCCTCCCACACATGTCTCACCATTGTGCTGATCATGTTTCTATCCTCCGACGGTTGTCATAACTGACCTGGAACCCCCCCTGCGGCTCCATCGTGTTATGATGTGCACGCAGACAGGCGAGCTGCGTACAGTGGAGGAAGAGGTGGAGGTGGCGGATGAGCAAGAGAAGCAGTTTTGAGGGGGCAAGAAACAACACATTATGATGAGGACCGAGGAGTTAACAGAGGAAGAGGAGGAAGAGGAGGAGGAAAAGGAGGAGGAAGAACAGCAGCAACAGCAAGAGCAGGAAGAACGGGAGGAACAGGAGGACCAGGGAAGGAGAAGGTGGGACAATTTGGGGGCGACAGCGGCTAGGAAGAACTCGGATCCAGAAGTGCACCCCGCGATGGGGACGGAGCAATGTATGAGATGAGGCGAATACTGCAGCGGGAACACCGTTTTGAAACACCAATAACGCTCCTATGGAACAAAAACAAATCTACGTTTGAACTCTTATGTGAAAAGAACTAAAAATGAAAGGCGACCTGCTCGCACAAAGACAGGGGAGAGAGGATAGTAGTACTCACATGCGAATGGCATGTGACATCGTGGATTCAGGCATCATCTTGATCCAGCTGATAGGCTCTTGTTCAGTGTGCTCAGATTGATATTCTTCCAACGATGGTATCAGGCTACGCCTCCGCGACGTAGTGTTTGACGCCATAGCTCTTGTGTCCGTTAAGCGAATATGCTACAGTAGTGTGTGAACACGCGTGCGCGAGAGCGCCCGACCCGGGGCAAGGGGGGCGCGCGCGTTTTTCTTCGGCACCTACGAGCACAAATGGCTGCAAACGCGCAACGTCAGCAAATGCTCCGCCATCCCTCATTTGGAGGGGGAAGCTGGGGCAGGAAAATATAGCGAGGCGAGCGTCAATAATTGCTCCCCCCGCGACCGCCCCGGCACGGCATTGCCGCGCGCGGGTGGGCGCCAGCCTTCAGCTGACGCCCCGAGCGACGGTGGGGCGCGCGAGCCTGGTTTCGGCGCGTCCCGAGTGCCGACGTCAGCCTTGACCCCCTCCCCAGGGCACCTCGGCCCCGGCAGCGCCAACCGCAAAAAGCGCTCCCACGGCGTCATCAACAGGGAAGTGAGCGCACCTGACACGGCTCTTCGGGACAAGCCGAAAAGGGCCGGCAGGTCCCACGTGGAAGGGGGCGCGCTAGCGCGCCCGCCGCCCGGCGATCGGCTTATAGGGCCACTGTGGCCTGCCGCCGCGCTTCGTCCCGCGCCGGAACGCTCGGAGCACAGCTCCAAGGCTTTCGGGGGAACGCTAGGAGCACAGCTCCAGTACGCCCCCCAATCCAATCACTACCTCTCACCAGCGCCTATCCTCGCGCCTTTGGTCGCCGCGGCCCCAGCTGCTGTTCCAGCCCCGCCAGTCGCCCGAGCCTCGCCCCGAGCTCCTCGACGCCCATTGGATCTGAAAGTCATGGCGCCATGGAGGGCGCGCGGGTTTCAACCTCCTCCGCGGCCCTCAGTCGGGCATCCGCATACTGGCACTTCTCCGCCGGGGGCCCAGGGCCAGAACCTGACGACGCTGCAGCCGACAACGATGGTCTGTCATGTAGTTCCCATTGCGTTGGCTCCGCCTCGGCGGCGAAGTGCAGCTCGTCGAACCTGTGGTTCCTGACTTCCGCGACACTTCAGTCGCCGGTTCTTGGCGCCTCCTTGCCCCTCGCCAGCGGCTCCAGCGGGCGCGCGCGCCGCGATGGGCCAGCCCCGGGGCTGGGCAGATTCCGGGCGCTTGCCGCCCTGCTTGCCGCGAGCGCCAGGGCCTCTGGCACTGCCGACACAGTCGGCAGATGCCGGGCCCCCCTCATTTGTCGCCGCAGGGTTGACGTCGTCCTGCGGCCCCCCATATTCCACCAGCCCTTGGCCCATCTCCGTCTTCAGGCCCGCGGGCGCGGGGGACCATTCGGGGCGACCCGTCGCGGCTGGCCGCTGCCTCCGGCCAACCGACGGTTCCGCATCATCGGCATCAGAGCGGCGATCTTAGTCCCCGTCGAACGGATCGAGAATGGAAATATCCTCCCCCTGGAGAGCCAGCCTCCCGCTCACGCATGGCCACCATCCTCGGGGATGGACAGACCCCCCTTTAGTAAAACGTGGTTTAGTGAAGACGACCTGAGGCCAAAACCTGGCGGGCGCAAGCCTGGAAAATAACGGCCACGGCGCCCTCTCGAGAACCGCAAACGGACAATTCACCAATCGACGTGTCACTGTTGGGGGTTCTGTCCACCCCCGACATCCTCTGGCATGCGCAACCGCACTCGGGCCAGCGGCAGGAGTGCCGGCGCACGCCTGGACATAGATGCAGTGCCTGCCCAGTTTGAAGGGGCCCCAGGACACACAAATAAATACACACAAATAAAACGATTCCCCATATTTTCCTATATTATTGAGGTTTTTGTCTTCCCCACCACTTCCCATATTTTTGCATATTTTCCTGGGAGTCGACGATTAATTGTGTCTGTGTGTTTTTTCCCCTCCTGACAGTTTCTGCGCCTTCTTTGTCAGTGGGCGTTTCTGTAGCAGCCGCGTCCTCGCGCGATGTTGGGCGCCATGCGAAGAGTGGCCATGAGGCCATGCTGGAGCGTCGTCTTGCCTCGCGAGGCCTGGTTGCGTCGAAATGTCGCTGCTTCGGCTCCGGGCTGGGACCGCGTGTCCCGAGATTTGAGCCATCAAGCTGGGCGCCTGTATCTCTGGGAAGAAGAACGCAGGCGCCCGACAATGGAAGCGCCGGAGTATCCCTAGGCGGTTCTTGCGCGCTTCAGAACAGACGAGGCATCCGTCATCCAATGGATCAGCCTTTCTGTGAGCTCCGCCGGCGAATGGGCGTCGTCGCTGTCACCTGGACTCTGGCGGAAAAACCGACGCGGCCCCATCCAGTCGATGCAACCAGACCTCGGTCCTGTGTCGACCCTGACCCTGCGACACCGCCGATCATTAACCGAGGTCCACGACTCTGCAGGGGCCACGACGCCGACGACGGCGACTCTGAAGGTTTGATGCGCATCGCTCCAATTGGGACGGAACTCCGCAGCAAGCGAGCCATCGGGGAAGACCCTAAATGCAGACGCGCCGAAGATCCGCGATGAAAATGTCGCGAGATATTAGCCCGACAGAGCATGCGGATTGTCCCAGTTGAAGACGCTGGCATCAAGGCCTTGTGCACTGTAGTCTTTCGACCACCCATTTGGCCGAAGCCAGCGAGGAAAATGATCGGGGTGATCGCTGCGCAGCATCTCGAGGCCCCGACGGACCAGGTCGACCGCTCCGTCGGCTGCGTCTTCCCTGGCTTCGACGACGCAGTCGTCGGGCAATTTGCTCTGTGAGTGGAAAGGGCGTTGAGGAACCTGTATTGTCTCGTCCCACTGATGTCTTTCTGTGGGGCAATCACCTTTCCAGCCATTGACTGGATCGCGGAGGTGATGTCGAGCGGGGCAACGATTTCCCCGGGCCGACGCCTGTCTGACGGCTCGTACCTGACGTAGAGCCGTTCGGGCGATATGACTCGGAGTGAACGGCCTCTGCAAGCGCGAATCAGCAGTGGCTTAGTCTTGGGCCGCTCTATCTCGCGGCCGCAGGTGACACAGTCACCAGACGGCCGCTTCCGCCCGAAGCTCTTGTTCCAGGTGGGCGGCTTGTCTACGGCGTTTTCGTCGTCTTCAACAGTCTTGACGCCGAGGGCATGTGCTGTGTCATTGGGCAACATAGCCAGGGCGTGCAAAAAGCGCGCCCAAGCTCTGTCGTAGCCCTCGCCCTGGATCATCTTGACAACGAACTTCGCCTCCACCCATCCTCCCGAGCTGAGTACGTCCACCGGGCTGTGCCGCGCTGAACCAGCTATCAGAGAGGCCAGCCGTTCGGCTTCCTCGTCCCCGACGCCACTGCACCAAGCATACGTGTGTCGGTCCTCGTGGAAGTGCATCGGGGCCACTGCATGAGACACGCTGGGCAGCTCGTGAGAAGGATTTCCTGGCCGCCCCGGAACGTGGGGAACCGAAGCCAGAGCAAGAATGGCATGGGCGATCCAGAACGTGGCAGCGGGCAAGTATTACGAACGAGAGGTGGTGACCGTTGGAAAGACGTTGGAGGAACCATCGCAGCCCTGGCCCCTGACCAGCAGAACAAGAATGACTCAGATGAGGGTCGTGTTCTGCAAGGACCCCTGTTACATGACACGCATTTATATGTCGAGACCTACGACTGGGAGTACAGCTCTGTCTGGCACAAACGGACCCAGAAGGACTTGACCCATCCAGGCGTGCACCCGATGCGCTGGTGGAAAGTGGGGGGGCCCCTGCGCGACAGAAGGCGCTTACCAAGCTCAATGCACATTGAAAAAGGTTTCTACGGGCCTGCTGACCCTGGACAGGACCTCCACAGCCAGCACTTTGCCTATTCATCATGGATTCAGGTATCATCTTGATTCGGTTGATAGGGTCTTGTTCCATATGTTCAGATGGATTCTCTCCCAATAACAGTATCAGGTTACGCCTCGGCGATGTAATGCTTGACGCCGTGGCTTCGGTGTCCGTTAAGGGAATGCGCCACACTAGTAGGTGAATGCGCGTGCATGATAACGCCCGGCCCGAAACGAGAAGGGGGCGCGCGCGTTTCCACCTAAGAACACACATTGCCGCAAACGAGCAACGTCAGCAATGGCCCCGCCACCCCTCATTTGGAGGAGAAGGGCGGGGCGGGAAAATATAGCGAGGGGGGCGTTAAGAATTACTGGAATACTTGTGGAGGTGGTAGATGACAAAGAGCATGAGGGCCAGCAGGATAAAGACTAGAATAGGTAGCTTCCTGGAGCACAACACATTGAAAATGAACGGATCGCCCAGCACATTCAGGAACAAGGACCGCGAGGATACCTCCAACACCAGCTCCAAGGCGGAGGTTCCCAACACAAAAAATCACCGAAATAGTCGCGCTGCACCGTCACTGAATTCCCGGCTGGCCCATGTACGTTTTGGAAACAGGGTACGTCGTGGGAAAAGAAAATTAGGCGAAGTTAGCAACACCTGAACTCCTGCACCTTGTGTCGTAAAGGAGGGGAGGGGGGGGAGCTTCCGAAACGCGATACGTGGGGGGGGTAGCTCCCGCTGGGCGGAACAAAGGGGGGGGGAGGGCAGGGGAGGTTCAAAGGTCGGGGTGGATAGCTAAGGAGGGACACCCCCGCCTTGGCGCGGTCGCCGCGTGGGCGCTCTCTCGAAGGTCTACCACAACAACGAAATCGAGGCTCGGGAACTCTTGAAGATTGAGGAGCATCGGTCTTCCGATCGCATCATGCCCAACTTCCCCGACCATCCCCGACCTCAGCTCCGCCCTGATGTCCGAGACTGGGGCCGCTGCTCATCGATAAGCCAGCTTCCCATAGGACCCCGCCTGCGAGGATGCCGCAAAGTTCGTTCGTCGCGTTTTCGCCCGAATTCGCTTCCGCACGTGCTCTTGGAATCCGAAAGTATTCGTTGCGAGCGGCCATGCGAAAAAGGGGGGGGGGCTGAGCTACCCACCCTCCCTTTTGGACTCCTCTGCCGGACCTCCCGCCCGCGCGCCATTTGGATCAAGGAAGGGCGCCGAGAACCCAAAGTGCGCCGAAAACCAGCAGGGTGCCGAAAATAATCACCAGCCTGGCGGAGGACCCAACCATACGCAGTTGTGAATATCGCAATTGTGAATATTGTCATCGGTGGCGCTCTCTATGGGGCCACGAACCGCATGAGGGGCGCGCCGAAATGCGCGGCGGGATACACAACGCAAACGAAGACGATAGGTCTGAGTGCGAGACACGGAACGCGGGTGAGTCTGAAGCGAGTGAGTCTGATTGTGAATGAGTCTGCGTGCGAGTGAGTCTATTTGCATGAATGCGAGTGGGTCTATATGCATGAATGCGAACATGGCTACACCTAGTGTAAACGCATACGCGTGTGAAGGATTCGGGCACGCCTGGCTCTGAGTACTCGTGGCACTGAGCGTGGCTGCCACAGAGAACCCCCCCGGAAAACCCGATGGCAGCGCCCGCGCGCCGCGACGCCCATGACGGCACGCCCCTTACGGGAATCGCGCCCGCTTCCTTCCCTTATGTTTCTCATTCTTTGCCCCTGCACTCCAAGGCCCAAGGCTGCAAGCGCAGCGCAGCGCGAAGCCCCCGCGACGCACACGGGTCGCCCCGAAGGGGTCCCAGCGACGCGCGCGGGTCGTCCGCTGTGCGGAGCAAAGAGAGCTAGCTGGCTGGCTGATGGTGGGCAAAGATCCAGCCGCTGGGCAGAGCGACGACGGGCGAGCGAGGAGCTTGGCAGAGCGCCGCGCGGAGTTCCCGCGAGGCGCGCTGCTCGCCCTGAGAGGGCCCCAGCGACGCGCGCGGGTCGTCCGCGGCGCGGAGCAAAGGGAGCTAGCTGGCTGGCTGATGGCGGGCAAGGATCCGGCCGCTTGGCAGAGCGACGACGCGCGAGCGAGGCGCTTGGCAGAGCGCTGCGCGGAGTTCCCGCGACGCGCGCTGGTCGCCCCGAGAGGGTCCCAGCGACGCGCGCGGGTCGTCCGCGGCGCGAGGCCAAACAATGGGACCTGAGGTGGGACTCCCATGGGGCCACGAAGCGTGAAAGGGGTGTGCCAAAATGGGGCGGCGCCACCTTGCAAACTGTGCCATGGGGCCCTTAGGTGGAGGTCCCTATGGGGCCACGAAAACGTGTGAGGGATGTGCCAAAATGGGGCGGCGCCGCCATGAGCAGTTCCCCACTGTGACCTTAGGTGGAGCTCCCTATGGGGCCACGAAGCGTGAGAGGGCTGTGCCAAAATGGGGCGGCGCCGCCATGCGAACTGCGCCATGGAGCCCTGAGGTGGAACGCCCTATGGGGCCACGAAACGAGTGAGGGGTGTGCCAAAATGGGGCGGCGCCGCCATGCGAACTGCGCCACTGGGGCCTTAGATGGAGCTCCCTATAGGGCCACGAAACGTGTGAGGGGTGTGCCAAAATGGGCCGGCGCTGCCATGCGAACTGCACTGGGGGAAAGAGGGGGAGGAGAGGAGGAGGAGAGGAGAAGAGGAGAGGAGATGAGAGGAGGGACGCGGGGACCGTCTCTTCAAAATGAAGACCTAACACCACAGGATTGTTGGGAAAAACCCAAACAAAAAGGGCGCCGAAAACAAAAAAGGCGCCGAAAACCAAAAAACCGCCCAAGTCCAAAAGGGCGCCGAAAATCACAGAGGCGCCGAAAACTAGAAGGACGCGGAAAACCAAAGGAGAGCCGAAAACCGAAGGAGCGCCGAAAACCGAAAGGGGAAACCAAAGGAGCGCTGAAAACCAAAGGAGCGCCGAAAACCACAGGGGCGCCGAAAACCAAAGGAGCGCCGAAAACCAAAAGGACGCCGAAATACAAAAGGGGCGCCGAAAACCATAAGGGCACCCAAAACCAAAGGGGCGCCGAACGCCAACGGGGCACCGAAGACCATAAAAGGCGCCGAAAACCAAAGGGGCACCGAAAACTGAAGGGCGCCGGAAACAAAGAGGGCGATGAAAACCAAAGGGGCACCGAAAACCAAAGGGCACGCAGAAAACCAAAGGGGCGCCGAGCGCCGAAAACCGAAACGGGCTCCGAAAACCCAAAGGAGTGCCGAAAACCAGAGGGGTGCCGAAACCCAAAGGAGCGCCGAAAACCAAAAGGACGCCGAAAAACCAAAGGGACGCCGAAAACCAAAAGGGCGCAAAAACCCAAGGGGCGCCGAACGCCAAAGGGGTACCGAAGACCAAAAGGGCGCCGAAAACCAAAGGGACACCGAAAACCAAAAGGGCGCCCGAAACAAAGAGAGCGCCAAAAACCAAAGGGGCGCCGAAAACCAAAGGGCACGCATACAGTAAACCAAAGGGGCGCCAAACACCAAAGGAGCGCCGAAAACCCAAAGGGACGCCGAAGACCAAAAGAGCAACGAAAACAAAAGAGGCGCCGAAAACCGAAGGGGCGCCGAAAACCAAAGGGGCGCCGAACACCAAAGGAGCGCCGCAAACCATAGGGGCGCCGAAAACCAAAGGAGCGCCGAAGATCAAAGGAACGCCGAAAACCAAAGGGGCGCCGAAAACCAAGGGCGCGCCGAAAACCAACGGAGCGCCGAAAACCAAAGTGGCGCCGAAAGCCCAAATGGAAGGTAGCTTCGAAGACATCCCCCTTCACCCAGGGCCCTGCAGCTGGAAATGCCAACCGAAGGGGGGGAGGGGGGGGGGTAGCTTCGGAAGCCGACCCCCTCCTTTGGAAAGGAGAGCCCGGGCTTACCCTGGGTCCCGAAAAGGGGGGGAGGAGGAGGAGGAGGAGGAGGAGGAGGAGGAGGAGGAGGAGGAGGAGGAGGAAAACGACGACCAGGAGGGGGAGGGGGGGCAGCTTTGAAGCCCCCCCTCTCCCTTCAGCCAGAGACCCTCCAGCTACACAAAATCCAGACAACAAGGGGGGTAGCTTCGGAAGCCCTCCTCCCGTTGCGGAAAAGGGAGCCCGGGCCGCCCCCGTGCCCCGGAAAGGAGGGGAGGGCAGCTTCCAACCCCTCCCACACCCGTTTTAGCTGGGCCCCCCCCCCAGCTACAAAGTGCCGGCCCAAGGGTGGGAGGGGGGGAGCTTGGAAAGACCCCCCCCACTTTTCCAAGGGAGGTGCGGGGGGGTAGCTGGAAGCTGGGCCCCCCTTTTCTTATTCCCGTCGCTGCATGGACGCTCTTTCATACCTTCGTACGCAGTCCTTCCGAGAGACAAGACATCTTCACGCGAGCTTGCCGTGCAAATGCTCTTTCGTCTGCCTCCATGGCTGACTCAGAACGCAGCCGCACTTGCGAATCTTGAGCGGCTTGTGGGCACAAGCACGGATAGCATGAACAGTCTGGTCGCGCGGATTCGTCCACTAGATCACGATACTACCGCAGCTGACAGCATCCTTGGAGTCCTACGCGGGACGACAGAAGGAAACAAGAACATATAGGAGGACATGGTGTGGAAGATCGGTTTGACTGTCTGCTGGGTGGAATCCTGCAAATTCGGGTGGATCATCTGCTCATATATATATAATGCTGCTGTAACTTACGGGCAGTGAAACTTGCCGGGAATCCGCGGAGCCACACATTGTTACCGCCATCACTCGAGGAACCTGAAGCTTGACTGCGAGAAGCAATGTCACGCCCAGAGGCATCCCAGACGGACCAAGGATCGCGAGGGCCACCTGCAGCACCAACAGCGCTGGCAGCACTACGTGTGGGAGAGGAAAGTCGGTTTCACGTTAGCTTCTCATGACTTTGTCGAGCTCTATCTTCTCGAGCCTGTCTCTAAGAGCGTTCCGGGAGGCAGTCAGTGAATCGATGTTGGTGGAGATGGCCGAGCACTTAGCATCTGCTTCGCAACGAACCTGAAGGAAATAGTCATGGGGACGCGTTTCCATGCCTTTGATGTTCTCGGATATGCAAGTCGAGAGGTGTCTGCATGTAGTCCCTGAACTCTTTCGCTAGGTTGCAGAGCATGGATTTGGTGTTATTGCCAACGACAGCGTAGTTCAGGCCTTCACCATGAAAGTCGCCGACGCGCTCGGAACATCTCGGAACCAGGAGGGGGAGAACGCCGCTCGGAACGAGAGCGCCGAGCACGATCAGGAGCCTGACGACCACCATCGCCTTTGCCTCTGCGTGGGGTAGGCGAATGCGACCGTGGCGGTGAAGGAGAGGAGCGTTCGGCCTTGCGTGTACGGCGGCGACCCATGACTCTCGGCACGCACACGCAGCCGCAGGAACTGGAAATGCCTCAGTTTAGCCGCAATCGAATAATTCGTGAGAAAACAAAGTCTGCGCGCGCTGGCTTGCAGATCCGCACCTGGGGACAACTGAACAGAAAATCGGAAGCCAGCCTCGGATCAGAGGCCTCCGTCTGGTTCCAAGGGGAAATATTAGGCTTGAGCCAAAACGGCGACGTAGGAGGAGAAGAAGGAGGGCAAGGAAGAAGACGAGGAGGAAGAGGAGGGGGAGGAGAAGGACGAGTACGACAGAAGGAGGAGGACAAGGGCGAGTAGCGCAGAAACCCTGGCGTCGTGATTTTGTCGAGTCGCCAGCTGCACTGCGGAACGCCTCCAGCGAGTTCGCCTCCACCCTGCAAAACTTGGGCGTCACTGAATGGGGTGGCGATAAGTGGGGGGAAGAAAGGTGCACTTCTCTTGCCTTCAAGGCCCCCTTTGGGGCCCTCAAGGGCCCCTTGAGGGCCCCTTTTCCGCAGCCCTCGCTGCCCCTCCACCTATCGCCCCGCCCATCACGCGACGCCCAAAAAACACCCCCCAGACTCCTCCCGGGGCGCGTCTTGACCAGAGCTTCGAGGGAAACCCAGCCGCGGAGACGAGAAGCCTTTCCCGGGGGCTCCGAGGAGGCCCAGCAAGACCCACGATCCTACATGACATCCTCGATGCTCGACTCTGCAGCGCGATTCTGCGGAACCACCAGGAGTCGGGGGAGAGGAAGACCCTGGGCGCTTTTCACCCGCGCGCGCCGCGCCAGCAGCCCGACAGGCGGCGGCCAAGTCACTCGCCATCGCCGTCGCCCACCTGCAGCTCGTCCGCGTCCATCTCCAGGACCGCCAGGCCGACGAATCTCGGGACCACGGTACACAGCACGGTGATCTGAGGGTCGCTCACCTCCATGTGCTCCCCGCCCAAGGCCTCCTTGCAGGCCGCCAGGGCGTCGTCCTGGGAGATGGTGTTCCAGCCCCCCCGAAACTGCTCGTACACCAGGCGCCACTTCCGGCCCCGGTGGGGGTCCTTGCGACGCCGAAAAGACTAACACAGATCGGTAGCGGGCCCAGGGGGTAAGTGAGAGGGGGCAGGCCTTCTCAGAAGGCGGCGGGGCTTCTCGGAAGCTCTCGTACCTTCTGAGAAGCTTTCTGAGCCTCCTCCGAGGACAGAAACGGCTTCTCAGAAGGCGCGATTGCTTCTGAGACGCCACGCCGCCTTCTGAGAAGGCCTACCCCCTCTCGCTCACGCCCTGGGCCCGCCGCCGAGCAGAGGAAAGAAGCACGCTCGGAACTCCGCGCGGACGCCTCGGGCCAGGACCCCCCGCTCCCCCCACCCGCACTCCTCGGGCCAGGACCCCCTCTCCGCACAGGGGCGCCCGGAGAGCGGCTCCGAGCGCCGACCCGAGAGATCTCCACAAATTCCCGTGGGCCACCCCTCTCCGCACATCGCGGCCCGCGATGCGCGACGCGCAGCTGCTCTCGCGAACCCTCGCGCCCTCGCGCCGCCGCCCTGGAGAGGGGCGCCTCTCGGGCCCGGGCCGCGAGGCGCGAAGCGCGATCATCCTCGCGCCCCTGGGGGTGGCCTGTAGCTCGCGTGCTCGCGGCGTGTCGTGGCCCTCGAGGTCCAGCAAGCTTCCGGCCAGGGCCCGGAAGGGCTCCGCCTTCGGCCGCGAGGAGGCGTCGACCGGCAGCACCCGCTCGGCGAAGCGCGACTCGAAGGTCCTCGCGGCGCCCCTGGCGAGGAAGCGCCCGGCCAGGCTGGAGGGGACGTCTCCCCCCTGCGACCGCAGATAGGCGGTCTCCTCGCCGGCAGGGCCGAAGGGCGACGAAAGGGGAGGGGGGGACTGCGTGCTCCCGCGCCGCCGTGTTCGCCGTCGCCGTCGACATCGTCATCATCGCCGCCGTGGGCGACGACGGCGATTCGGCGTGCTGCCGAGCGAAGCAGCACTGCTCGCCAGAGTTCGTGAAGAAGTCGGGTTTCAACACGGACGGGCTCAGGGAAAGGGGGGGACATCGTGCTGGAACCGGCGATGCATCGCTGATAGATCGGCGCTGGGCCCCGACTGCGAATCCCCCACGCTCCTGGGCGGGGCGGGCTATCGGGCCCCTATCGGCGATGAACGGGTGATTGGGGATCGATGCAGATCACCCCCTGAGCGTATCCCCCCCCCCGACGGTGCTGCGCGCAGGCAATCGCCCGAGACAGTCCAGACCCGCCCCGACAGCCCCCAGCGGCAGCACAGACCTCCTGTTGCTGCTGCTGCTGCTGCTGCTGCTGCTGCTGTTGTGCTGCTG
Organism: Prorocentrum cordatum; assembly: GCA_963575745.1. Lineage (NCBI taxonomy): Eukaryota > Dinophyceae > Prorocentrales > Prorocentraceae > Prorocentrum > Prorocentrum cordatum. Next base: position 223,317 of record CAUYUJ010016237.1, on the reverse strand, counting down.
CTGTTGTTGTTGTTGCTGCTGCTGCTGCTGTTGCGGTTGCCGTTGCTGTCGTTGTTGTTGTTATTGGTGGTGGCGTTGTTGCTGCTGCTGTTGCTGCTGCTGTTAGTGTTGCTGTTGCGGTTGTTGTTGTTGTTGTTGTTGTTGTTGTTGTTGTTGTTGTTGTTGTTGTTGTTGTTGTTGTTGAACATTATTTATTCTAAAGAATAATTATTGTTGGGCCCCCTGGTGCGCGCCCCCCCTGCGCCGCCTAGGCCGCAGCTACATTTTCATCATTTTCGTGAGGAAGCCTCAGAAAAGAGGGTGTGTACAGGATCCGGTTGTTTTGTTGTAATCCGCTTTCCCTTGCAAAAAACAATAGAAAATGACATTTCTTGTTCTAATATAATCAAATTTCAAGAATCCCTTGCAAAAAATAAGGTAAAGTGGACATTCGCGCGCGCAAGACGAAATCCTTCCAAAAGCTTAGTGTTCGGAGCGATTTTAACATAAAAACATCAAAAAACCAATGGTTTTTCAACAAAAAATGTCAAAATCTCATCCCGCGCGCTCTTGCGGATTCGTAGGAAACCCAACACTTTTTAAACATTTCTGTCAAACGGGCTTTTGCGAGCAACTTTTTCGAACTTCTGCGACAACGGTTGCGCACCTGCCAGGGCCATCATCCCTGTCAAATAATACCATGCGGGACACATTCGTTTTTTCTTCGCGCGCGCACGCCGAAATCTCCAAAAACCATTGGGCTTCTTAAGAATTTTAGCACCGCGCATCATAAAATCACACGAATCGCACCGTAGGTCCTCGAAAAACACACAAACCATCAGGACAACCATCGGGACAACCATCGAGACAACCATCGGGACAACCATATCCTCTCTCTCTTGTGTATTCCCACATCCCTCAGGAATTTGCCCTAAAGATGTGATCAACTATCTTGTGAGTACGTATCATGTGTATCATGTGTATCATGTACCATATGCATCATATGCAACAGATGTTCTGTGGAAGGCTTAACAACTTCTGTGGGTTAACAAGGCTTAACAACTTCTGTGGGTGTACGAACGTAGGCTTAACAACTTCTGTGGGTGTGTACTCCACGCCAGTGTAGTAGCCACGGTCGTCCGCAGGCCACGAAGTGAAGTGTCCGAACGTCATAGGGCGGGAAGCTGGGTGTGGGTGGTGGCGAAGAGTCGTGTGGATATTTGGTAGAGCTTGCACTGCCCCCCCACAAAGTGGGGGTATTGGCTGGCGTCGCATGAAAACCCTGGCACTGGTGAGAACACTGAGCGTTCGGGTAAAGTGATTGTTGTTGGTGTTGTTGTTGTTGATGGTGTTGTTGTCGTTGTTGTTGATGGTTGTTGGTTGCTGTTGGTTGTTGTTGTTGGTGGTGGTTGTTGTTGTTGGTGGTGTTGTTGTTGGCTGTTGAACTCTCACTACTGAAAAATAAATATCGTTGATCCCCCTCCAGTGACCATTGTGTTTTTGAAATTGAAATGCTCCCCCCCCCAGGGCTCGCACCCTATTTCTACCCAGGGGAAAACACTCGGCTCAAACTTCGCCCCTGGCCCGCGGACTACAACAACGACAACGGCTCCAGACTCCAGCCTGAGACTTCCTCACAATTTAGCCAGGACCCCGGCTCCCGCCTGAGACTTCCTCGCATTTTCCTCTGGAATCGCGCTCTCGCTTGGGACTTCCTTACACTTGATTCAGGAATCGCTCTCTCGGCGCTCTGGAGTCGCGCTCTCGCTGGAGACTTGCTTGCAAGTTACTCAAGAATCGCGCTCTTGCGTTGGAGCTCCCCTTAATTTACTCAAGCGCCGCGCTCCGACTCGGGCACCCAGGAGTCGCGCTCACGCTTCGGACACCCTCACAGCTTATGTCGGAATCGGGATCCCGCTGCCCTTCGTGGCCTCGTTGTAGCCCTTCGTGGCCCCCTCGCTGCCCTTCGCGGCCCCGTTGCAGCCCTTCATGGCCCCCTCGCTGCGCTTCGTGGCCCCGTTGCAGCCCTTCGTGGCCCCCTCGCTGCCCTTCGTGGGATTTCGTGGGTGGCTCCGTTGCAGCCCTTCGTCACCCCCTCGCTGCCCTTCGTGGCCCCGTTGCACCCCGTCGCGGCCCCCTCGCTGCCCTTCAAGGCCCCATATCTGTACGCCACTCGTGGCCCCCACTTGTTCGCGCCCGTCGCGGCTCCACATGCATATGTTTCGTGGCCCCGCTGTCGCCCGTCATGGCCCCCTCGCTACTCTTCGTGGTCCCGTCGCTGTCCTCTGTGTCCCCGTCCTTGCCCACTTCGTGGCCCCATCTGCATGTCCGTTGTGGCCCCGCTGTCGCCCTTTGTGGCCCCCTCGCTGCCCTACGTGGCCCCGTTGCTACCCTCAGGGGCCCCGTCGTTGCCGTTCTGTGGCCCCGCAATATCTGCCCTTCGTGGCCGCTGCTCGTTCGCGCCCTTCGTGGCCCCATCATACGCATGCCCTTCGTAGCCCTGCTGCCGCCTTTCGTGGCCACCTTGCTGCCCTTCGTGGCCCAATCACTGCCCTTCGCGGCCCCGGTGTCGCTATCGCTCTCGCTCGCGCTTTCGCTCGTCGTCGTCGTCGTCGACGTCGTCGTCGTCGTCATCGTCGTCGTGGTCGGTCCCCTTTCCGTCCCTCTTGGGGTCGGGCTGCTGCCGGTCAGCGCTGTTGCTGGCCAGGCCGACGGTCCGCGGCCGCCCCGCCGCTTGCCGGGGCCCGGCCTGCAGGGAAGAAAAATATACCCCCCAAAGGGGGTACGATCGAAGACGAAGAGGGCGTGTATCGAGGGTTTGGGAAATACACGTGGAATGACATTCGAGCAGATAAGAGCGAACAATTTTTTTCCCGGAAAGGGCTCCGGCCCAGGGTTCTCTTTTAGTAGGTAAACCTAGTCCCCCGGTGCCTGCTTGAAGGAGGCCGGCGAATTTTTTCCCTGATAAATAACGAGGTCGAAGGAGGCCGGCGAATTTTTCCCTGATAAATAACGAGCCCGAGAATTAAAATTTGAGGATGTCTCGAGCGAAACGCTTGTTTTTGAGGCCGGCGAATTAAAATTTGAGGATGTCTCGAGCGAAACGCTTGTTTTTCAGAAAATGGTGAGGATGTCTCGAGCGAAACGCTTGTTTTGTGTTATAGATTGTCCTCTCCTGGGGACCTGAATTCTGAGGACCACCTCCCAGCACGACCACCCCCCCAGCACGACCACCCCCCAGCACGACCACCCCCCAGCACGACCACACCCCAACGACCACTCCCCAGCACGACCACACCCCAGCACGACCCCACCCCAGCACGACCCCACCCTAGCACGACCACACCCCAGCACGATCACACCCCAGAACGACCACACCCCAGCACGACCCCACCCCCGCACGACCCCACCCCAGCACGACCACACCCCAGCACGACCACACCCCAGCAGGACCCCACCCCAGCACGACCCCACCCCAGCACGGCCCCACCCCAGCAAGACCACACCCCAGCACGACCACACTCCAGCACGACCTTACCACAGCACGACCACTCCCCAGCACGATCACGCCCCAGCACGACCACGCCCCAGCACGACCACTCCCCAGCACGACCACCTCCCAGCACGACCACCCCCCCCGCACGACCACCCCCCAGCACGACCACCCCCCCAGCACGACCACACCCCAGCACGACCACACCCCAGCACGACCACACCCCAGCACGACCCCACCCCAGCACGACCCCACCCTAGCACGACCACACCCCAGCACGATCACACCCCAGAACGACCACACCCCAGCACGACCCCACCCCAGCACGACCCCACCCCAGCACGACCACACCCCAGCACGACCACACCCCAGCAGGACCCCACCCCAGCACGACCCCACCCCAGCACGGCCCCACCCCAGCAAGACCACACCCCAGCACGACCACACTCCAGCACGACCTCACCACAGCACGACCACTCCCCAGCACGATCACGCCCCAGCACGTCCACGCCCCAGCACGACCACTCCCCAGCACGACCACCTCCCAGCACGACCACCCCCCCAGCACGACCACCCCCCAGCACGACCACCCCCCAGCACGACCACACCCCAGCACGACCTCACCACAGCACGACCACACCCCAGCACGACCACGCCCCAGCACGACCATGCCCCAGCACGATCACGCCCCAGCACGACCACCCCCCAGCACGACCACCCCCCCAGCACGACCACACCCCAGCACGACCACACACCAGCACGACCACACCCAGTCGCACCCCCGTGGAATGTTTCGTGGGGTGTCTCGTGGAATGTTTCGTGGGGTGTCTCGTGGAATGTTTCGGGGGGTGTCTCGTGGAATGTTTCGCGGGGTGTCTCGTGGAACGTTTCGCGAGGTGTCTCGTGGTATGTTTCGCGAGGTGTCTCGTGGGATGTTTCGCGGGGTGTCTCGTGGGATGTTTTGTGAGATGTCGCCCAGTTGGGTATCGTGAAAACGTGACCATGCTGCGCATGTCTATATCCCTTTCCGGGTTCGTGGGTCCATCATGTAATAATTGTTGTTGAGCTCTCACTACTAAAGAATAAATTTGATTGATCCCTCCTCTCTGGTGACCATTGTGTTTGACGGGAAGCGTCTTCGAGGAAGAGAAGCGAGCTGGACGTTTTGGCTGAATCCTCCTCAGATGAGTAAGAGATCTCTTAACTATAAGGGGTGGCGGGTCGCACGGTATACAGGCTTAGCGGATGACGGGAAGCGTCTTCGAGGTACGAGAAGCAAGCGGGACGTTCTGGCTGAATCCTTGAGTAAATATATATATA
>CAUYUJ010016237.1:192229-218425 GCA_963575745.1 Prorocentrum cordatum | reverse complement strand
GGGCCGTCGGAACGCGGCAGGCCATCATTTAGTCTGTTCTGTTGCGTTTATGGGTTTCTCTGACGTTCTCGCCAATACGGTCTCTAACGCACGTGGTGGATAAAAAACGGCGCTTCCCGTTCTTGTCCGGTCAGGTTCCTCGGGATGGCGATTTCGCTCGAGACATCCTCACAAAATTGAGCTCTTCGCGACATCGCGTTTAACACAAACAAGCGTTTCGCTCGAGACATCCTCGAAAAGCTGATGACAGCGAAATTTCGCCGTCTGTGAAAATTTGCGTTTCGCTCGGGACATCCTCTAAAAAATGAGATGACGACTGAAGTCTTTAACTAACTCTTATGTTAAGAATTGCGATTTCGCTAGGGACATCCTCAGAAAACGAGCGGCAGCACGGCGGACCAGAACGAAGAGCACGGCAGAAAATTTGCGTTTCGCTGGGGACATCCTCAACAAAATGAGATGTCCTCAGCGTCGTCTTGATATCGTTCTCGAAGTGCCTCAAGGTGACGAAATAAGAGGGCAAAAAGCACGTCAAGATGGCTGTCAGAACAATTGGGGGGCTTCCGAAAATAGCGATTTCGCTAGGGACATCCTCAAAAAGTGAACACATACACCAGCATCGACTTGAAAACTGCTGTCTTACATAGTTTTGACATTGCTTCTGAAAAGGCTTCCAGACGACCCAAGGCAGCCTTCAAAAAATGTCGATTTCGGCAGGGACATCCTGAAAAAAATGATGCGTGCGACATCGCATCGTAGTGATTTTAGGAGGGCATCAGGAAGCAAAAGAAGGCCACAACATGGCTCCAAGAGCGCCCTTAAGGTTGCTGAAAATAGTGATTTCGCTAGGGACATCTTCAAACAAATGACACATCGAACAACATCGTTTTTAAAACTGCTGTGTTAACATCGTCTGGGGATCGCTCCTGAAAAGGCTTCTAGATGGTTTAAGCCAGTCATCTAAAAATGGCGATTTCGCTAGGGACATCCTGAAAAAATGAATGCGTGTAACATCGGACTGTAACGGTTTTGTAAGGCATCAAGAAGGCCCCCAAAGGCCCCAAACAAGCCCAAATTTGACCCCCAGGAGCGCCCTCGAGACGATCAAAAATGGCGATTTCGCCTGAGACATCCTTACAAAAATGAAATGTTCACAACATCGATTTCATCAAAAATGAGCGTTTCGCCTGAGACATCCCTTAAACATGGGAACCCGCGAATTCGACAGATGTTCAACAACTAGCGTCTCGCCTGAGACATCCTAACAAACATGATATCTCGGAGTGGCGGTTTCAATACCTCTCATGTTTAAAATCGCGCTCTCGCTGCATACATCCTCAAAAAATTGGGCGGAGCATGGCCGGCGAAAAAAGTGTTCCTTCGCTCTTGACGTCTATTCTGCCGTGCTCTTTCGTTCTTGGGGTCTATTCTGAAATGCTCCTTGTTTTTTTGTGCCGTGCTCCTTCGCTCTTCTAGCCTATTCTGCCATGCTCTTATGATGCCGTGCTCCTGGTCGTTTTCTGCCGTGCTCCTTAGCTCTTGGGGCACATTCTGCCGTGCTCCTTCGCTTTCGGGGTTTATTCTGCCGTGCTCCTTGTGTTTTTCTTGCATGTTCCTTCTTCCTTGGGGCGTATTATGCTGTATTCTTGCATCTATCTTGCCGTGCTCCTTAGCTCTCGCGGTCTATTCTGCCGTGCTCCTGGTCGCTGGTCGTGTTTTGCAATGCTCCTTCTTTCCTGGCGCCTATTCTGCCGTGCTCCTCAGCTCTTGGGGTCTATTCTGCCGTGCTCCTGTTTCTTTTCTGTCATGCTCCTTCGCTCTTGGGGCCTCTTCTGCCGTGCTCCTCAGCTCTTGGGGTCTATTCTGCCGTGCTCGTTGTTTTTCCCGGAAAGGGCTCCGGCCCAGGGTTCTCTTTTAGTAGGTAAACCTAGTCCCCCGGTGCCTGCTTGAAGGAGGCCGGCGAATTTTTTCCCTGATAAATAACGAGGTCGAAGGAGGCCGGCGAATTTTTCCCTGATAAATAACGAGCCCGAGAATTAAAATTTGAGGATGTCTCGAGCGAAACGCTTGTTTTTGAGGCCGGCGAATTATAATTTGAGGATGTCTCGAGCGAAACGCTTGTTCCCGGAAAGGGCGTAGGCCCAGGGTTCTCTTTTAGTAGGTAAACCTGTCCCCCGGTGCCTGCTTGAAGGAGGCCGGCGAATTGCCGGCGAATTTTTTCCCTGATAAATAACGAGGTCGAAGGAGGCCGGCGAATTTTTCCCTGATAAATAACGAGCCCGAGAATTAAAATTTGAGGATGTCTCGAGCGAAACGCTTGTTTTTGAGGCCGGCGAATTAAAATTTGAGGATGTCTCGAGCGAAACGCTTGTTTTGCAGAGCCGACCGCGACGCGGAAAAGCGCCCCGCGCGAAGGAATTTCGATGATGTCTCGACTAATTCCTTTGTTTTTGTACGATTTCCTGGAATTTTGGCAGGATGTCTCGAGCGAAATGCACGACCCACCCTAGCACGACCATACCCCAGCACGACCACACCCCAGCACGACCAGACCCCAGCACGACCCCACCCCAGCACGACCCCACCCCAGCACGACCATACCCCAGCACGACCACACCCCAGCACGACCCGACCCCAGCACGACCCCACCCCAGCAAGACCACACCCCAGCACGACCACACCCCAGCACGACCTCACCACAGCACGACCACGCCCCAGCACGACCACGCCCCAGCACGACCACGCCCCAGCACGACCCCGCCCCAGCACGACCACCCCCCAGCACGACCACCCCCCCAGCACGACCACCCCCCAGCACGACCACACCCCAGCACGACCACACCCCAGCACGACCACTCCTCAGCACGACCACACCCCAGCACGACCACACAACAGCACGACCACACCCAGTCGCACTCCCGTGGAATGTTTCGTGGCGTTCTGGTTGAGTGGTTTGCCTTTTCGTGGGTGTTCTCGTGGATGTTTCACGGGGTGTCTCGTTGCCTGTTTCACGCGGGTGATTTGTCCTTCACCGCGGTTGTTTCGTGAGTGTCTCGTGGCTTGTTTCGCGGGGTGGTTCTCGTGGGATGTTTCGTGAGATTTCGCCCAGTTGGTGGGTATCGTGAAAACGTGCCCATGCTCCACAGGTCTATATCCCTTTCCGGGTTCGTGGGTCCATCATGTTTTCTGCCGTGCTCCTTCGCTCATGGGGCCTATTCTGCCGTGCTCCTGGTCTTTTTCTGCCGTGCTCCTTAGCTCTGGGGTCTATTCTGCCGTGGTCCTGGTCTTCTTCTGCCGTGCCCCTGAGCTCTGGGGGTCTATTCTGCCGTGCTCCTGGTCATTTTCTGTTGTGTTTCTTCGCACTTGGGGCATCTTCTGCCGTGCTCCTTGTCTCTTGGGTTCTATTCTGCCGTGCTCCTCGTCTTTTTCTGGTTTGCTCCTTCGCTCTTCGGGCCTATTCTGCCGTGCTCCTGGTCTTTTCTGTCGTACTCCTTGGCTCCTCGGGCCTTTCTGCTGTGTTTCGGTCTTTTCTGCCGTCGTCCTTAGCTCTTGGGGCATCTTCTGCCGTCCTCCTGGTCTTTTTCTGGCGTCTGTTTCGCTCTTGGGGCCTATTATGCCGTGCTCCTTAGCTCTTGGGGTCTATTCTGCCGTGCTCCTGGTCTTTTTCTGCCGTGCTCGGCAGCACTTGGAGTCTATTCTGCCATGTTCCTGGTTTGTTTCCGACGTGCTCCTTCGCTCATGGGACCTATTCTGCTGTGCTCCTGGTCTTTGTCTGCCGTGCTCCTGCTTTTTTTCTGCCGTGCTCCTTCGCACTTGGTGCATACTCTGCCGTGTTCCTTGTCTCTTGGATTCTATCATGCTGTGTTCCTCGTCTTTTTCTGGTTTGCTCCTTCGCTCTTGGGGTCTATTTTCCCGCACTCCTTCAACTCTCGGGGTCTACTCTGGCGTGCTTCTGTTTTTTTCTGCCGTGCTCCTTCGCTCTTGGGGCCTATTCTGCCGTGCTCCTGGTCATTCTCTGCCGTGCTCCTTAGCTTTTGGGGTCTATCCTGCCGTGCTCGTCGTCTTTCTCTGCCGTACTCCTTCGCACTTGAGGCATATCCAGCCCTGCTCCTTAGCTCCTGGGGTCTATTCTGCCGTGCTCCTGGTCTTTTTCTGCCGTGCTCCTTCGCTCTTGGGGCCTAATCTGCCGTGCTCCTGGTCTTCTTCTGCCTGCTCCTTAGCTCTTGAGGTCTATTCTGCCGTGCTCCTGGTCATTTTCTGCCGTGCTCCTTAGCTTTTGGGGTGTATTCTGCCGTACTCATTTGCTCTTGGGGTCTATTCTGCCGTGTTTCTTGTCTTTCTCTGCCGTGCTCCTTCGCTCTTGGGGCCTATTCTGCCGTGCTCCTTATCTTTTCCCGGAAAGGGCTTATGCCCAAGGTTCTCTTTTAGATGGTCTTCCCCCCGGTTTTTACTTGAAGGGGGCCGGCGGAATTCTTGCGCGATAAATTACGAAGTCGAAGGGGGCCAGCGGATTCAACTGTGAGGACGAAGGCCATTTTTCGCCACCCCTCACGCAGATCGTGCTCTTGGAATTTTACTGCCTTTAAGGAAACCTCGATATTTCACAGGTGAAGTCCACTTTTTTCCGACATCGACTTTAAACGATAAAAGACGAGGTACACGCGTTCGCTCGATAAATCACGAGGTACCGCGGCCTCCGGAACGGCGCTGGGAACGGAGTTTTGGATTCTTCAAGTTGCATAAGTTCGGAAATAACAGAAATCCCCTGTGTTTTTGGACCCTGACCCCGCCGATCTGCGTGAGGGGTGGCACGGAATTCCAGAAATGTGGCAAATCTCCTGTGTTTTTGGACCCTGACCCCGCCGATCTGCGTGAGGGGTGGCACGGAATTCCAGAAATGTGGCAAATCCCATGTGTTTTTGGACCCTGACCCCGCCGATCTGCGTGAGAGGTGGCACGGAGTTCCAGAAATGTGGCACATCCCATGTGTTTTCGGATCCTGACCCCGCCGACCTGCGTGAGGGGTGGCACCGAATTTCAGAAATGTGGCAAGTCCCATGTGTTTTCGGACCTTGACTTCGCCCAGGAGGGCCCAGGAGGCTCCAGGAGAGCCCAGGAGAGCCCAGGAGGGCCCAGGAGAGCCCAGGAGGGCCCAGGAGGACCCAGGAGTCTCCAAGAGGCACCAGGGGGCCCAAGGAGGGCCCAGGAGAAGCTCCAGGAGGCTCCAGGAGAGCCCAGGAGGGCCCAAGAGGTCCAAGGAAGACCCAGGAGGGCCCAGGAGCCCTTACGAGGGATCGTGGCCCTGGGAGCGCTGACGTGGCGTAATTTACGAGGGATCGTGGCCCTGGGAGCGCGGGTGTAGTGTAATTCCCGGAAAGGGCTCGAGCCCAGGGTTCTCTTTTAGTTGGTAAACCTAATCCCCCGGTGCCAACTTGAAGGAGGCCGGCGAATTTTTTCCCTGATAAATATCGAGGTCGAAGGAGGCCGGCGAATTAAAATTTGAGGATGTCTCGAGCGAAACGCTGTTTTTCAGAATTTGTTGCAGATGTTTCCTCGAGCGAACGCGTTTTTGCAGGTTGGGTGTCTCCTTCTCGATCGAAACGCTCTTTTTTCATCGATTTGCTGAGGATGTCTCGAGCGAAACGCTGGTTTTGCAGAGCCGACCGCGACGCGGAAAAGCGCCCCGCGCGAAGGAATTTCGATGATGTCTCGACTAATTCGTTTGTTTTTGTACGATTTCCTGGAATTTTTGGCAGGATGTCTCGAGCGAAATGCACGACCCCACCCTAGCACGACCATACCCCAGCACGACCACACCCCAGCACGACCAGACCCCAGCACGACCCCACCCCAGCACGACCCCACCCCAGCACGACCATACCCCAGCACGACCACACCCCAGCACGACCCGACCGCAGCACGAGCACGCCCCAGCAAGACCACACCCCAGCACGGCCACACCCCAGCACGACCTCACCACAGCACGACCACACCCCAGCACGACCACGCCCCAGCACGACCACGCCCCAGCACGACCACGCCCCAGCACGACCACCCCCCAGCACGACTACCCCCCCAGCACGACCACCCCCCCGCACGACCACCCCCCAGCACGACCACACCCCAGCACGACCCCTCCCCAGCACGACCACACCCCAGCACGACACAGCCCGCAGCACCTCACACACCCCCATTCACCATCACTACCACCCCCAGCACCACCCGATTCTAAATCACATGTGCCGGTACCCAACCCCACCGTACCCACTCCGAGCACGACACCCACCCCCAGCATACCCCACCGATGGTTGCGAGAAAGCCAGCACTACCACAACCCCCGGCGACGAACCACACTCCCCATCACGACCCCACCCCAAGCACGACCCACCCCAGCACGAACCCACCCTAGCACGACCACACCCAGCACTACCACAACCCCCGAACTGACCATCCACCACCCAACGAAGTTGACCCAAGCACACCCCACCCTAGCACGACCATACCCCAGCACGACCACACCCCAGCACGACCAGACCCCAGCACGACCCCACCCCAGCACGACCCCACCCCAGCACGACCATACCCCAGCACGACCACACCCCAGCACGACCCGACCCCAGCACGACCCTACCCCAGCAAGACCACACCCCAGCACGACCACAACCCAGCACGACCTCACCACAGCACGACCACACCCCAGCACGACCACGCCCCAGCACGACCACGCCCCAGCACGACCACGCCCCAGCACAACCACCCCCCAGCACGACCACCCCCCCAGCACGACCACGCCCCAGCACGACCACCCCCCAGCACGACCACACCCCAGCACGACCACTCCCCAGCACGACCACACCGCCTTGGTTGAGTGGTTGCCTGTCGTCGTGGAATGTTTCGTGGGGTGTCTCGTGGAATGTTTCGCGGGGTGTCTCGTGGAATGTTTCGTGAGGTGTCTCGTGGAATGTTTCGTGAGGTGTCTCGTGGGATGTTTCGTGAAGTGTCTCGTGGGATGTTTCGTGAGGTGTTGCCCAGTTGGGTATCGTGAAAACGTGTCCATGCTCCACATGTCTATATCCCTTTCCGGGTTCGTGGGTCCATCATGTTTTTGAGGATGTCTCGAGCGAAACGCTGGTTTTGCAAAGTTGGGGATGTCTCGAGCGAAACGCTTGTTTTCAGAATTTGTCGAGGATGTCTCGAGCGAAACGCTGGTTTTGCAGAGCCGACCGCGACGCGGAAAAGCGCCCCGCGCGCAGGAATTCCGATGATGTTTCGCGCGTGCCGCGTCCCGCGCGCAGGAATTTCGAGGATGTCTCGACTAATTCGTTTGTTTTGCCAGGATTTCCTTGAATTTTGGTAGGATGTCTCGAGCGAAATGCTTGTCTTTCATAATTTGGTGGAGACGTTTCGAACGAAACGCTGGTTTTGCAAAATTGGGGGATGTCTCGAGCGGGGGCCTCGTGGGGGGCCTCGTGGGGGTCCAGAATTCAGAGGATGTCTCCGGCGAAATGCTTGTTTTCACGTCCCGCTTGCAAGAATTCCGAGGACGTCTCGCGCGTGCTGCGACCCGCGCGCAGGAATTCTGAGGATGTTGGCAGGATGTCTCGAGCGAAGCGCTTGTCCCCAACACGTTCCGTAGCGCGCCCCCTTGGCACGTCCCGCGGTGCGTCCCCATGGTACGTCCCTTGCCACGTCGCCTGGCGGGTCCCTTGAGACGTTCCGCGTCGCGTCCTCCTGGCATGTCCCCTTGTCAATTAGCTCTGCGGCAGGTACTATGTGTTCAGGCAGCTCGAGCTTAAGATCCAGATCAGTTCGGTCAGGACTCGGATGCAAAGAAGGACTCGATCCACGAGGCTATAGAGCACAATCGCGGCATGGCACATCGCAGTTCAGCACGGTGTAGCACAGCACAGACTTCGGCACGGTACATCAAGATCGATACAATCAGCATTGCAACCTGGCACGTTCCTTGGCACGTTCCGTGGGGCGTCCCTTGGCGAGTCCCCCTGGCACGTCGCGTGGCGCGTCCCCTGGTACATTCCGTGGCACATCCATTGGCACGTTCCGTAGCGCGTCCCCTTGGCACGTCCTACGGTGCGACCCCATGGCACGTCCCCTGGCACGTCGCCTGACGCGTCCCTTGGGACGTTTCGCGGCGCGTCCTCCTGGCATGTCCCCCTGTCAATTAGCTCTGGGGCAGCTACTATGTGTGCAGGCAGCACGAGCTTAAGATCCAGATCAGTTCGGTCAGGACTCGGATGCAAAGGAAGACTCGATCCACGACGCTATAGAGCACAACCGCGGCATGACACATCGCAATTCAGCACGGTGTAGCACAGCACAACCTTCGGCACGGTACATCAAGATCGATACAATCAGCATTGCACTTGCCCGTCACCAAATCAGGTGTCTTTGAAAACGCTGCCATGCGTTACATTTTTATATTCCTTTCCGGGTTCGTGGGTCGATCATGTTTCTGCCGTGTGCGCCCAGAAGCTCTGCCAAAACGACCACCGCGACGATCCGCACGGCAGATACAGGAACACGGCAGAACACACAGAGCACACAGAGACACGGCAGAACACAGAAGCACGGCAGAACAGGAGCACGGCAGAACATACAGGAGCACAGCAAAACACACCCCGCACGCACGCCGACACGCGCGCCACGGCATACCTGCGCGGCATAACAACAACAGAGCATTTTCCACATGCTTGGTGGACTAAAGCGACGCTTCCCGTTCTTGTCCGGTCAGGTTTCCCAGAAAGGGCGCAGGCCCAGGGTTCTCTTTTAGCTGTTTACCCCCGGATCTGATGGGAAGAGGGCCGGCGGATTTCTTTTGCGATAGATAACGAGTGGGAAGAGGGCCGGCGAATTAAAAATTGAGGATGTCTCGAGCGAAACGCTTGTGTTTCAGAATTTGTTGAGGATGTCTCGAGCGAAACGCTTGTTTTGTGTTATAGATTGTCCTCTCCTGGGGACCTGAATTCTGAGGATCTCTCAAGTGGATTGCTTGTTTTCACGTGCCCAGGTCTTGAGGATGTCTCGAGCGAGACGCTTGGTTTCACGCCTCCAGGTGGCCCAGACAGATGTCTAGCATGAGGATTTGTTGAGGATGTCTCGAACCAGAGGCTTGTTTTCACGTGTCCAGGTCGCCCAGGCGGATGTCTAGCATGAGCATTTGTTGAGGATGTCTCGAGCGAGACGCTTGTTTGCACGTGTCCAGGTTGCCCAGGCGGATGTCTAGCATGAGGATGTGCTGACAACGTCTTGAGCGAAACGCGTGTTTTCACGTGTCCAGGTCGCCCAGGCACAGCACAGCCCTCGGCACGGTACATCAATATCGATACCCTTAGCTTTGCAGCCTGGCATCAGGTCGCCCAGGCGGACGTCTAGCATGAGCATTTGTTGAGGATGTCTCGAGCGTAACGCTTGTTTGTACGTGTCCAGGTTGCCCAGGCGGATGTCTAGCATGAGGATGTGCTGACAACGTCTTGAGCGAAACGCGTGTTTTCACGTGTCCAGGTCGCCCAGGCACAGCACAGCCCTCGGCACGGTACATCAATATCGATACCCTTAGCATTGCAGCCTGGCATGTTGCCTGGCACGTTCCGCGGAGCGTCCCGTGGCGAGTCCCCCTGGCACGTCGCGCGGTGCACGTCCATTGGCACGTTCCGTAGCGCGTCCCCTTGGCACGTCCCGCGGTGCGTGCCCATGGCACGTCCCCTGGCACGTCGCCTGGCGCGTCCCTTGGGACGTTCCGCGGCGCGTCCTCCTGGCATGTTCCCTCTGTCGATTAGTTCTGGGGCAGCTACCATCTGCTCAGGCAGCTCGAGCTTACGCTCCAGATCAGTTCGGTGAGGACTCGGATGCCGGGGAGGACTCGATCCACGACGCTATAGAGCATAACCGCGGCATGGCACATCGCAGTTCAGCACGGCGTAGCACAGCCCAGCCCTCGGCACAATGCATCATCATCGATACATTCAGCATTGCATGTGCCCGTCGCCCAATCAGGTGTCTTTGAAATGTTGCAACGCCTTACATTTCTATATTCCTTTCCGGGTTCGTGGGTCGATCATGTTGATTGAACTGTTTTCCCCAAGGCTCGCACCCTGTTTTTCTCCAAATAGGCTTGCCATATAGAATTTCTAACTCAAACCCTACTCATTGGATTTTGCTCCTCCCGTCCTCCCCCCGTCCTGCTCCCGTCCTCCTTTCGTCCTCCTCCTGTCCTCCTCTGGTCCTCCTCCTGTCCTCCTATCTATTTGGAGTCAACGCTGGCTAATCTTTACCAAAGGAAGTTACGAAGCTCAAACTACGCCCCTAGCCCCCGGATTACAACAACAACAATAACAACAACAACAACAACAACAACAACAACAACAACAACAACAACAACAACAACAACGACGACGACGACGACGACGACGACGACGATAACAACAACAATAAGGTCGACACTGCACCTAACCCCCCGTTCACCGGGCAGCTGGGTCAATGCTTGTCCTTAAGGACAACCCTTGACCTAACCCCCCGTGGTCAGCCCCCCCCCCCCCAGCAACCAGCAACCAGCAACCAGCAAGCGGACCTCAAGCTTCGCATTGGAAATCCCCTGGGCTCCTTAAGGCAGCCCATGCACTCCCACGAGCTGAAACCATGCGCGCGCCGCCGAGCCGACTTCGGGGACGCAGACTCCCTGTGAAATCCTATAGAATCCTTAAGGAAGCCTATAGAACTCCTGGGGAATCCGATGGGATTCCCAAGGAGTCCTATGGGATCCCTAAGGGATTCCCAGGGAACCCCAAGGAATCCGATGGGAATCCGATGGGCATCCTATAGGATGCCTAGGGAAGCCTTTAGAAATCCTATGGGATTCCTACGGGATTCCTGAGGAGTCCCATGGGATCCCTAGGGGATTCCTAAGGGATCCCCAGGAATCCTATGGGAATCCTATGGGAATCCTTTAGGAATCCAGGTGCGCGAAGTGCGCCAAGTGCGCCAGCCGCGCCAGGTGCGCCAGGTGCGCCAGGTGCGCCAGGTGCGCCAGGTGCGCCAGCTGCGCCAGGTGCGCCAGATGCGCCACGTGCGCCAGGCGCGCCAGGTGCGCCAGGCGCGCCAGGCGCAATCCGTCACTACACTGTCGCAGCGACATGAAATTGAGCGGTACCTGCAGCGATACTTTTTTCATGCAGTAGGCGCAGACATTCGCAATCGAGCCACGGATGAGAACTACACCGAATTACCGAGTTTTTTATATAAAAAAACGATTCACCACTGTCATGACAGGATATCGCCCTGCACTGCGTCGCTGGCGACATACGCAGGGCGCAGGCAAAAATCCTTTGAAACATAACGCCGCTCGACTGCCGGCTGGCCCAAGCCAGCCCTGCAGGAGCCAAAAAACTAAACAAGCTCAACCGATAAAACGAAGACAAGACAGGAGCGAGGAGGAAGGAAGGGAGGAGGAGAAGGACAGGGAGGGGGAGGGGGGGAGAGAGGGAGAGGCAACAGCAACGACGACGACCAGAAGGAGGGGAGGGAAGGGGAGGAGAGGAAGGGGAGAGGGCCACGCCCCAACGAGGCACCCGCGCAACGCGCGCGCCGTGTGCTCCACGCACGGCGAGACAGGAAAGGGGAGGAGGGGGGGAGACGGCGGACGACGAGACACGACAGCAGCAGAGAGGGAGAGGGAGAGGGAAGAGGGAGGGAGGGGAGGGGGAGGGAGGAAGGGGAGGAAGACAGGGAAGGGGAAAAGCGAGCTAACAATGAAAGAGACGATTTTAAACTACCAGGTGGGCCACGCGCGCCATGTGCGCCAGGTGCGCCAGGCGCGCCAGGTGCGCCAGGTGCGCCGGGCGCGCCAGGTGCGCCATGTGCGCCAGGTGCGCCAGGTGTGCCAGGTGCGCCAGTCGCGCCAGATACGCCAAGTGCGCTAGGTGCGCCAGGTTCGCCAGGTGCGCCAAGTGCGCCAGGTGCGCCATGTGCGCCAGGTGCGCCAGGCGCGCCAGGTGCGCCACACACGCCAGGCGCGCCATATGCGCCACGTGCGCCAGGTGTGCCAGGTGCGCCAGGTGCGCCAGTCGCGCCAGATACGCCAAGTGCGTCAGGTGCGCCAGGTTCGCCAGGTGCGCCAGGTGCGCATAATGCGCCAGGTTCGCCATACGCGCCAGGTGCGCCAGGCGCGCCAGGTGCGTCAGGTGCGCCAGGCGCGTCAGGTGCGCCAGGTGCGCCATGTGCGCCAGGTGCGCCAGGTGCGCCAGGCGCGCCAGGTGCGCCATGTGCGCCAAGTGCGCCAGGTGCGCCAGGTGCGCCAGGCGCGCCAGGTGCGCCACACACGCCAGGCGCGCCAACGGCTGGGTTGCTGCTTGCTGCTTGCTGGGGGATGGGGGGGGGGGCGGGTGGCACAGTGCAGTGTCAATCAATCAATCAATCAATCAATCAATCAATCAATCAATCAATCAATCAATCAATCAATCAGTCAATCAATCAATCAATCAATCAATCAATCAATCAATCAATCAATCATCATCATCAACAACAACAACAACGGCTCCCGCCTGAGACTTCCTCACAATTTAGCCAGGGCCCCCTGAGACGTGCTTGCATGTTTCTCTGGAGTCGCGCTCTCGCTTGGTATTTTCTTACACTTGATTCAGGAATCGCTTTCTCGGCGCTCTGGAGTCGCGCTCTCGCTGGAGACTTGCTTGCAAGTTACTCAAGAATCGCGCTCTTGCCTGGAGCCCCCCGCAATTTACTCAAGCGCCGCGCTCCCGACACTCAGGCACCCAGAAGTCGCGTTTACGCTGAGGACTCCCTCACAGCTTATGTCGGAATCGGGATCTCGCTGCCCTTCGTGGCCTCGTTGTAACCCTTCGTGGCCCCCTCGCTGCCCTTCGTGGACCCGTCGCTGCCCTTCGTGGCCCCCTCGCTGCCATTCGTGGCCTCGTTGCACCCCGTCGTGGCCCCCTCGCTGCCCTTCGTGGCCCCGTTGCAGCCTTTCGTGGCCCCGTTGCACCCCGTCGTGGCCCCCTCGCTGCCCTTCGTGGCCCCGTTGCAGCCTTTCGTGGCCCCCTCGCTGCCCTTCGTGGCCCCGTATATGTATGCCCGTTCGTGGCTCCCGCTTGTTCGCGCCCGTCGCGGCCCCATATGCATGCGCTTCGTGGTCCCGCTGTCGCCCTTCGCGGCCCCCATCGCTGCCCTTCGTGGCCCCGCTGCTGCCCTCTGTGGCCCCGTCCTTGCCCCCTGCGGCCCAATATACGCATGTCCTTCGTGGCCCCCGCTCGTTCGCGCCCGTCGTAGCCCCATGCGCATGCCCTTCGTGGCTCCGCTGTCGCCCTTTGTGGCCCCCTCGCTGTCCTACATGGCCCCGTTGCTACCCTCAGTGGCCCTGTCATTGCCCTCGGTGGCACCGAAGTATCTGCCCGTCGTGGCCCCTGCTCGCGCGCCCTTCGTGGGCCCCGTGCTACCCTTCGTGGCCCGATCATTGGCCTTGGTGGCCCCGCTCTCACTCTCGCTCTCGCTCGCGCTTTCGCTCGTCGTCGTCGTCGTCGTCGTCGTCGTCGTCGTCGTCGTCGTCGTCGTCGTGGTCGTGGTCGGTCCTCTGTCCGTCCCTCTTGGGGTCGGGCTGCTGCCAATCAGCGCTGCCGCTGGCCAGGCCGACGGTCCGCGGCCGCCCCGCCGGGTTGGGAAATCGAGGGTTTGGGAAATACGCGTTGAATGACACTCGAGCAAATAAGAACGAACAGTCTTAAAATGATTGTTGAATACTCATCTCTAGCGAATCATGATAGTTGATCTCTGGAACCGGTTCCGGGCGCTGTCGCCTCGACACCAGCTGCATTTTCTCTGAAAACGAGGCTCTCGCTCGAGCGTTGGTTTGAATGTAAAAGTGGGCCCTTGGAGGCCCGGCTGCGATGACAACGGCTCCCGCTCGATACGTCCTCACAATTGGCCCCGAAACACCCTGGCCAGAGAGGCCCCCGAACTCAGGAACGGCGCTCTCGCTCGACACTTCCTCGAAACTCAATCAAGCTGGCCGGGGCCCAGCCACGACGACAAGGGCTCCAGCTCGATACTTCCTCGCGATTTAAATCCGAGAGCTGGCCAGGAAGGCCCCCGAACTAAGGAACGGCGGCCTTGCTCGATCTCATGATTCAATAAATTGGTGGAGGCCTAACTACGACGACAAGGGCTCCCATTCGATACTTCCTCAAGATGTATTCGCAGAGGCCCTTGCCAGAGAGGCCCCCGAACTCAATAGTGGCGCTCTCGCTCGAGACGCCCCCGTCATTCAGGAAGGCTGGTGGAGGCCCAGGCACGGCGACAAGGGCTCCCGTTCGATATTTGTCCATATGTATTCCGAGAGCCCCTGGCCAGAGAGGCCCCCGAACTCAGGAACGGCGCTCTCGCTCGAGAGTTCCTCGCACTTCAGTCAGAGGCCGACAAGAAGATTTTCCCTCCGAAAGGGGGTGCAATCGAAGACGAAATGGGTGGGTATCGACGGTTGGAGTATACAGAATGCAAGACACGCGTGCGAGTAAGAGCGAACAGCTTTAAACTGATTGTTGTTGTTGTCGTTGTTGTTGATACTCACTTGTAGGGAACAACTATTGCTGATCACCGGAAACGGTTCCGCTCGATCTCACCTCGACGCCGGCAATATTCTCTCTGAAGACAAGGCTCCCGCGCGAACGTTAGCTTGAGTGTACATCTGTGCCCTTGGAGGCCCAAATACGATGACAACGGCTCCCGTTCGATACGTCCTCACAATTGGCCCCGAAACACCCTGGCCAGAAAGGCCCCCGAACTCAGGAACGGCGCTCTCGCTCGACACTTCCCCGAAACTCAATCAAGTTGGCGGAGGCCCACCCGCGACGACAAGAGATCCTGCTCGATATTTCCTCACGATTTATTCCGAGAGCCCCTGGCCAGGAAGGCCCCCGAACTCAGGAACGGAGCTCTCGCTCGAGACTTTCTCGCGATTCAATCAAATTGGTGGAGGCCCAACTATGACGACAATGGCTCCCGTTCGATACTTCCTCAAGATGCATTCGCAGAGGCCGTTGCCAGAGAGGCCCCCGCACTCACGAGTGGCGCTCTCACTCGAGACGCCACCGTCATTCAGGAAGGCTGGTGGAGGCCCACGCACGGCGACAAGGGCCCCCGTTCGATACTTCCTCAAGCTGTACTTTGAGACCCCGTGGCCAGAAACTGAAATTCAGTAGCGGCGCCGGATTCCCACCTGCGACGACAGGGGCTCCCGCTCGACACGCCCTCGCAATGTACTTATACACTCCCTGGCCAGAGAGGCCCCCGAACCACAGAGGCCCCAGCACGCTGCTCATCTAGGCCCTCGGACACAGCCCACAGAAGCTCCAAGCGCGCCCACACGGGCCCCAGCACGCTGCCCACTAAGGCCCTCGGAGCCCTCGGACACTGCCGGCAGAGGCCCCCGCGCGCCCACAGGGGTTCCAGCACGCTGCCCACTGAAGCCTTCGGACACAGCCCGCAAAGGACCCAAGCGCGCCCAAAGAGGCCCCAGCAGACAGAGGCCCCAAGCGCGCCCACTGAGGCCCCAAGCGCTGCCCACTGAGGCCCCCAACACAGCCCACAGAGGCCCCAAGCGCGCCCACAGAGGCCCCAGTCCACAGAGGCCCCAAGCGCGCCCACGGAGGCCCCAGCGCGCTGCCCACTGAGAGTCCCCCGGCAAAGCCCACAGAAACCCCAGCCCACAGAGACCCCAAGCGAGCCCACTGAGGCCCAAGCGCGCTGCCCACTGAGGCCCCCCAACACAGCCCACAGAAGCCCCAAGCGCGCCCACACAGGCCCCAGTCCACAGAGGCCCCAAGCGCGCCCACAAAGGCCCCAGCGCGCTGCGCACAGAGGCCCCCCGACACAGCCCACAGAGGCCCCAGTCCACAGAGGCCCCAAGCGCGCCCACAGAGGCCCCAGCGCGCTGCCCACGGAGGCCCCCCGACAAAGCCCACAGAAGCCCCAGCCCACAGAGACCCCAAGCGAGCCCACTGAGGCCCAAGCGCGCTGCTCACTGAGGCCCCCCGACGCAGCCCACAGAGGCCCCAAGCGCGCCCACAGAGGCGTCAGCCCACAGAGGCGCTAAGCGCGCCCACGGATGCCCCCGCGCGCTGCCCACTGAGAGCCCCCAACACAGCCCACAGAGGCCCTTAGCGCGCCCACAGAGGCTCCAGCCCACAGGGGCCCCAAGCGCACCCACAGAGGCCCCAGAGCGCTGCCCACTGAGGCCCCCCGACACGGCCCACTGAGGCCCCAGCCCGCACAGGCGCAGCCACGATGACAAGGGTTTCCGCTCGATACTTCCTTACGATTTACTCCGAGAGGCCCTCTCTCGTGCTCCATCCTTCTCCCTCCCCCATTCGTCCTCTCCTCCCGCCATTCGTCCTCTCCTCCCCTGTTTTAGGGGGTTTGCTAAATGTGCGTGGCAGGTAAGGAAGATATACCCCCAGGGGGCACGGTCGAAGACGAAGAAGGCGGGTATCGAGGGTTTGGGATGTACGTGTAGAGTGGCACGAGATCAAGCAAGAGCGAACAATCTGAACATGATTCGTGTTGTTGTTGTTGCTGTTGTTGCTGTTGTTGTTGCTGTTGAACTCATTTCTGAAGAATAATGATTGTTGATTCCCCCGTCCGGTGCAAATTGTTTTGTCTCGATTGGTGTGCCCTTCCCGGGGCTCGCACACTGTTTTTTATATCAGGGAAAACCTTGAGCGTCAAACTGTGTCGTTGGCCCCCGGGTTACAACAACAACGGCTCCCGCCTGAGACTTCCTCACAATTTAGCCAGGACCCCCGCTCCCGCCTGAGACTCCCTTGCATTTTCTTCAGGAATCGCGCTCTCGCTTGGGACTTCCTTCAAATTAATTCAGGAATCGCTCTCCCGGCGCTCTGGAGTCGCGCTCTCGCTGGAGACTTGCTTTCAATTTACTGAAGGATAGATCCTTGCGTTGGAAACGCTTGCAATTTACTCAAGCGCCGCGCTCCCGACGCCCAGGCACCCAGGAGTCGCGCTCACGTTGAGGACCCCCTTCGCAAATTACCGAAGAATCGGGATCTCGCTGCCCTTCGTGGCCCCGTTGCAGCCCGTCGTGGACCCCTCGCTTTGTTTCGTGGCCCCGTTGCAGCACTTCGTGGCCCCCTCGTTGCCCTCCGCGGCCCCGTTGCAGCCCCTCGTGGCCTCCTCGCTGCCCCTTGTGGCCCCGTTGCAGCCCTTCGTGGCCCCCTCGCTTTGCTTCGTGGGCCCGTTGTAGCCCTTCGTGGCCCCCTCGCTGCCCTTCGTGGCCCCGTCGCAGCCCTTCGTGGCCCCGTTGCAGCCCTTCGCGGCCCCCTCGCTGCCCTTCGTGCCCCCCTCGTTGTTTTTCGTGGCCCCGTATATGTATGCCCTTCGTGGCCCCCGCTCGTTCGCACCCGTGGTGGCCCCATATGCGTGCCCTTCGTGGCCCCGCTGTCGCCCTTCGTGGCCCCCTCGCTGCCCTTCGTGGCCCCGTTGCTGTCCTCAGTGGCCCCGTCCTTGCCTTCCGCGGCCCACAATACGTATGCCCTTCGTGGCCCCCGCTCGTTCGCGTCCGTTGTGGTCCCATGTGCATGCCCTTCGTGGCCCCGCTGTCGCCGTTTGTGGCCCCCTCGCTGTCCTACGTGGCCCAGTTGCTACCTTCAGTGGCCCCGTCGTTGCCTTCTGTGGCCCCGCATGATCTGCCCTTCGTGGCCCCCGATCGTTCGCGCCCGTCGTGGCCCCATGCGCATGCCCTTCGTGGCCCCGTTGTCGCCCTTCGTGGCCCCCTTCCTGCCCTTCGTGGCCCCGTTGCTGCCCTCTGTGGCCCCGTCCTTGCCCTCCGCGGCCCAATACACGTATGCCCTTCGTGGCCCCCGCTCGTTCGCGCTCGTCGTGGCCCCATACGCATTCCCTTCGTGTCCCCGCTGTTGCCCTTCGTGGCCTACGTCATGTCCTTGTGGCCCTGCTGTCGTTCTCTCTCGCTCTCGCTTTCGCTTGTCGTCGTCGTCGCCGTCGTCGTCGTCGTCGTCGTCGCCGTCGTCGTCGACGTCGTCGTCGTCGTCGTCGTCGTCGTCGTCGTCGTCGTCGTCGTCGTCGTCGTCGTCGTCGTCGTCGTCGTCGTCGTGGTCGGTCCCCTGTCCGTCCCTTTTGGGGTCGAGTCGACGGTCCGCGGCCGCCCCGCCGATCAGCGTTGCCGCTGGCCAGGCCGACGGTCCGCGGCCGCCCCGCCGCTTGCCGGGGCCTGGCCTGCAGGGAAGAAAGGTATACCCCCCAAAAGGGGTTCGATCGAAACCGAAGAGGGCGGGTATCGAGGGTTTGGGAAATACGCGTTATTGGACACTCGAGCAGATAAGGGAGAACAGTCTCAAAATGATTGTTGTTGTTGTTGTTGTTGTTGGTGGTGGTGGTGGTGGTGGTGGTGGTGGTGGTGGTGGTGGTGGTGGTGGTGGTGGTGGTCAGCCTCTGACGACTCCGGGGGCCGTCTTCGGGCTCGAGCTCCGGGGCCAGCGCCTGAAACCAAAAAAATAAAGACATCGGAGGTCTGGGAACAGCGCGATCCCAATGCTCAGCCGGGGACAGAACCTCATACGCTTTTTTTGTACGACTACTGGCTGTCATGAAAAACGTGTGATGCTCCAGCCAGAACAGGACGATCCCAGCGCTCCAGCCAGGGACCCATAGCGTGGAGCGTGCCGCCAGCTTGTCGAGGCCAGCATGCTGGGTCCGCCTGCGCCCACCCCTTGCCGCTCATCCCCAGGGGCCTTCGGCGGGCTCCGAGCAGGTTCCCAGGTTGTCCTCATGGAGCTCTCCAGAGGCCCGAGAAGGCTCAGACACGCCAGAAAACCCAAATCCTCGATCTTCGAGGGAGCATCCTCTGTGGGCGCTCGCAGAGGGGGCGGTGGGCTCCTGACGGTTACCGCCGCCAAGTCCCCAGCACTCTCCAAGCCCCTACCCCGCAAGTGGGGTGTGGGAGGTCACCGTTGCCTCCCCCCCTTGCAAGCCTCCCTCACTGTGCGCGGGCCAGCGACGACGAACACGACAATGACAATGCTGACGACGACGACGCTGACGACAACGACGACGACGACGACGACGACGACGACGACGACGACGACAACGACGGCGGCGGCGGCGACGACGACGGCAACGAACACAACGACGAACGCGACGACGACGACGAAACTTATCTCATCAACGAGCGACGTTCACATCTAATGTCCAATCCGCCCCCCAGTTCAATGTCACACTCGTCGTAGCGGTTTCCGTTTGGCTTGACTTTCCCAGTTCATGTCCTCTCAACCTTGATGCATGGACGCTCGAGATTATCCTGTAGTATTCCGTACGCCCACCCGCTTTGATGTCTCGCCCGTCGTCGTTGTCGTCATCACTCTGTGAACGAACGAAGCTTACATTCAAGGGCCCGCTCCCGCCCGGCCAGCCCGCTTCAATGTCCCACCCGCCCAACCCAGCCGCCCGCCCAACCCAGCCGCCCACTCGGTCGTCGGTCGTCGGTCTTCGGTCGTCATCGTTCTCATCCTTGTCAGCATCAGCGTCGTCGTCCCTGCTGCTGCCGGCGCCGTCGCCGCTGCCGTCGTCATCCTCGTCGTCTTCGTGTTCGTCGTCGTTTGCCAGCGTGCAGGGGGGTGGGTGGGAGGGAGGATTCTCGCCGGAAGGGGAGGGGGGTGATCCTGGCTCTGGGGGAGGGGTGAGTGGATTTTCGACGGGGGGGAGGAGCCCTCCCGGCTCCCGCGAGGGGGTGGCTGGGGGCGGATTCTGCGAAGCACGGCGCACCGCCAAAGACGCCCCTTCTCTGGCCCTCCAGGACTCGAGCCCAACAAGCGCAACGACGCGCGAACCCTGCTCATGCAGAGCAATGACTCGGGCGGGCGGGTGGTACTGGTGACGACGACATCGGCGACATCGGCGACAATGGTGATGGTGGCGGCAGCGACGACGAGGGCAACAGCGACGACGATGATGACGAGGGTGGAAGCGATGAAGATGGCGTTGGTGATGGTCATGATGTCTCATTACTTCTGGCGAGGAACTGCAAGCCCTCGACCTCCCCGACCCCTCGGAGCCCTGGCCGCTCCTTGCAGACCATGCCCTTGGACAGGAACCGCCTCGACGAGGCCGCGGCGGCCTCGCCCCCAGCCTGCAGCTGCGCCAGCTCCTCCTCCAGGCTCGCAGCGGCGCTCGGCGCAGCGCTCGGCGTGGCCTCTGAGCATCGTGTCGTCGTCGTCGTCGCGGCCCAGTGGCCTGGCCTGGGCCCCACTAGCCGACTTCTCCCCCTGGGTGGGGGTCTGCGCTGCTCCCTTCGGGTCTCGTGGGACCTGTACACACCTGGGGGGAGGTGGGCTAGTGGGGCCGCGATGCCATGGCCCAGCAGGGATGGGCTTAGGTCAGACGATGCTGAGCCTCGGCGGCGCTCTCTGGCTCCGGCGCCTCCACCTCCAGCCACAGGCGCCAGTCCTTGGCGCCCCGGAGCGCGTCCTGGCAGGTCAGCCCCGTCACGAGGAAGCCTCGTTCCCCGTCCTCGTAGTCGTCGGCCTTCTTCTTCTTCTTGGCGCCGGCGCCGTCCCTGCCCTTCCTCTTCTCCGCCATGGGACCAGCTCGGAGCCCGAGCGGCTCGAGCCAGTGCGGCTGCGGAGGGTGCCTGCGCCCCTCCCCGTTCTCATCCTGCTTCCCCCCCCTTCCTCCTTCTCCCTCTTTCCGCCCCCTCATCCCCCTCTTGCTGCTACTACTGCTGTTCCTTTTCCCCCGCATCCACCTGCTCCTGCCCTTACTCTATCTGCAGCTGCTGCTTGCCACATGCAGCTGCTGGTGCTGATGCTGCCCCGTTTCCTCCTCCTCCTCCCCCTCCTCACCCTCCTTCCCCTCTCTTCTTCTTCTTCTTCCTCCTCCTCCTCCTCCTCCTCCTCCTCCTCCTCCTCCGCCTCCTCCTGCAGCTCCTCCCCCTCTTCTTCTTCTTCCTCCTCCTCGTCCTCCTCCTCCTCCTCCTCCTCCTTCTCCTTCTCCTTCTCCTCCTCCTCCTCCTCCTCCTCTTTTTCCCCGCCCGCTCCTCGTCACCCTCCCTCCGATATCGCCTCCGCAGCACGTGCCTGGCGTCACATGCGGACGGGGAGGGGGCGGTTAAGCTGGGCGGGGATGGGGGGAGCTCTACCAAGATCAGATGGGCCAAGCCTCTCAGGTCGCTGCCTGATCGAGAAGACTCACAGTGTAGCCTTGGGCCTCGATTCCCTCCCCGAAAGGGCTCTCCCTTGGGTTGCGGGCAACCCTGCCCACCCCTCCCACGCTTGGTGGAAGAACAGAATTCGCCTTCCGTGGCGCATGTGGCAGTTGGACCATTTCTCGTCCTACTCGATGGAAAAGGCCGTGCGCGGTTGATATGTTCGGGCCCCACGCAATCTCCAAAGCTCAGCTGGAGGTCCTACACCGGCTACGTCAAGCATTGCCGCCAGCGGAGATGGTCAATGTTTCTTCCTGGCGTCCAATCTTGGCATCTGTTTCCCTTGAAGATGGGGCAACGGCGGTGTGGTGCGAACGAGTCCTCCAGCGCCTCCTCCCCATCATCCTCCGCCTGCCACTGCTGCTGCTGTTCCTCCCCCCCTCATCTCCTTTGACATTATCTTTCTTCTGCGTCCCCTCCTCCTCCTCCTCCTCCTCCTCCTCCTCCTCTTCATCTTCCTCTTCATCTTACTCTTCTTCCTCTTCCTCTTCCTCTTCCTCTTCTTCCTCCTCCTCCTCATCTTCCTCTTCATCTTCCTCTTCCTCTTCCTCGTCCTCTTCCTCTTCCTCCTCATCCTCCTTCTCCCCCTCGTCCGCCTTCTCATTCTCATGTGCCCCCTTCTTCTTTTTCCTCCTCCTCCTCAAACTTAGTCTCCTCCTCCTCCTTCTCCTCCTCCTCCCTTTCTTCTTCCACATATCCTAAGATGGGGTTATTGTTATTACTTGGACGCCTCCTACTCCTCCTCCTTCCTCCTCCTCTTTTCTCCTCCCCTCCTGTCGGACATACTCAGACTTGCTCATACACAGACTTACTCATACTCAGACTTACTCATACTCAGACCTACTCATACTCAGACTTACTCACACTCAGACATACTCATACACAGACTTACTCATACACAGACTTACTCATACACAGTATTAGTCATACCCAGACGTACACATACACAGACTTACTCATACACAGACTTACTCATACTCAGCACCCCTAAGGGGAGCCGCCAGGGGTGGTTGCACGGGCTCGTTCGCGGCCATTTTGTGGGGATGTCTCAGGCGGTTTGCCTGTTTCTGTGCCCAACATCCTTCGCTTTCGGAGCAGATTTGGAGGATGTCTCGAGCGAGGCGCTCATTTCAGCACCCCTAAGGGGAGCCGCCAGGGGTGGTTGCACGGGCTCGTTCGCGGCCATTTTGTGGGGATGTCTCAGGCGGTTTGCCTGTTTCTGTGCCCAACATCCTTCGCTTTCGGAGCAGATTTGGAGGATGTCTCGAGCGAGGCGCTCATTTCAGCACCCCTAAGGGGAGCCGCCAGGGGTGGTTGCACGGGCTCGTTCGCGGCCATTTTGTGGGGATGTCTCAGGCGGTTTGCATGTTTCTGTGCCCAACATCCTTCGCTTTCGGAGCAGATTTGGAGGATGTCTCGAGCGAGGCGCTCATTTTCACCCCCCAGGTGGGCCAGATTTTGAGGATGTCTCGATCGGTTTGCTAGTTTTGGTGGCCAGGCTCGTGGGCGCAGATTCTTCTCAGGATGCCACAGGAGGCTCCAACAGGCTCCAGGAGGCTCCAGGAGACCACATGAGGTCCCAGGAGGCATCAGGAGGCCACAGAAAGACTCAAGAGGCCACAGGATGTCCCAAGAGGCTCCAGGAGGCCCCAGGAAGCTCCAGAAGGCCTCAGGAAACCACAGGAGGCCCCAGGAGGCAACAGGAAGCGCCAGGAGGCCTCGGAAGGCAACAGGAGGCCCCGAGAGGCCCCAGGAGCAGGAGGCCTCAGAAGGCAACAGGAGTGGCTCCAATCCCATGTGTTTTACGTATGCTCCTATCGATTGGGCCTCACCTGGAGCACGATTCTTTGATGTTCTACGTATGTTTCTATAGATGGTCCTTCTCCTGTGTACACAATCCTAAATGTTTTACTCATGTTCCTATGTATTGGGCCTCTCCTGGGGCACGAGTCCTTGGTGTTTTACGCGTGTTCCTATAGATTGCCCTTCTCCTGTGGCTCTAATCCGCAATGTTTTATGTACGTCTGTTGCTATAGATTGCGCCTCCCCTGGGGCACGAAACCTTCCTAGGAGGTCCCAGGAGGTCCCAAGAGGCTCCTGGAGACCCCAGGAAGCCCCAGTAGGTTTCAGGAGGCCCCAGGAGGCCCCAGGCTCATGCACAGAGACGCGCTCGTACTACTGAGGCTCATTCACACTCCAATTCATTCGCAGTTAGATTGATGTCCAGACCGTCACAACTGAAGCCCGTTAATATTCGAAAGCTCTTGCGCCTAGACATTCACGGCGGACAGGTCCATGCGAGTAGATGCACATATGGGGAGCTCCACGCAGTGAATAATTTTTCTCTTGCCGCAGCTGTTCCCCAAGGGGGTCGCCGGTGGACCTGCCGCCATGCGGGCGGCAGGGCACAGAACATCACTTAGCGTTTAGGGCGGCTTCCCCTCCGCTGGCGCCCCGTACACCCGGCGTCCGATAATCCAGCGAGGTGTAGGAGGGAAGGCGAGGTCGGGGCCAGTTCGATTCCACCCGCGGCGACACGGGCGCTTCGGGGAGGCGTGGCCACGCTAACGCCGCAGTGCCAGCGAAGCCCCGCATCGGGCGTACCAGCGCCAACGCAGGTGCTGGCACCCGGGCAGGGTAGGCGGTGGCTGCAGGGCGCCACTCGAGCACCGCGATTTGTGGGGGCTCTGCCGAGGCAAAGGGCGCCCGCTCCAGCGGCTGTAATGGGATCTCGCCGCAGAATTTTAGGCTTGGTGGTGTGGCACCCCAGCGTGCCACATAGTGCGAGGCGCTGTTGCTGTGGGCCGTCCTCTCTGACGTCACGCTCGTCGAAGTCCCCCAGCTGGGGCATCGGCTCGCACTCGGGCGAGTGCACGATGTCGACCTCAGGACTGATGGCGATGTGGCACCAGGCCTTCGCGATCAGCACGACCTCTCCCTTGATCCCGTGAACATGGGAGGCCGGGCCCTGCCCATGTGGCAGCGGTGGGCGCACATGGCCACGGCCGTCTGCTGCGACGCCTTGAAGCGAAGGGTGCTCAGGATGCAGCTTCTGGAAGATGTGGTGGGCAGCGCGCTGGGTGCCGAGCCCCGCCTGGAAGTCTTGGTACGGCCACCTCCTTCCACTGCTGGTGCAGACGTTGACCAGGTCCACGACTGGTCCTTGCGGCGACGATCAGTCCTCGGCAGTGGGGAGGCCTTCCCACTCTCTGGGCTTGCTGGTCTCCCTAGAGGAGTCACGCATGGCGACGAAGACCCATGGTGCTGAGCGCAGCACATACTCGTCGGGGCATGGGTTCATGGGGCCCGGCGCCTGCTCGCCTCTTACCCCCTGAGCCCCGAAGTCGTGAGCTCCAGTCTGTACAGCAGCATTAAGTCGGGCGTGTTCCCCTACAGGGGGATTTTCGACGGAAAATAATGAATACCCCAAACATACTCCAAACATGCTCAAACGTACTCGAAAACTCGTCCCCTGACAAATTTTTTACTATTTTCGAATATTCCTCCTGTAGAGGGACCGGCCCGACTTACAAGCAGCAGGAGCACGACGCCTTGATCGCAGCCTTGACTGCATGGACATTGGCCGCCATCGGGTGGATGACGTTACTGCCGACTGATATCGGCAGACAGGCCCAATTCGAGAGGTCGTCGAGCCAGATCTCGCAAGGGATCTTCGTGGTGCAGGGCCCCTGGGCCTGAAGCAGCGGCAGCGCTTCCGTGGCCGCGCAGGGTGGCGGCGCACTCGGGGATGCATGCGGCTGCAAGATCAGTTCAGCGTAATGCTTGTAGCCGACTCGAGCCGAAAGCTACGGGCGCACTGGCTGTGAGAGGGTAACAGGGTGGCGATGAGGGCGAACAGCAATCGGGGGGGGGGCCGGGCGCTCGGATGTGCTCGTCCCTCGCTCTCACCCCAGGCAGGGGGGTCACGCCGTCTGGGTGGTAAGCCCTGCTGCACTGCGCCATGCCCCCCAATGGACACCCGCAGTGGCTGCCCCGCGGGTGGGGAATCCGTGCTTGGATGCATGCGGCCGCGGGCTGCAGCGCCTGGCGGCCGCATCCAGGCGCACACCGAGGGCGGTGGTGGCGGCGTGGCGGCGGCGAGGGCTGCGCGACTGCCTTCCCTCAGGCGGCGGCGGTGCCGCAGACGCGCTCAACGCTGCGCTGCCGTCGAAGCACTGGGCAAGACGACGACCCTGCGGCGCTTGATCCGCTTCTTGCCGGGTGCCGTCGGCCGCGTTCCGTCAGCTCTGATGTCCGAGGGCCATAGCGCGGCATGCCCTGCCAACTCGATGGTGCGCCCTTGATGGGGTCGATGATGCCGCTGCCCCAGCCATCCCATCCTTCTCCTCGTAGCAGTGCGTGTGGTACTTGAAGGGGTCCTTAGGAGGCAGCGGGGCGTCAAGGCTGCAAACGACTCCCTGCATGAAGGCAAGGTTTGATGCCATCAAGCTGTTGCGACTGCAATATGGACAAGCCTTGTCACTACGACCTTCCTGCGAATGTATTTGCGGGTAGCAGTGGGACGATTGCGATTGTCGCTGTCGCTAAAGCCGTTGGGCATGTTGCTCCTCCTCATCACCATCGTGCTCCTCCTCATCATCCTACCGCTGCTCCTCACCTTCCTGCTGCTGCTCCTGCTGCTGCTGCTCCTGCTGTTGCTCCTTCTCCTCCTCCTCTTCCTCCTCCTCATCTTCCTCCTCCTTCTTTGAACGCTGCTGCTTGGTGAAGAGTTGCGAAGAGTACGAGTGAACACAGGCAGAGACCACTGCTGCTGCTGCTGCTGCTGCACCGCCTCCTCGTTCTGCTCCTGTTCATCCTCCTCCGCCTTCACCTCTTTCCCTCCTTGCCCCCAATCTGTACCTCCCCGTCCTCTTCTCCAACCTTCTCCTCTTCCTCCTCCACCTCTTCATGCGTCCTCCTCCTCCTCCTCCTCCTCCTCCTCC
>CAUYUJ010016237.1:184729-187229 GCA_963575745.1 Prorocentrum cordatum | reverse complement strand
GAGAGCGGACGCAGCGCACTTTACGAGGGATCTTGACCCTGGGATCGCGGACCCAGCATAGTTTACGAGCCGCGTGGGGAGCGAACGCAGCGTAATTTAAGAGGGATCCTGGCCCTGGGAGCGCGGGCGCAGCTTACAACGGATCGTGGCCCTGGGAGCGCGGACGCAGCGTAAATTACAAGGGATCGTGGCCCTGGGGGGGCGAACACAGTGTAATTTACTGGGGAACGTGGTCCTGGGAGCGCGGACACAGCGTAATTCACCATGGGGCGCGGCCCTGGGAGCGCGGACGCAGCGTAGTTTACGAGGGATCGTGGCCCAGGGAGGGCGGACGCAGCGTACTTTACAAGGGATCGTGTCCCAGGGATAGCGGACGCAGCGTAATTTATAATGGATCGTGGCCCTTGGAGAGCAGGCGCAGCGTAGTTTACGAGGGATCCTGGCCCTGGGAGCGCGGACGCAGCTTAATTTACGAGGGATCGTGGCCCTGGAGGGGCGGACACAGTGTAATTTACTGGGCAACGTGGCCCTGGGAGGGCGACGGCAGCGAAATTCCCGGAAAGGGCTTAGGCCCAGAGCTTTCTTTCAGTAAATAAACCTGTCCCGGGTGCCAAGTTCGAAGAGGGCCGGCGAATCTCTTTTGCGATAAATGAGGAGGTCGCAGAGGGCCGGCGAATTAGGTGAATTAAAGATTGAGGATGTCCCGAGCGAAACGCTTGTTTTGCAGAACTTGTTGAGGATGTCTCGAGCGAAACGCTTGTTGTGATATAGATTGTCCTCTCCTGGGGACCAGAATTCAGAGGATCTCTCAAGTGAAGTGCTTGTTTTCACGTGCCCAGGTCTTGAGGATGTCTCGGGCGAGACGCTTGGTTTCACGCGTCCAGGTTGCCCAGGCAGATGTCTGGCATGAAGATGTGTTGAGGATGTCTCGAGCGAGACGATTGTTTGCGCGTGTCCAGGTTGCCCAGGCGGATGTCTGGCATGAGGATGTGTCGAGAATGTCTTGAGCGAAACGCTGGTTTTCACGTGTCCAGGTCGCCCAGACACAGCACAGCCCTCGGCACGGTACATCGAAATCGATACACTCAGCATTGCAACCTGGCACGTTCCCTGGCACGTTCCGTGGTGCGTCCTGTGGCGAGTCCCCCTGGCACGTTGCGCGGCGCGTCCCCTGGCACGTCCCGTGGCACGTCCATTGGCACGTTCCGTGGCGTGTCCACTTGGCACGTCCCGCGGTGCGTCCCCATGGCACGTCCCCTGGCACGTCGCCTGGCGCGTCCCTTGGGACGTTCCGCGGCGCGTCCTCCTGGCATGTCCCCCTGTCAGTTCGCTCTGGGGCAGCTACTATGTGCCCAGGCAGCTCGAGCTTAAGATCCATATCAGTGCGGTCAGGACTCGGATGCAAAGGAGGACTCGATCCACAAGGCTATAGAGCACAATCGCGGCATGGCACATCGCAATTCAGCACGGCGCAGCACAGCACAGCCCTCGGAACGGTACATCAATATCGATACACTCAGCATTGCAAACTGGCACGTTCCCCGGCGCGTTCTGTGGCACGTCCCGTTGCGAGTCCCCCTGACAGGTCGCGCGGCGAGTCCCCTGGCACGTCCCGCGGCACGTCCATTGGCACATTCCGTAGCGCGTCCCCTTGGCACGTCCCGCGATGCGTCCCCGTGGCACGTCCCCTGGCTCGTCGCCTGGCGCGTCCCTTGGGACGTTCCGCGGCGCATCCTCCTGGCATGTCCCCCTGTCAGTTAGCTATTAGCCCTGGGGCAGCTACTATGTGCCCAGGCAGCTCGAGCTCAAGATCCAGATCAGTGCGGTCAGGACTCGGATGCAAAGGGGGACTCGATCCACAACGCTATAGAGCACAATCGCGGCATGGCACCTCGCAATTCAGCACGGCGCAGCACAGCACAGCCCTCGGCACGGTACATCAAGATCGATAGATTCAGCATTGCATGTGCCCGTCGCCCAATGAGGTGTCATGCCTTACATTTCTATATTCCTTTCCAGGTTCGTGGGTCGATCATATGCTTTATGGGATTTGGGCGGTTCCGCCTTTTCGGGCTCCCGACGCTCCAGGACGGCCCAAAAGGCCCCAAAGATCGTCCCAAGACAGCCCCCAAGAGTGCCGAGACGGCCCCAAAGGCCCCCAAAATGGCGCAAGAGGCCTCCAAGATGGCTCAAGATGGCCCCAAGAACTCCCCAAGAGGGATCCCAGAGGGGAAGTACGATCTGACATTTCGCTAGGAGGCCCCCAAGAGGCCCCCAAGAGGCCCCCAAGGGGCCCCCAGGAGGCCCCCACGAGGCCCCCAAGAGGCCACGGGGAGCCCTCCGAAGAGACCCGAGAAGCATCCATGAGGACTCTGACACACGATCCAGGCACCGTGGCAGGAGGGGCCGAATGCCACTTCATTATTTTTCACATAACTATACCAACTTTTTGATCGGACGGGGGTGGGGAGTTTTGAGGAGGGTGGGGGGATCCATTCAG
>CAUYUJ010016237.1:177229-182229 GCA_963575745.1 Prorocentrum cordatum | reverse complement strand
ATCAGCATCAGCATCAGCATCAGCATCAGCATCAGCATCATCATCATCATCATCATCATCGTCATCGTCAGCAGCATGATCATCGTCATCATCATCAGCATCATCATCACCATCACCATCACCCTCATCCTCATCCTCATCAGCATCAGCATCAGCATCATCATCATCAGCATCATCTGCATCATCATCATCGTCACCGCCACACTCACACACTCACCACACACACTCACACTCACACATTCATTCACGCTCACCCTCACAACATCATCGTCGTCATCACCATCACCGTCATCATAATCGTACACACTCACACAATCACGCACTCAATCACACGTTCATCGTGAGGACATCTCGAGCGGGAGCTTCGTGTGTGAGTGAACTGCAGGGAATTCTCAGGCGAGTGCCCCCCTCCCTTTGGGGCCCGCACTTCATGTTTTTCATCCGAGACGGCCATCGGCAAACCCTGAAAAACAGAGGCCTGATGACACCTGGGAACCTGAATCCCGAGGAAGTCTCGAAAGGGAGCCTCGTCTATAAGTGAATTGCGAGGAAGTCTCAGGTGGGAGCCCCCTCCTTGTGGGGCCAGCACTTCATCATTTTAAGCAGAGGCGGCCATCGGTAAACCCTTTAAGCATGATCGACACACGAAACTGGAAAGGAATATAGAATTGTAAGGCATGGCCACGTTCACAGACATCTGATTGGGCGACGGGCAAATGCAATGCTGAGAGTATCGTGCTGTGCTGCACCGTTCTGAAGTGCGATGTGCCATGCGGCGATTGTGCTCGATAGCGTTGTGGGTCGAGTCCCCCTTTGCATCCGAGTCCTGACCGCACTCATATGGATCTTAAACTCGAGCTGCCTGGACACATAGTAGCTGCCCCAGAGCTACATGACAGGGGGACATGCCAGGAGGACGCGCCGCGGAACGTCCCAAGGGACGTGCCATGGGGACGAGCCAGGGGACGTGCCATGGGGACGCACCGCGGGACGTGCCAAGGGGACGCGCTACGGAACATGCCAATGGACGTGCCACGGGACGTGCCACGGGACGCGCCGCGCGACGTGCCAGGGGGACTCGCCACGAGACGCGCCACGGAACGTGCCAGGTTGCAATGCTGAATGCATTGAACTTTGTGTACCGTGCCGAGAGCTGTGCTGTGTTGCTAGCGCCGTGATGAAGTGCGAGGTGCCATGCCGCGATTGTGCTCTATAGCGTTGTGGATCGAGTCTTCCTTTGCATCCGAGTCCTGACCGAACTGATCTGGATCTTAAACTCGAGCTGCCTGAGCACATAGTAGCTGCCCCAGAGCAAATTGACAGCGGGACATGCCAGGAGGACGCGCCGCGGAACGTCCCAAGGGACGCGCCAGGCGACGTGCCAAGGGACGTGCCATGGGGACGCATCGTGGGACATGCCGAAGGGACGCGCTACGGAACGTGTCAATGGACGTGCCACGGGACGTGCCAGGGGACGCACCGCGCGACGTGTCAGGGGGACTCGTCACGGGACGTGCCACGAAACGTGCCAGGAAACGCGCCAAATTATGTGTTGCCGAGTGAATCGATCTTGATGCACCGTGCCGGGAGCAGTGCTGTACTGCGCCGTGCTGAACTGCGATGTGTTATGCCGCGATTGTGCTCTATAGCGTTGTGGATCGAGTCCTCCTTTGCGTCCGAGTCCTGACCGAACTGATCTGGACCTTAAGCTCGACACAGTAGCTGCACCAGGGCTTTGACATGGGGGACATGCCAGGAGGACGCGCCGCGGAGCGTCCCAAGGGACGCGCCAGCCGACGTGCCAGGGGACGTGCCATGGGGACGCACCGCGGGACTTGCCAAGGGGACGCGCTACGGAACGTGCTGGGGACACACGTTTCGCTCAAGACATCTTGCCAAAGCCCTCATGCTAGACATCCGGGGAGAAGCGTGAAAAAACATGGGTTCCTAACGCCCCAGGGCGGGAAAAGTATCCCGGCAAAGCAACCTAACAGCGATGTGTAGGAGCATATCTGGAAGCACTCCCCTTAAGATTCAGATGAGAATCCAGTTGTAGAATTCTGCTGTTCTCGCAGTCGTAGTCGCATTCGCGATGACAGTCGCAGTGGCAACGGCAGTCGCAGTCACAGCCTCAGCCTCAGCCTGCCTCAGCCTCAGCCTCAGCCTGCCTCAGCCTCAGCCTGCCTTAGCCTCAGCCTCAGCCTTCAGCCTCAGCATCAGTCTGCCTTCAGCCTCGGCCTCAGCCTCAGCCTGCCTCAGCCTCAGCCTCAGCCTGCTTCAGCCTCAGCCTCAGCTGCCTCAGCCTCAGCCTGCCTCAGCCTCAGCCTGCAGCCTCAGCCTCAGCCTCAGCCTGCCTCAGCATCAGCCTGCCTCAGCCTCAGCCTCAGCCTCAGCCTCAGCCTCAGCCTGCAGCCTCAGCCTCAGTCTGCCTTCAGCCTCGGCCTCAGCCTCAGCCTGCCTCAGCCTCAGCCTGCATCAGCCTCAGCCTCCTCAGCCTGCCTCAGCATCAGCCTGCCTCAGCCTCAGCCTCAGCCTGCCTCAGCCTCAGCCTCAGCCTGCTTCAGCCTCAGCCTCAGTCTGCCTTCAGCCTCGGCCTCAGCCTCAGCCTGCCTCAGCCTCAGCCTGCATCAGCCTCAGCCTCAGCCTCAGCCTGCCTCAGCATCAGCCTGCCTCAGCCTCAGCCTCAGCCTGCCTCAGCCTCAGCCTCAGCCTGCTTCAGCCTCAGCCTCAGTCTGCCTTCAGCCTCGGCCTCAGCCTCAGCCTGCCTCAGCCTCAGCCTGCATCAGCCTCAGCCTCAGCCTCAGCCTGCCTCAGCATCAGCCTGCCTCAGCCTCAGCCTCAGCCTGCCTCAGCCTCAGCCTCAGCCTGCTTCAGCCTCAGCCTCAGTCTGCCTTCAGCCTCGGCCTCAGCCTCAGCCTGCCTCAGCCTCAGCCTGCATCAGCCTCAGCCTCAGCCTCAGCCTGCCTCAGCATCAGCCTGCCTCAGCCTCAGCCTCAGCCTGCCTCAGCCTCAGCCTCAGCCTGCTTCAGCCTCAGCCTCAGTCTGCCTTCAGCCTCGGCCTCAGCCTCAGCCTGCCTCAGCCTCAGCCTGCATCAGCCTCAGCCTCAGCCTCAGCCTCAGCCTCCTCAGCATCAGCCTGCCTCAGCCTCAGCCTCAGCCTCAGCCTCAGCCTCAGCCTCAGCCTGCCTCAGCCTCAGCCTCAGTCTGCCTTCAGCCTCGGCCTCAGCCTCAGCCTGCCTCAGCCTCAGCCTGCATCAGCCTCAGCCTCAGCCTCAGCCTGCCTCAGCATCAGCCTGCCTCAGCCTCAGCCTCAGCCTGCCTCAGCCTCAGCCTCAGCCTGCTTCAGCCTCAGCCTCAGTCTGCCTTCAGCCTCGGCCTCAGCCTCAGCCTGCCTCAGCCTGCAGCCTCAGCCTCAGCCTCAGCCTCAGCCTCAGCCTGCCTCAGCCTCAGCCTGCCTCAGCCTCAGCCTCAGCCTGCCTCAGCCTCAGCCTCAGCCTGCAGCCTCAGCCTCAGCCTCAGCCTGCAGCCAGCCTCAGCCTCAGCCTCAGCCTGCAGCCTCAGCCTCAGCCTCAGCCTCAGGCCTCAGCCTCAGCCTCAGCCTGCCTCAGCCTCAGCCTGCATCAGCCTCAGCCTCAGCCTCAGCCTGCCTCAGGCCTCAGCCTCAGCCTGCCTCAGCCTCAGCCTCAGCCTGCCTGCTTCAGCCTCAGCCTCAGTCTGCCTTCAGCCTCGGCCTCAGCCTCAGCCTGCCTCAGCCTCAGCCTGCCTCAGCCTCAGCATCAGCCTGCCTCAGCATTCAAAATGTGGCTCGGGAGTGGAGTTCTGGGAACTCGAAGACCACGACGTGGCCTACAGTTGGCTCCGGGCATTCAAAATCATGCCCAGGAATGGAGTTCCGGGAATTCGAAACCACGAAGTGGCCTACAGTTGGCTCCGGGCATTCAAAATCATGCCCAGGAATGGGATTCTGGGAACTCGAAGACCACGAAGTGGCCGACAGTTGGCTCCGAGCATTCAAAATCATGCCCAGGAATGGAGTTCTGGGAATTCGAAGACCACGAAGTGGCCTACAGTTGGCTCCGGGCATTCA
The DNA here is from genome assembly GCA_963575745.1 of Prorocentrum cordatum. NCBI lineage: Eukaryota > Dinophyceae > Prorocentrales > Prorocentraceae > Prorocentrum > Prorocentrum cordatum. Next base: position 178,142 of record CAUYUJ010016237.1, on the reverse strand, counting down.
AAATCATGCCCAGGAATGGAGTTCTGGGACCTCGAAGACCACGAAGTGTGTAACTGTTGGCTTAAAACAACTTCCGCGGGTTCTCCCCGGCACCCGCCCAGACCCCCCTGGGGAGTCAAGATGTTCTCTTTTGACACTACTAGAAACCTATCAGTCTTCGCTGTTAGGTAATATGGAGAACACATGAGTTCCTAACGCCCCAGGGCGGGACAAACATGAAAACACATGGGTTCCTAACGCCCCAGGGCGGGAGAAGCGTGAAAACACATGGGTTCCCAACGCCCCAGGGCGGAACAAGCGTGAAACCACGCGTCTAGCTCGAGACATCGTCAACACATCTTCATGCCAGACATCTGCCTGGGCAGCCTGAACGCGTGAAACCAAGCGTCTAGCTCGGGACATCCTCAAAATCAGGGCACGTGAAAACAAGCATTTCCCCTAAGACATCCTCTGAATTCTGGCGCAAATAGATCCGACAGTCCACCTCAAGTCGGGGCCGGGGGGAAACAAAACCAAAAAAGAACCCTGGGCATCTGCCCTTTCCGGGAAAAGCAAAAGGTCTGGTGACACCTGGGAACCTGAATCCCGAGGAAGTCTCGAGCGGGCGCCTCGTCTGTGACTGAATTGTATGGAGGTCTCGAACGGGAGTCTCGTTTGTGAGTGAATCGCGAGGAAGTCTCAGGCGGAAGCCCCCCTCCCTCTGGGGTCCCCGCCTCACGTTGGTAGTCCGCGGCGGCCATCGGGATGCTGGGAGCCTGTGTCCACAGGAAGTCTCGAGCGGGAGCCTCGCTCCTGAGCAAGTTGGAGGGACGTCTCGGGCTCTCGCCTGTAAGGGAGCCGCGAGGAAGTCTGGAGCGGGAGCCCCTCCCTGCTGCCCTCCCGCCTCGTGCTCTTCATCCGAGGAGGCCGTCGG
>CAUYUJ010016237.1:157229-172229 GCA_963575745.1 Prorocentrum cordatum | reverse complement strand
CAGATGGGGATGTAGGCTACTCCCTTCGGGTTTCGAGGGGCATGTCCCCAACTGTGGTGGTGGGATGGTGGGGATTGGGATGGGGACCCAGACCCCCGACGCCATGATGTTTTTCAGAACGTGGGCCCCTCGAGGTCTCGACCCATTCCCCGGGACCGGCTTTTCATCCTGAGTCGTTTTTGACGGTTCCGGGCTCAAAACCTTTCGTCGTGATTTTTGTTCATGGCTCGAGGGGTCTGGGGCTGGGGATCGCTTGAACGATACTGACCTCTGGAACGGCGAACGACGCCTGCCACACGGGCACCGTGTCGGCCGAGCCGCCGCGGATGGAGCAGGGGCCCCAGCCCTCCCAGAGCCTCAGCGTGCCCCCGCCCTCGAGGGGCAGGGAGCTCGGGGTGCCTGAGGGGCAACGATCGGGGGGGGAGGCCAGCATGCAGTCACAACTGAGAATGAGGATGCACGATGCAGTCGGGCTGCTGAAAGAAGGAACGCTAAATAAGGAACGAAGCCCCTTCTTGGTCCTGTAAGCGCCTCCGTGCCCCAGGAGGGCAAGAGGAACAGCACTGGAGGAACCTGAGGGACATCGAGCCCCTTCCGAACCCAAACTGTTCCTTATTTCAGCGCCTTGGCTGTACAGTCACAACTGATAGCAAGGATGCGCGATGAGGATGCAAGCCCCGTGGACGCTCGCAAAGTTTTTTCGAGCACGGCGGTCCATCGCAAGTGGTGAAAGGTGGACCGAAGAGGCACGGATGCAGGGGTATCCTTGGGAAGATTACCCATCCTTGCCATCGGTTTCGACTGTAGGGGGGACTCATCGACCTAAACTCAGCGATGCATCGCTGACAGATCGGCAATGGGCCCCCGATAGTGACTCCGCACATGCCCATCCCTTTCTGTCCTTGCCCCTGGAAGCGCCCCTCTCGGACTCCGGGGCGCTCAGGACCCGGGCGGCGTGGGCCAGGTACTCCTCGGGCGCTGATCCATGGGGGGGTGACAAGCCCAGACATGCTCGCGTCGTGAAACAATGAGGACGGGAAGTTTTTCACTATTTTCGGCCTCTGGGAGCCTTCACTGGCCCTCGGGACCGTCAAAAAACGGCTCGGGATGAAAAACCGCTCCCAAGAAATGTGTCCAGACCGCTGGGGTTCCACGCGAGGGAAAAATCAAAAAGACGCGGGGGGTCTGGGAATGGGGGAGGCGAAGACTCACCTTTCGGTCCCCTTCTGGGCCGACTGTTATTCTCGACGTTCCCGCGCTTTTTTTTTGCAAGGTGGTAACAAGTGAAATGCTCTAAGGCATCGTGTTGGCGATGCTAACTTCGACGAAGTTAATGATGATACGGATGCCGAAACGAAGCAAACAAAGCGAAATAGATGATGATAAAACGCGGGAGCGTCGATTCTCATCGTCCGCGCACTCCCTGTTCTGCTGCTGCCCTCCCCTCTGCTGCCAGGAGAGGGAGGAGGCAGGGGAGGAGGCAAGGAAGAAGACGACGACGACGGTTGCTATCGACTCCCAAAGAGCAGTCGCCCCTTTCGGGCCCCTTTCAGGGCACAAGAGGTGCCCCTCTCTTCGCCCCCCCCCCCCCCCATGTGCACCCCCCACCTCCCCCCGTAACGCAGCGCCCGAACTCCGTCTTGAGCTCCGTGTCCGGTGCCGGCGCCCCGCACGGCCGCGCCTCGAGCATCCACTTGGGCACCACGGTCCTGGCAGGGGAGCCCAGGATCGAATCGATGGGTCGGATCGGCGAGGCCAAGAGGCCCAAAAGAGGCCCCCAAGACGCCCCGAAACGGCCCCAGCGATAAGTCGGATCGGCGATCGAAATGAGTCGGATCGGCGGAAGTCGGCAGCCCAGTCGGGAGAAATCGAATCGGCGGGAATCGGCAGGCTGGTAAGGCCTCCACTGAGAAACCAGCACACACATCGGAATCTGAAGTCGGATCAAATCGAAATCGGAATCGATCGGAATCGAATCACATCGGGTCGGAGGAATCGAATTGAGCCCTGTCCTGGTCGCGTTCCAGTGGAGCCTGGCGTGCTCCAACGTCCGCTTCCGGAGGTTCACGGCGAAGTCCACCGTGTCTTTCCAGCCGATGTTGGCGACCGTCCGAGGATCGAGGGGGAACGAGTGAGCATTCGGCTGATTCGAGGACACGATGTGCAAGCCCGTCGGGGTCTTCGTGATGTGCGTCGCGCCCATGCAATTCTGCATCGACACGGTGCCCTGGTCGGCTGGCTTCCGCTGCTGCAGGGCGGTGGTGTCCAGGCTGGTGAACACCACCCAGAACTCCTCCGTCGTGAAGTTCGCATCTACCATCAGCCACTCGTAGAGCTCACGATTGCTAACTGGTTTCGCGTTCATGACGGTGGCGAAACCGCGGGCCTGCCGCTGCTCGAAGTCCCCCAAGAATGTGGCCTTATCGGTGAACGTTTCCCACTGCGGCCAAGCGGCCAGATCGGAGAGGACGTTGAAGGCGTCCACTGGTCGAACCTCGACGTCCCCCACCGACTCGATATCGTACTCTAAGAAGGTGAGGGGGATGCCATCGCCCGCGCAGCTCTTGCTGTTCTTCGACAGACTGAAGAGCACGCCGTCGGCGGACTTCTGGTCGGCGAGGTTGCCAGAGTCCCGATGACAGGGAGAAGGAAGGTATCCAAGAATCCACCACCAGATGGTTCGACGCGGGGATCCCCGTGTGTGCACTTATTACCTAACAGCGAAGACTGATACGTTTCTAGTAGTGTCAAAAGAGAGCATCTTGACTCCCCAGGGGGGTCTGGGCGGGTGCCGGGGAGAACCCGCGGAAGTCGTTTTTACCTAACAGCGAAGACTGATAGGTTTCTAGTAAGCTCAAGAGAAAGCATCTTGACTCCCCAGGGGGGTCTGGGCAAATGCCGCACGGGTACCGGGGAGAATCCGCGGAAGTCGTTTTAAGCAAACAGTTACACACTTCGTGGTCTTCGAGGTCCCAGAACTCCATTCCCGGGCCACATTCTGAATGCCCGGAGCCAACTGTAGGCCACTTCGTGCTCTTCGAGTTCCCAGAACTCCATTCCCGGGCCACATTTTGAATGCCCGGAGCCAACTGTAGGCCACTTCGTGCTCTTCGAGTTCCCAGAACTCCATTCCCGGGCACATTTTGAATGCCCGGAGCCAACTGTAGGCCACTTCGTGGTCTTCGAGTTCCCAGAACTCCATTCCTGGGCATGATTTTGAATGCCCGGAGCCAACTGTAGGCCACTTCGTGTTCTTCGAGTTCCCAGAACTCCATTCCCGGGCCACATTTTGAATGCTGAGGCAGGCTGAGGCTGAGGCTGAGGCAGGCTGAGGCTGAGGCAGGCTGAGGCTGAGGCCGAGGCTGAAGGCAGACTGAGGCTGAGGCTGAAGCAGGCTGAGGCTGAGGCTGAGGCAGGCTGAGGCTGAGGCTGAGGCAGGCTGATGCTGAGGCAGGCTGAGGCTGAGGCTGAGGCTGATGCAGGCTGAGGCTGAGGCAGGCTGAGGCTGAGGCCGAGGCTGAAGGCAAGACTGAGGCTGAGGCTGAAGCAGGCTGAGGCTGAGGCTGAGGCAGGCTGAGGCTGAGGCAGGCTGAGGCTGAGGCTGAGGCAGGCTGAGGCTGAAGCTGTGACTGCGACTGCCGTTGCCACTGCGACTGTCATCGCGAATGCGACTACGACTGCGAGAACAGCAGAATTCTTCAACTGGATTCTCATCTGAATCGTAAGGGGAATGCTTCCAAATATGCTCCTACACATCGCTGTTAGGTTGTTTTGCCGGGATAATAAGCAAACTGTTACACACTTCGTGGTCTTCGAGGTCCCAGAACTCCATTCCTGGGCATGATTTTGAATGCCCGGAGCCAACTGTAGGCCACTTCGTGGTCTTCGAGTTCCCAGAACTCCATTCCTGGGCATGATTTTGAATGCCCGGAGCCAACTGTAGGCCACTTCGTGTTCTTCGAGTTCCCAGAACTCCATTCCCGGGCCACATTTTGAATGCTGAGGCAGGCTGAGTGAACTGAGGCTGAGGCAGGCTGAGGCTGAGGCAGGCTGAGGCTGAGGCCGAGGCTGAAGGCAGACTGAGGCTGAGGCTGAAGCAGGCTGAGGTTGAGGCTGAGGCTGAGGCTGAGGCTGAGCAGGCTGATGCTGAGGCAGGCTGAGGCTGAGGCTGAGGCTGATGCAGGCTGAGGCTGAGGCAGGCTGAGGCTGAGGCCGAGGCTGAAGGCAGACTGAGGCTGAGGCTGAAAGCAGGCTGAGGCTGAGGCTGAGGCAGGCTGAGGCTGAGGCTGAGGCAGGCTGATGCTGAGGCAGGCTGAGGCTGAGGCTGAGGCTGATGCAGGCTGAGGCTGAGGCAGGCTGAGGCTGAGGCCGAGGCTGAAGGCAGACTGAGGCTGAGGCTGAAGCAGGCTGAGGCTGAGAGGCAGGCTGAGGCTGAGGCTGAGGCAGGCTGATGCTGAGGCAGGCTGAGGCTGAGGCTGAGGCTGATGCAGGCTGAGGCTGAGGCAGGCTGAGGCTGAGGCCGAGGCTGAAGGCAGACTGAGGCTGAGGCTGAAGCAGGCTGAGGCTGAGGCTGAGGCAGGCTGAGGCTGAGGCTGAGGCTGAGGCTGATGGCTGAGGCTGAGGCTGAGGCTGAGGCAGGCTGAGGCTGAGGCTGAGGCTGAGGCCAGGCTGAGGCTGAGGCAGGCTGAGGCTGAGGCCGAGGCTGAAGGCAGACTGAGGCTGAGGCTGAAGCAGGCTGAGGCTGAGGCTGAGGCTGAGGCTGAGGCTGAAGGCAGGCTGATGCTGAGGCAGGCTGAGGCTGAGGCTGAGGCTGATGCAGGCTGAGGCTGAGGCAGGCTGAGGCTGAGGCCGAGGCTGAAGGCAGACTGAGGCTGAGGCTGAAGCAGGCTGAGGCTGAGGCTGAGGCAGGCTGAGGCTGAGGCTGAGGCAGGCTGAGGCTGAGGCAGGCTGAGGCTGAGGCTGAGGCTGATGCAGGCTGAGGCTGAGGCAGGCTGAGGCTGAGGCCGAGACTGAAGGCAGACTGAGGCTGAGGCTGAAGCAGGCTGAGGCTGAGGCTGAGGCAGGCTGAGGCTGAGGCTGAGGCAGGCTGAGCTGAGGCAGGCTGAGGCTGAGGCTGAGGCTGATGCAGGCTGAGGCTGAGGCAGGCTGAGGCTGAGGCCGAGGCTGAAGGCAGACTGATGCTGAGGCTGAAGCAGGCTGAGGCTGAGGCTGAGGCAGGCTGAGGCTGAGGCAGGCTGAGGCTGAGGCTGAGGCAGGCTGAGGCTGAGGCTGTGACTGCGACTGCCGTTGCCACTGCGACTGTCATCGCGAATGCGACTACGACTGCGAGAACAGCAGGATTCTACAACTGGATTCTCATCTGAATCTTAAGGGGAATGCTTCCAAATATGCTCCTACACATCGCTGTTGGGTTGCTTTGCCGGGATACTTTCCTGGTGATTTCATGTCTGAGTATCAAATGTTCGTGCGTCTAGGTATGAGCGAACCTGGGTATGAGTGGCTGAGTATGAATGGCTGAGTATGAATGGAGTCTGGGTGGGAGCAAGTATGAGTACGGGCGACTGGATCTGAGCGCCTCTGAGTATGAGCGAATCTAGACTGAGTGCGTCTTATGACGTGCGAGTCTTAGTATGAGCAGCTGGGTACGAGTGAATCTGAATGCAAGCGAATATGAATGTGAGTGCGTCTGGGTCTGAGCGCCTACGTGTCAAGTGTGTGTGTGAACACAAGTGGGTATGTGTGTATGACTGAGTCTAAGCGTGAGTGGGTCTGAATCTGCCGACCCTTCGGCGCGTGTGAGTCGTCGTCGTCGTCGTCGTCGTCGTCGTCGTCGTCGTCGTCGTAGTCGCCAGTCCCATGAAAATTCAGGAACGAACAGAAACAAGAAACGTCGCAGTTGAGTCGATTCACTTCCCCTGTCCCATTCCCATGACGGGGGGAGTTAAAGGGGGGTTACGGGGGGGGGGGCGGCAGGGCAGGGAGGGTCCCGGGTCAGAGTGCCGCACCCCAGAAATCCAGGCGAATGGTCCCGACTGTGGACGGGGGGGACACGGAGGGGTTCCCCCTGGGGGGGGGGGGGGAGCCTCCTGGGGGCTCCTAGGGGCCTCCTCGGTCGGCATCCCGAAGCCTCCTTGCGCCTCCTAGGGCCTTCAAGACGTTCTGGGGCCTCCAGAGGCCTCCGGAACCTTCTGGGGGGCTCCTGCGCGCGGGCCTCCTCGGGGATGCCGCATGGGCCTTCAGGGCGGACCTGGACTGTCCTGGTGCGTTCCGGAAACAGCCTGGGGCCTCCTGGCGCCTGCTGGGGCCCCATGCGGCCTCGCAGGGCCTCCGGACATCTTCTGGGGACTTCAGGAGCCTCCTGGGGCTGCCTCGAGCTTGCCCAGGCCTGCTTGGGCTTCTCGCGGCTGCATGGGTCCTTCCGGGGCCCCTTTGGGTCTCCTGCCGTGCCACCCGGAGGCCCCGGTGAGCTGGGCGCGAACGGGCCCGTGCTGCCTACCCCTTGGCGACTCCCCCCCTGCGAGGCCACGTCGCTCTGATCGTGGGGCTCTGACGGGAAGCACGCCCACCTCCGAAAGGGGCCCTTCTGCACGAGAGGGGCCACCAATCTGGGCGCGAGCGGGCCCGTGAAATACACCCTGGCGACTGCCCCTGCGGAGGCCGGGGTGGTACGCCTTCTACCTCGCAGTAAACTTGGAGGTGCTCAAGGAGACACCTCTCCCGCCACAAGAAGCCATTCTGCCTGAGGGGCCCCGCCGACCTGGACGCGAACGGGGCCGCTTGATGCCCCTGGCGGCCCTCCCTTGGGAGGCCAAACTGCTGTGCCTGTTACATCGAAGTGATCAGGGGCCCTGAAAGCAACAGTCACACACAGGAGGAGGAGGAGGAGGAGGAGGAGGAGGAGGAGGAGGAGGAGGAGGAGGAGGAGGAGGAGGAGGAGGAGGAGGAGGAGGAGGAGGAGGAGGAGGAGAGGAGGAGAGGAGGAGAGGAGGAGGAGGAGGAGGAGGAGGAGGAGGAGGAGGAGGAGGAGGGGGAGGGGGAGGAGGAAGAGAAGGAGGAGGATGAGGAGGAGGCGGAGGAGGAGGTCCCACCAATCTGGACGCAACCGGGGCCTTGTAACACCCCCAGTCGGCTCCACCTTTGGAGGCCCGAGCGCGATGCCCGCGACGTCGCGATGGGTCTGAGTTTGCAGGAGTCTGGGTGTGAGCGACATGACAGGGCTGAGCGTACGCGGGTCTCACTGTGAGCGATCTGAACATGAGCGAGGTCTAACATGGGTGGGTCTGAGTATGAGGGAGTCTGGGTATGAGTGGGTCTGTGTGCGTGGAAAGTACGAGTATGAATTATGAGTACGAGTGGTCTAAAAGTACGCAAGTCTGTGTGGGTAAATGTGTATCTGAGGGAGCATGCGAATGAGTCTGACTATAACTACGTATGTCTGAAGGAGGAGGAGGAGGACGAGGAGGAGGCGGAGGCGGAGGCGGAGAAGGCGGGAGTGAGGAGGAGTGGGAAGGAGGAGGCGGGAAGAGTTTGATGCTGGGGCGTGCCACCAGTAACGATAAGCCCATACTTGAGACACGGGGATCAACTCCACGGGCCCTATGGGGCTCGAATCTTGGTGGATAGGATTGGGCCTCCCACGCTGGCCGGGAGCCCATGTCCGCAGAGGTCTGGGCACGAACTGGGCCCGAGGACGGGGAGGCCTGGCGGTGGCAGACTCCAACGTCCGACGCAGCGCGAGAGCCAGAACTCTCGACACCCATCCTTTTCGTGACCCCTTAAACGGGGACTTTGAGCAACCACGGTGCGAGGGGGAACGATCGGGGGAAATGGCTCAGGAGGGGGGGAACGATCGACCTTGAATCGGCGTTGCATCGTCGATCGATCGGCGATAGGCCCCCGATGGCAGAACGACACGTTCCTGGGCGGGGTGGGTCATCGGGCCCCTATCGCCAATGAATGGGCGACTGGGGGTCGATGCACATTCCCCTGAACCTATACGCCCCTGATGTTGCCCCTTACATTGGCACGCCCAAGACAGATGCAGCCATAGGTCGAACTATTCTCCACTCTTTGTCTTCCTCCAGCTGAGCGACGATCAAAAACGGGCCTCACGCGAGATGACGCAGCGACCTTACGCGGTGGCTTACGCGGGCCGCCAGCGCAGCACGCTACTTTGGAGAAGGAGGCAATTACGCGCGACCTTGCGCGGGCCGCTTGCGCGCCGATGTCGGCGCAAACGACCCCGATTTGTTTGCGTCGCTCAGCTGGATGTGGCAAAGTCCTGGTCTCCATGGCCCTGACTTTCGTGTGATCTCTCGCGCCGCCAACTCTACCCGCGAGGGCCCCCGTGGCCCAAGGCCAGGGGCTAATTACCCCCCCCGGGGGCCGTCGTGCTTTTCGTATCCACGACTTGCCATCGCTCGGACGTCCATTCACCGTGCATTGTGTGGTTTCGTGCGTGTTATTCTTCTCCAGATGATCCATCCAAGATGCTCTAAGAGTGTTCAGGTGTTCTAGCCCTCGCCAAACACTTGGACACGTCCGAGGGATGCCAAGACGACCTCTCCCCCTCCCCGGATAGAACTCGCCGTTGCGCTGGCGGGCGAGCTCCAGCAGCTCCTCGCGAGGCGGCCAAGCTACCGATGCCGACACCGACGCCGCCGCCGGCGACGACGACCCGAAGGCCTCTAGAAGCCACTTAGAGACTCCGAAAGCCCCTGCGAGAGAAAGCCCCCCCCCCTCGCGGGCTCCTCCTTTGCAAGGCCCGTGAAAGACTCTAATAACCGCCGCGAGAGCCTCCGAGGGGCCTCCTGGGCCCCCCGAGGCGGCCCGCCAAGCAGAGCCTCCGAGGGCGCTCCCGGGAGCCTCCGAGGGCGTCTCCGAAGGCCTCCGCACGGGTCCCCCGCAAGGGCTCCCGAGGCGGCCCCAGAAGGCCCCCGCGAGCCCCGAGGGCGGCCCCGAAGGGGCCTCTGGGCTCGGGCTCGGGCTCGGGCTCGGGCTCGGCTGCGAGCTCGAACTCACTCGGGCTCGGGCTGGGCTCAGGCTCGGGGCTTCGGGCTCGGACCCAGACCTCTGGAGAGCGGCAGCGAGGGCGAGGGCGGGGGAGAAGGAGGAGGAGGAGGAGGAGGAGGAGGAGGAGGAGGAGGAGGAGGAGGAGGAGGAGGAGGAGGAGAGGAGGAGGAGGAGGAGGAGGAGGAGGAGGAGGAGGAGGAGGAGGAGGCGTAGGAGGCGTGGGAGGAGAAGGTGGAGGAGGAGGAGAAGAGGAGAAGGACGAGGAGGAGGAGGAGGAGGAGGAGGAGGAGGAGGAGGAGGCGCAGGAGGAGGAGGAGGAAAGAAAGAGAAGGAGGAGGAGGAGGAGGAAGAGAAGGAGGAGAAGGAGGAGGACGAGGGAAAGAGGAGTAGGAGGAGGACCAATGTAAACCCAAGACGCATCAGCGATGTTGTAATACACCCTCCCTCCAAAATACCTCTTGCCCCTCGAAGAACAGATCTTTCTTGCGGGAAGTGGCCATTAGACGACAACCGTCTGAGAATCCTCGATCGTACCAAAACACCACTTCTAGGACGTCAGCGCCGCGGATCAACGTGACTGTTGCGCTCTGCAGCCCTGAATCGTGCCACAATACCATTCACGGGACACCAACACCGCGAATCAACATGGTGGCTGCATCCGGACAACCCTAAATCGTGCCAGAACACTATTCCTGGGACGACAACCATACGAATCATCCAAACGATTGTAAGCTTTTAAGACAAATTTGCGCGGCGCCAAGGCAGAAACCGAATGTTGAACATGAGCCGCCCTCAGTCCTTGAAGCTGTTGTAAACTGTTTAAGCAAATGAACGCAGCGCTAAGGCGAGAGCCACATTTTGAAAAGGAGCTGCGAACATTTAAAACGAACGCGCGCGGCGCTAAGGCGAGAACCACATTCCCCAATCAGTGATTGCACTGAAGGGGTCCTAGCGCAAGTTGAACAATTGGGCGAAAAAGCCGACCCCGACTGCCGGGCCCAGGTTCCCAAGTTCAATGCTGCTGGTTCCGGACCGATTTCGGTGGGCGGCGGGGTTCCCAAAATTCGAATGTCTGGTTCCCAGGTTCCCGGGTGCCCAGTCGCTCTCTCTCTCTCTCTCTCGATCTCACTATCGATCTCACCATCCCTCTCACTCGATCGATCTCACTATCGATCTCGCTATTAATTTTATTATTGATCTCCCTGTCGATCTCACAGTCGGTCTCACTATCGATCTCGCGATAGATCTCACGATCGCTCTCACTATTGGTCTCACTACCGATGTCACTATCGATGTCATTATTGATCTCACTATCGATGTCACTATCCATCTCACCGTCGATCGTACTATGGATCGCATTAACGATCTCACGATCGATTTCACGATTGATCTCACTATCAATTTCACGATCGATCTCAATAACGATCTCACTATCCACTATCCATGTCACTCATCAGATCGCATGATCGATATTATTATTGCTCTCCAGACATTATCGTCGATATCACCATCGATATGACTATCCATGTCACTCAATCCATCTCACTATTTCTCTCAGAATCGAACACGCGATCAATCTAACGATCGATCTCGCTATCAAACGCACTCAATCGATATCACCATCGATCCCACGATCGTTACCATTATCGATATCACTATCGATATTGCTACCGATCTCACTTTCGATCTCACAATCGAACTCACTTAAACTGACCTTACTGCCAACCTCACTATCGATCTCACGATCGATCTTACTTTCGATCTCACTCACTGGATCTCACTCTCGATATCACTTGCGATCTCACTATCACTAGCATAACATAGTATAGCAGATAACATTGAACGGGACAACCCTGCGCCACGGGATACCACGGGAGAGAGAGAGAGAGAGAGAGAGGGGGAGAGAGAGAAAGGGGGAGAGAGAGAGAGAGAGAGAGAGATAGAGGGGGAGAGAGAGGGGGAGAGAGAGAGAGAGATAAAAAAGGAGAGAGAAGCAACAACAGAGAAGAGAGAGAGAGAGCGGGACGTATAATTACTAGCCTGGACTGCAACGTCTATTCGAACTAGACTAGAACTGGAGGAAGGCCGATCAAGGCACCTGCGAACAAACATCGAAATCCACTGGTTTGGGTACTCGCTGGTGTAAACTCCAAAACGACCAGCCGTGAAGCTGTTGCAAATTTCACGCTTCACAACCAGATGTGCATGGTGAAAAAGTCTGAGGCGAAACGCCCGGCCCGCCCTACCGACACGACTGGAGGTGCGACAAGAAGGAATTCTCTGTAAGGAAAAAGGATACACGAGGACGAGGAGGAGGAGGAGGAGGAGGAGGAGAAGAATGAGGAGGAGGCCGAAAAGGAGGAGGAGGAGGAGAAGGAGGAAAAGAAGGAGGAGGAGGAAGAGCAGATGTGGACGGGAAGGGGGAGGGGAGGGGGAAGAGGCGGAGGAGAGGAGGAGAATGATGAGGAGGAGGGGAGGAGGAGGAGGGAGGAGGAGGAGGAGGAGGAGGAGGAGAAGAGGAGGAGGAGGGGGAGCAGGAGGAGGAGGAGAAGGAGGAGGAGGAGGAGAGGAGAAGGCGGAGGAAAAAGAGGAGGAGGAGGAGGAAGAGGAGCAGCCGGAGAAGGAGGAGGAGGAAAGGGAAGATAAGAAGTAGGTGGAAAAGCAAATGTGGACGGAAAGGAAAAAGAGGAGGAGGAGGAGAAGGAGGAGAAGGTACAGGAATAGGAATAGGAGGAGGAGGAGGAGGAGGAGGAGGAGGAGGAGGAGGAGGAGGAGGGGGATGATGAGAAGGAGGAGGAAAAGCAAGAGGAGAAAGAGCAGGAGAAGGAATAGGAATAGGAATAGAAATAGGAATAGGAGGAGGATGACAATAGGAGGAGAGGAGGAGAAGGAGGAAGCGAAGCAGGAGGAGGAAGAGGAGGAGGAGGATAAGGAGGCGGAGAAGAAACATATGACAACTAATACAAATAAGCATATCAAACATATACAGACGGAGGAGGGAGGAGGAGGAAGAGGAGAAGGAAGAGGAGGAGGAGGAAGAGGAGGAGGAGGAGAAGGAGGACGAGAGGGAGGAGAAGGTGGACGAAAGGGGGGAGGAGGAAGAAGAGGATACTGACGAGGAGGAGGATGAGGAGGAACAGGAGGAGGAGGGGTCAATGAGGAGGAGGAAGAAGACGAGGACAAGGAGGAGAAAGAGTAATAGGATAAGAAGGAGAAGGAGAAGGAGGAAGAGGAGCGGAGGAGGAGGAGGGAGAGGAGGAGGAGGAAGAAGAGAAGGAGAGTAATGAGGAAGAAATGGGGTGTGGGTGGAGGGGAAAGAGGAAGAAAGGAGGATGAGAAGGAGGATGGGGAGGAAAAGGAGGAGGAAGATAAGGACGAGGAAGAGGAGGAGGAAGAGGAGGAAGGCGAGAAGGAGGAGGATGTGATGCGGGATGGGATGCTTATGATGTTGATAATGCTGACGATGGCGATGAGGATGATGAGGTTGTTGATGCTGTTGATAACGATGAGGATAGGGATGCTGACGACGATGATGAAAACGATGCTGCTGATACTGGTAATGGTAATGGTAATGGTAATGATGGCCACGGTGATACGGCTATGGGTGTTAACGGTGACAACGGTGATGATAATGGTGATGATGGTGATGCTGATGATGGTGGTGACGATGACGATGACGATGACGATGACGATGACGATGATGATGATGATGATGATGATGATGATGATGATGATGATGATGATGATGATGATGATGATGATGATGATGATGATGATGATGATGATGATGATGATGATGATGATGATGATGATGATGATGGTGATGCTGCGGCTGATGGTGGTGAGGAGGCGGGGGAGGAGGAGGAGGAGGAGGAGGAGGAGGAGGGAGGAGGAGGAGGAGGAGGAGGAGGAGGCGGAGAGGAGGAGGAGGAGGAAGAGGAGGAGGAGGAGGAGGAGGAGGAGGAGGATGGGGAGGGGGGGGGGTGAGGAGGGTGAGGAGGAGGAGAAGGAGGAAGAGGAGGAGGAAAAAGAGGAGGAAGAGGATTCTGCAGTATTCTGCCGGCCTGACCTCCAAAGCTGCGAGACACACAAAGTGGCAGCGAACAGGACCGCCCCTACCCCCAGGTCTGTCCTGGGCGACTAAGCCTGATTTTCCGAAATGCAGCTGGTGACGTGCAGTCAAGCTATCTCTTCCCTATGCCGTGTCCCTCACGTGGCGGCGAAGCCCCAGCCGTGGCGACGAGGAGCGACGACGGGGGGGGGGACGGGCACCGCTGGGCGGTTGCCCCATCTGTCGAACCACGTCCTTCGGCAGCATCGCCCTTTCGCGGCGGCCTGCTGAACGCCCTGGCGCACGCCGCCGCCTGTTGTCGTCCGTTGCAACATTTGCCATGTCGCACGAGCTGACCCCAGCGCTGTCGCCGATGACGTTTGCACGTGTGCGCTGTTTTTTTTCCTGCGCGCAGTGCCGCTGCCACTGCTTACGATGCTCACATTGACAGCTCCCGCTACCATTCCCTGTCCTTCTCGCACGAGCTGAACCCAGCAACGCTGTAGCTGATGAGGCGTTCTTGTTGCGCCTACGGGCACTGACAACCACAGCTACCAGCTGCCACTTCCTGCGTTCTCGCACCGACAGCTACTGCTGCCACTGCCTGCCTTCTCGCACTGCCAGTCCATGCTGCCACTGCTCTCTTGCGCGAGCTGCCTCCAGCAGCCTTGTAGCTGATGCAGTGTTCTTGCCTCGCCACTTGGCACCGACCGCCCTGCAGTCACTGCTTGCCGTCTCGCACGAGCTGACCTTCGCTGCAGTGTAGCTGTTGTTCCTACGCGGCCGCTTGACAGCGACAGCCGTTGCTGCCACTGCCTGCCTTCTCGCACCGACTGGCTCTGCTGCAAACGCGTGCTTTCTCGCACGAGCTGGCCCCCGTTGCTATTGCGTGGCAGTTTGGCACCGACATCCGCGATTGCCAGTGCCTGCCTTTCTCGCAGCGATAGACCATGCTGCCACTGCCTGCCTTCTCGCACGAGCTGACTCCCGCTGCTATGTGGCTGAATATGTTGGTCCTGCGTGGCTGGTTTCTCGCCTTCTAGCATTGTCAATCCCTGCTGCCACTACCTGTTTTCTCGAACTGTTCTTCGTTTGGCGTCTCCCGTGCAAACTGGCCCCAGCACTGTTGCTGATGGCGTTGGCTCGCGCGTTCTCGCCGCACGGACCGCCCCCAGCACTGCAGCCGATGTCACTGCTGATCTTGGCTGGCCCCTGCTCGGCTCATTTCGTATGCACCACACCAAACAAAGTAGCTGTTGATGTGCTGTTCCGGCCTCCTCACCTGCACTTTGGCAGCGGCGCCAAAACTGGCGCCACTGCTCGCCAAGAGGTGGAGGAGGGGCGGGAGGAAGGGAGAAACGAGGAGAGCACGGAGTGCACCTCGTCCCCGGGCTGGCGCGCATTCGGTTGGTCTCATCATTGTAGCTGAGGATGTCGGCCCTCTCGAACAAGGCCATTTCGAAGCTTGCCCACGAAACACCCTTGCGCGCCCCGTGTAGGGGGGGACCGTTCGGGCGAGAAGTGGCTAGAGAAGGAGGAAGAGGCGGAGGAGGAGGAGGAGGAGGAGGAGGAGAAGGAAGAGGAGGAGGAAGATGGGGAGAAGGAGGAGGGGGAGGGGGAAAGGGAGGGGGAGGAGAAGGAGGAGGAGGAGGAAAAGTAGAAGGAGGAGCAGGAGGAGGAGAAGGAGGGGTGAGAAGGAGGAGGAGGAAAAGGAGAAGGAGGAGGAGGAGGAGGAAGAGGAGGAGGAAGAGGAGGAGGAGGAGGAGTAATAGTAGTAGTAGTAATAGTAGTAGTAGTAGTAGTAGTAGTAGTAGCAGTAGCAGTAGTAGTCGTAGTAGTAGTAATAGAAATAGTAGTAGTAGTCGCCGTAGTAGTAGTAGTCGTAGTAGTAGTAGTAATAGGTAGTAGTAGTAGTAGTAGTAGTAGTAGTAGTAGAA
>CAUYUJ010016237.1:128299-157129 GCA_963575745.1 Prorocentrum cordatum | reverse complement strand
GGAGGAGGAGGAGGAGGAGGAGGAGGAGGTTGAGGAGAAGGAGGAGGACGATGAGGAGGAGGAGAAGGAGGATAAGGAGGAGAAGGAGGAGGTGTAGGAGGAGGGAAGAGTAGGAGGAAGAGGAGGAGGAGGAAAGAGGAAGAGGAGGACGGAGGAAGACGGAGGAGGAAGGCGGAAGGAGGAAACAGGAGGAAGAAGGAGGAGGAGGAAGAAGCAGGGACGGGGGAAGAAGGAGGAGGAGACTTAGACTCAGACTTCGGCATAAACTTAGACTCATATTCAGACTTAGACTCAGACTTAGACTAGCTCATGGGATCCCCCGGCAGCCTAATCTTGCAAGGAAACATCGGCACACAGGACAACTTGGATCCTGAGGGGCGAAACCTGTAGGGCGCCAAGTTTAAAGCCAAAACTGAGCCGCGCGCGCCTGGGAGAGGGCCCAGGGAGGGCCCCCCCGCCAGCCACCGCTGCCGGAGAACACCCCCGACAGGAGGCGCCTTCCCAGCGAGGCCGGAGGAAGTGTCACCCAGGCGCCTGTCCTGGCGCGCTGCGCCGTGAGGGGCGACCCTCACCTGCAGGGCATTTGGCCCCGAGGGAGGCCCCCATGGGGACCGAAAGCACGGTCGAGCGCCGCTGGGGCCCTTGCCGCGCCCTCTGGGGGCTTTGCGAGGAAGTTCGATGGCGGGGGTCGGGATCGGACGAGGGGCAGGGGGTCTCTGCGGCGGCAATCGGCCAGAAGCCTGCAACCTCTGACACCGTTTGCTTCCAGACCAACCAACAACTCTTTTCACGGGCGGAGACGGCTGGGTCTCACTCGCTTGGGTGCTCACTGTTCCGCTTCCTGCAGCCTCGCCCGTTGTCGCTGCTCTCAACTCCACGTGGCTCTGTCCAGGTCCGCGATATTGTCACCTACATCTCGTTGATCATGCGACTGGGCCCCCTGGAGAGCGGACCTGGCGGGGCTGCGCTGACCTTGAACTTCGCGTTCATGCCGACCATCGCTCCGCTCAGCAGGGGAGAGACCTTCGGCCCGCGGGTCGCACTTCATCATCGCACCGTTCCACAGCTCGAAGAAGCCCTTGGACAGCGGCCCGTTGCTCAGGTTGCCCGTAATTGCCCGCCATTTTACCGGCGCCACGAAGACCTGAACGTGCGGCGGGCCCCCGATCTCGCAGTCGACCTCTTTGCCCTTCTCCGCCTGCCCGCGCATCTTCTCTGACAGGGTCTCGCGCGCTTTTCCAGCTGCCACCTGCGCCTCTGAGAGATCCCCCTCGCGCAGCTCGAATGTCTTCTTCACGAGTGTAACCGGGCGCTGTAGCTCGCGGGAATCGGCCAACGCGACGCGGCCCATCGTCTTCACCGTCTGGCGTAATCCTTTGCCGCCAGCGTCCTTCTCCTTCTTGGCCTGCTTCTGCGCCGATGGCGCGTCGGTGTCCCTCTCTATAAGTGCGGCGCGGCCATCCAGCTCGGCACCCCCTCGGCGGACATCTTGAGATTGCTGTCCCAGGGGGCGGGGGCGGGCGACTCGCGGTAGGCGCCAAAGCAGATGGCTAAAGAGATCGTCGAGGTCTGCCTGTTCGGCCCCGCAGATCTTGCGCTCCAGGGGCGCCGGCGGGGTCGGGCCATGGAGCTGCAGTGCCCCCTCGGGAAGGCAATGGCCTCGGACCAGCGACAGAGAGAGATGGCGACCCGCGATCACTTTCGAACCCAGACCCACATAACACACCACGCATATGTTTGCGGGGCCCAGAACATGACCAGTGTTTCGAACGTGATGCCCCGCCCGAAGACGGCTTAGGAGGTCCCGTTCGGTTCTAAACTTCGCATCGCCTAACGCGCCCCCCTCACACCTGCCGCTCGCATTTCCAATCTCGGGGGGCCTCAGGGACAGGGGGTTCGAGAACTTCAGGAGGTCGCCGACGTTCAAGGGGGGGGCCGCCGCGCAAACCTTGGTCGACGAAGTTACCGAGAAGTCTTTCTTGACACAGTCGGGGGCCACCTCGGGGCCCGCGAATCTGCAGGGGTGCTCCCAGAGACCCTCCATGACCAGGGCCTCCTCGCCTAAGATCTCCCACGCCTTTGGAAGTCCCGCTTAATCCTGCGGGCCCACGGGGAAGCATGCCCCGCCAGCTTGTCCGCCAACACTAATCGGAATCGGTCGACTTCGAGGTTCGGCAAACGGCCAAACAGCGCACGCAACAGCTGTTAAATGTGTTCGGGCGCACTGGCGATCTGCTGACACCGGCCAAGCAGCCGCGCAAGTAGTTCCAGTTCCATGGGCGCATGCAACTTCCAGTAGGACAGCACCTTCGCATTGGGCCACGTCTTTGCATGACCCCCCCCCCCCCCCCCCACAACGAAGTGCCGCGACCCCGGACTGGGGCGGAACGCGACAGACGCGCACGAGGTGGGAATCGAACTCCTGACACCACTTGAGAAGTGATCACCATCGCCTCTAGACCACGGAGCAATGCTTCCTGGACCAGCCCGATTAGAGTCGCTCTCGTCCACTTCCACGGGCAGTTGAGAGACCAGAAACCCCCATCGAGTAGACGCCCGCCGACGCCGCCCCCCCGCGTTGCGGGGCCTCAGGGCCCGCGACCCCAGACAGCGAGATATGTGGCCCAGGTGCCTGCTGCGCTCTTGGACTTCCCCACCTAGTACCCTGGCGGCGCGTCGTCGAAGCCGGCGGTTCACCCTCGGACTGCCCGCGCCCGAGACGTTGAAGAGAATGGCCTGCTTGCCCTGGTTGGCCCCGAACCCGACCCCCTCCAGCTCCTCCTCGAACAGCTCATCCGAATCTTTCATCCACTGCAGAAAGATCCTCTGATTCCGGGACGCCACCGTGAAATGCCTGACGCCATCTGCGTATCTGAAGAGGCTCAGATAGGCTTTCATGTCTTTCCACTCTGCGATCAGGGAATGGGCGGTTTTGCGAGCCCCGCGGTATTTCCAAGAAAAGGTCGGCCCGCTAAAAATCCATCGGGACATGGTGACCACGAACGGGTCACACGTGGCACCTCCTTCCCCAGGGCGAAGCCAGAGTGGGCTCCCCTCGGCAGTGGGCAGACAGATCCGAGACTCCCGACAGCGTTGTAAGGAGGGACATTTAAGCCGTTCTCCACATGTAATTTGACTGTCGCATCAAGCTCAGAGAACTTCCCAGACTCGAAGGCATTGCTCATGTCTTCCCAGCTCGCAGAAAAAACGTGATACGAATGCCGAAGTTGCCGGGCCACAATCTGCGCCGCCATTATGGCTCCTTCTCGTCTGCGATGCTTGATGAAACCGTAATCGCTCACATCGGGCGGCACTCTCATAACATGTGAATAGAAACGCTTGCCGACCGGGTCAAATATGCGAACAACTCTGTGTCCTCTGACCCCCGAAGCCCCACTTTTTACGGAGTTCGACTGCTGCGCTGCGGTGACAGCGGGGCGGGTCGCGAGTCGCTCTTCGGATCATGCGAAACCCCCCCAGCATGGCCCCTGCGAAGACCGACGTGCCAAGGATCTCCGCGCCAGCGCCAACTCCCCACCGCCCTCGAACAAATCGCTTATCAGGGTGAAAGCAGAACTGCCACAGCTCGGCTGGTGGGCAGCGCTCTGGTGCAGACCTGTGACGTCCAGCCCTCTGCGCCGCCCACGACGCACGTCCGATGTCATTCCTGGCTCGCCCCTCCGTCTCAAGGGTCAGGTCGGGAAGTGGTTATTCGGACAGCTCAACCCCCGGCGCCCCCACCTCCTGCGCAGACATCCAACCGTGCCTACCTTGCTGCCGCCAGGCCTCCAGCCATTAAGTTCGGGTTGGTTGGGCTGATCCGACTGCGGTGCCGTCTCGCTTCTTGGGCCCGAATCTGCAGCGGCCAGCTTGCCCTGATAGCCGCGTCGCCATCGCCAACTTACGTGACTTCCAAGCCTCTAAAGTCTCCTCCTCCATGATACGCTTGCGCTCAGCCCGCTCGGACCGTCGCTGTTGGAATGGTGTTCTCGACACCTCATTCAGCTGCTCCTCGATCTCCACCTGGTGTTCCTCCGATACTGCGCGATCGCCATTTCGTTGCCCAACTCGGAGTTCAGCACGCTTGCGGAGTAGCTCACGTCGCCTCTCAGCATCGCCTCGATGCTCTTCCTGGTGGCCAGGGCGAAAGAGGGTCTGACATGCCTCCACCAGGACACGATTCATGTCATCGAAGAAGCCGTCGGGATCGCCTCTGCGAAGTAGTTCAGTCCAGTCAGGATCCTCACGACTCACTCAGCCCCCCAAGAAGTCGCAAACAACCTCGTTTCAGGTCAATTTTCCCACGTAAGGCATTCACGATCTTATCGCGATCCCAGGCCAGCTTCAGTTGTCTATATTTGTGAAATACACCTCGGCGTACGTATGTATAGCAGTACTGGTACATGACCCTGTGGGAAGGCCCCTTGAAGGCCTGCAATTGTGATCCCAACCCTCGTAAAATATGATATAGAAGTATCGCGCCCGCCATGTGCATCGAGAAAAAACTATCGCCGAGCAGCCGCCCTGTGTACTGAAATATGTCGGCGCCCAGCCGCTGCGCATTCGCCGCCATCAGGTGGTGCTTCGCTTCTCTCGCACAGATGATCTCGCCAGCTCCTACTCGTCACGCTTCTCTTGATGCTGCCGTCTGCTCCACCACTCCATCAGATACCCACTGCCACTGCGCTGCCACTCGATTGAAGCCGATCCCGTCGTTCACGTCCGAATAATTACGCGATGGGGCAGCAGCGCGTCGGCAGCGAGCTGAGAACCTCGCCCAGCCAGTGGTCCAGGATTCGCACCGTCTCAAGGCAGTGCGGCACCTCAGCGGAACTGCGCAACTGCGCGGTTGGGGAGGGAAGTAGAGCACCATTAGGCAATAATCCGGGCAATCACGCTTGATCCTGACAGCGAGTGCCCGTGCTCCTGCACTGGGCGGGCTTGGCCAGACTCGCAGTATGTCGTTTAGCTGGTAGTTCCGATGGATTATCACCGCGCAGCCCGTGTTGCTGCTAGTATAGTGTCCTGGGCTGAATTCGCTCTCTACGACCCACATCCTCTGGACCCGACGCTTAAGTGGTTCCGCGCCCTTTCTTTCACACCCCTCTGTGCCTCCGGGTGGGATTAAATCAATCGATATGCACGACAAGACAATCCCTTCCAGGCGATCCCCCCGCGCGCTATGCGGATTCTACCCAAGTATCTTCGCTGTTTTCGGCCACGGCTCAGAAGTGCGGTTGGGCGAAAGAGGGAGGAGCCCTGCTGGTGTTGCTGCAAAAATCTCGAGCCTGCCGCCACACGAACGTTCGAGCAACAGCGGTGGCTGGAGGAGGAGAACGAGGATGAGGAGGAGGAGGCGGAGGAGGAGGAAGAGGAGAACGAGGAACAATTCGCCGGCCCAACGGGGCAGAGGCGCGCTAAGATCTCCGGTAACTGGTCAACTGTATTCTAGTTCGCGCGCGCGGGGCGGCCCCTGGGGGTCTCCGGGCGAAAACTACCCCGGCAAGGTCCCGGCAGGTCCGGGTCAGAGATGCCGGACCGGGCAATTTTTCGACACCCCTCACGGGGATCGTGGCCTCAGAGGGGGGGACCACAATCGACAACCCCCCCTTCCGCCCCAAGAGACCCCCAAAAGCCCCCCAAGAGGCCCTGGGTCCCCCCAAGACGCCGCCAAGGAGCCCCAAGAGACTCCCAAGAGGTCCCCAAGAGGCCCCAAGAGGCCCTAAAGAGGGCTCCAGGGCTGGCGGAATGAGCGAAGCGATTAATAAAATGAGGATGAAGGAGAAGGATGAAAAAGGAGGAGGAAGAAGGAGAAACAATAAAAAAGGAAGGAAGGCATGCTCCTCGCGGAAGCTCTGCGCGAGGCAACCGGGGCCTGGCCGGCCGGCCGCCAGCAGCAGCAGTGCGGCGGAGGCGGCGGGGCGGCGCTGGGCCATCGCGCCCGAGCGCGGCGGGGGCGGCTGACGTCGCGGGACGGACGCCGCCTGGCCCCCCTGCGAGGTCCGGGTCTCGCGATGCTGGAAGGGGGACGGGGGAGGAGCAGGAGGAGGAGGAGGAGGAGGAGGAGGAGGAGGAGGAGGAGGAGGAGGAGGAGGAGGAGGAGGAGGGGGAGGGGGAGGAGGAGGAGGAGGACGAGGAGGAGGAGGGGGAGGAGGAGGAGGAGGACAGCAGCACCGCTACGCCCAGCACGACGGCGAGCAGTACGACCGAGAGCAGCACCACGAGTGTAAAGAGCACGACTGGTACCAGCAGCACGGGTACGCCCAGCACATCGGTGAGCAGCACGACCGAGAGCAGCACCGCGAGTGTGACGAGCACGACCGACTTCAGCATCACCACTACGCCGAGCACGTCGGCGAGCAGTACGACTGAGAGCAACGCCACGAGTACGACGATCACGACCGAGACCAGCAGCACCACCACGCCCAGCACGTCGGCGAGCAGTTCGACAAAAAGCAGCACCACGACAGTGACGAGCACGATCGGGGTCAGCAGCACCGCCACGCCCAGCGCGTCGGCGAACAGTACGACCGAGAGCAGCACCACGAATGTAAAGAGCACGACTGTTACCAGCAGCACGGGTACGCCCCGCACATCGGTGAGCAGTACGACCGAGAGCAGCACCGCGAGTGTGACGAGCACGACCGACTTCAGCAGCACCACTACGCCGAGCACGGCGGCGAGCGGTACGACGGAGAGCAACGCCACGAGCGTGACGAGCACGACCGGTACCGGCAGCACCACTAGCATCACTACGCCCAGCACGTCGGCGAGCAGCACGGGTACAGGTATAACCATGAGTGTTCCGAGCGAGCCCAGTACCAGCAACACCACTACGCCCAACACATCGTCGAGCAGCAGCGGTGAGAGCAGCAACGCGAGTGTTCAGAGTGCGACTGGCACCAACAACACCACTACAACCAGCACGACGATAAGCATTACGAGCACGACCAATACCAGCAGCATCATGCTTCACAGCAACATTGCAACTAGCGGCACCACATTGACCAGCACGACGGACAGCAGCAGCGCCACGTTCAGCAGCACAATCACTGGTGAGACCAGGGGAACTTGCCGCACCGTCCCCGAGAGGGCGTTGCGCCTCTTCTGGCACGCCCGCGGACGGTCGCAGGTGCTTGCGGCCTTGCTGTTCTGGGCGCTCTCGGCATGGAATGCCGCCGGCCATCGGGGGAGTGCAGGATGTCAGCTGGAGCCGACTCGGCAGCTGCCAATCCCCCTCACCATGCTGTGCCTCGCAGGCCATCTCACGTGCGCTCTCGCGGTGCTCACCTGTCTCTCTGTGGACCTGCTCCTTGCCGTACTAACGATCGGGCGGCGCCTCATGGCCAGGCCCTCCAAGGCGTGCGGACTCGTGCAGAAGTATGGCAAGAAGTACGCTCTCGCGATCGTGCTGCTCGTTAGTTGCCTGCTGGCCGCTGCGCTTACGGGAGCTGCTGTCGGTGCCCCCAGCTACACGATGACGTTGGCCACGGCTACATTGAGTGCCCCGACGCCTCGGGCTCCTCGTCACCACGGCTGGACGCAGCTCGAAAACCTGGCCAGGAGGAACCAAGCTTACGGGATGGCGCCAGCTGTAATGGCCGCGACGTGGGGCGAGCTGGGCTTCGACTGCACGCTGGGGTACCACGGGGAAGGCCCTGGCGCGGCCGCGGCCGCCACAGCGGACGATATGGACACGAATGCGCCGACCGACGACGGGCTCCTCGAGGCAAGACACGGGCGGATTCGGGCGCAACGAACTGGCGAATCCTCCCGCTCTGGCACTGCTGCTGCCGCTGGGCATGGCGCCCTACCAGACGACGCTGCCGGGCAACGGTCGCGACGACGGCCACGAGAGGACGCCGCGACGTGGTACGCCACGCTCCCCCGGACGGGCAGAGCAGCTACGTGCGCGATGTGTACTTCCATTATACCGCCGCAGGTGATCCGCTGTCGCACAAGCATTGCGCCGCAGAGCCCCGTCGCCTGCTTGGAGTGCGCTCTTGTCTGCGCCCAGACCAGCAACGCTGCCCTGGAACTGGCCGACGACCTTCCTTTTGCACTCAAAAGAGAAGTTGAACACAAATGGGCTGCCGTCGTCACCGCGCCGGCGCCGCGTGCGCCAGCCGATGCGCAACTCCAACTCGACACGGCCAGGCACGCCAGCAGCGACGCCAACGCCGAATGGGCGGACGCCATCACGCCAGAAATGGTCCAACAACCAGTGCCCACGGCCGCCCATATACCGCCGCACGCTCGCGGGGTGGTGGGCGCCATCATAACGGAGCACACGAAGGCTTTCGCCCGCGAGATCCACCACGGCACCCTGGAGTCCATCACCAAGGCGGCCAAGCGTTGGTTCATGCTCCCTAAGCTGCTGTTCGGGCGCGCCAACCTCCTGGGCGGCAAGAGAGGCAACGCTCAGCTCACCACTACGCTGTTCCGCCGGGCCACTGAGATCAGGGAGCACCGCGAAGCGCAGCTTTGGGGCGCCGTCCTTGATTCCGCCCCACCTCCTTTGCGCGCCAGGCGGAAGACTACCGCAGAGCACGACGTTATGACGGCGCGCAAACTCGTGGAGGCAGGCGCCGTGGGCAAAGCTACGAGAGTCCTCCGCGAAGCACTCGAAATTGCCGGAGACCAGCTGACCCTGCAAGCCGCACCGCAGCTCTTCCCACACCATCAACCACAGCCACCAGCAGCCTACGACGAACAGGGCGACGAGCAGCAGCAGTTCGAGCTACACTTCGCCAAAGCCTTGCGGGCCGCACCAAAACGAAGCGCAGCTGGGCCCGACGGGTGGCGGTGCGAGCACTTCCAACTCGTCCAAACTGACCTGTCCGCTCTGTGTGCCCTGGCCACAGTGGCCGCAGCACTAGCCCGCGGCACCCTCCCGCAGGAAGTGCAGGAACTGGCGACGGCCGCCCGCCTCCTCCCGCTCACCAAGAGCCCCACCCGAATCCGCCCCATCAACCTCGCCAGCCCGCTCCGCCGTCTCGCGTCCAAGGCGGTCAACAAAATGGCGGCGGGCAAGGTCGCCGAGGGGCTTCGCGGCAAGCAGTACGGGTACAAGCACACGGCTGGGGCGGAACTGGTCCACAAGCACGTGTCCACTGCCCTCCACGTCCGCCCGGACTACGCCGTGCTCTCTCTGGACGCTGCAGACGCCTTCCAGAACCTGAGCAGGGTGTACATCAACGAAGGTATCGATACTCACTGCCCAAAACTCCGCCGATGGGCAAGAGGCTTCCTGCCGGACGCCGGGCAGGTAGTCTACCACGACACCGGGGGCAGAAGACACATGGAACCAAACGACGGGGATCTTCCAGGGGTGCGGCATGGCCACCACGCTCTTCTGCCTCGGACTCGACCGCGCCCTCGAGAGGGCCAAACACCAACTCGACGCAGCAGGTATACAGCACGAGCTCTTCGGCTACATCGACGACCTCACCATCCTTGCGAAGCCTGAAGACCTGCCCACCATATACGCAGCATACACCAACGCACTCAGCCAAGCCGGCCTCCAAACACGCGTCGACAAATGTGAGGTGTGGGCGAGGAACCCTGCCGCGATACCAGCGGGCCTACCCGTGCCGCGAGTAGAGCAGCCCATGATCTTACGACAACACGCCGACGACTACTCCGGCCTGGCACCGACGCCGGTAACCGCCGACCAGCACGCCGAGGAGGGCAGCCTGCACTCACCCGCCTCGCCGCGACTACAACGCCAAAGAACCAGGAGGACGACTGCCATGGCCAGACTCATGGACCTTCACAAAGCCGGCCTAGACGTTCAGACGTCTTTGGTACTTCTACGAACCCTCACTGCAGGAGACATGACTTGGCACATGCGCACCACCGGGGTTCCCGCCCAAACGGCGACACAGCTCGACGACGACCTACTCAGCACACTGGAGGAGCTAGTACAAACGCACGACCTCACAGCGGAGCAGAAAGAGAAATACTGGCACCCTGTCGCTTTGGGCGGCTTGGGGTTCCAGAGCGTGAGCGCAGCGCGCCTGGATGCCCAAGCGGCCTCGTGGGCGCTCTGCGAGAAGCCAGTGCTCCAGCGACTGGGCCTCCGCGACAGAGATGACCTTCTCCACTACTGCCCGGGCTTGAGGCCGGCGCTCCACCGCCTCCAGAGCACTGTCAACGCGCTGACTCAGGAAGAGGCAGCGCAGCAGGCGCCCGACACGGAGCCGCCCGACACCACCCAGCGGCGCTTTACCAGGCACAGGCGGCACGCAGAGTGGACGCAGTGGCTGCGACGCACCCAGACGGAACCGCATCAACGGGCCTGGGCTCTTAGCGCGACAGGCAAGGGGGCAGGCGCGTGGCTCGGGCCGCCCACGCGGCCCGACCACCACCTCGCTGACGCCCACTTCAGGATGGCCGTGAGACACAGACTCGGAGGTCTCGTACGCGCAGCTGACGGCCCCTGCCCCTTCAGAAAGGAGGACGGAACCCTCTGCGCCGGCACCGTCGACACTAACGGACGCCGCGCGCTTTGCTGCTCCTATGGCGGCTTCATGGTTAAGACAAGAGGCACAACAACCTGCGCGACACCATCGCGCGAGCCCTACGTGAAGCCGGCATTTGCGACATCGCAGTCGAGCCGTGGATTCGCCCGCCCACCGGGCCGGGCAATCCGGGTCTCCGCGCGGACCTCAGGTGCACCGACAGTGACGGCCAGTGGGCTTATCTGGACTTAACGATCGTGCATCCCGCCTCGCAGCAGAGCCTGCAGGCCGGCGGGGCCCACACCCAAGGCACCGCTGCGAGACTGGCCGAACAGGCCAAGCGCCGCAAATACAACGGAGTCGCTGGTTTCCAACCCCTCGGCTTCGAAGTGTCGGGAGCCATGGGCGAGTCCACCCGGAAATGGCTCGCGCAGCAAGTGCCTGAGGGCCCTGGGCGACTGGAGACTCTCAGCACTCTCCACCGGTCCATCGCCACCTGCGTGGTCCGGGAAGTGGCGCGCACGCTCATCAGCGCTGCCTGAGATGGTCGTCGGGCCAGCCAGCGCGCCTAACGCAGGGGTCTGGTGGCTCACACCCCTGGGCCTGGAACCGGCGGCCTAGCACGACGACGGCACCAGCGCGTGAACAGCGCTGCTGCGCGAGGACGCACGAGGACAGCACTAGGACAGCACGAGGACAGCACAGGCGCGAGGACAGCACGAGGACAGCACGAGGACAACACTAGCACGAGGAGGGGAAGGGGCGCCGAGGAGGCGCGCCGAGGAGGAGAGGCAAGGCCGAGGAGGAGGAACGCCGAGGAGGAGCGCCGAGGAGGAGCGGCGGAAGCAGGTGGGCAGCAGCAGCGGCGCTAGGCGGCCGCGGGCGCCCGGCCCGCCGCGGCGGCGGGCGCGGGCGCGGGCGCGCGCGGCGCGGCCCGCGGTGCGTCACCCGCTCGCGGTCCGCCGCCCCGGGGCCCTCCGCGGACCCGAGGGCCCTGGGGCACCGAGGGAGGAGGAGGAGGAGGCGGGGAGGAGGAGGAGGAGGGAGGAGGAGGAGGAGGAGGAGGAGGAGGGGAGGGAGGGAGGGAGGGAGGGAGGGATGGCGGGAGGGAGGAGGGAGGGAGAGAGGAGGGGGACGGGGGAGGAGGAGCAGGAGGAGGATGAGGAGGAAGAGGAGGAAGAGGAGGAGGAGGAGGAGAAGCAGGAGGAGGAGAAGGAGGAGGGGGGGAATATGAGGAGTTGGTTTACTGGTGTGTTGGTAGAGAAGTGCATGAAGGTGGAGGCACGTTTGGGCCCCTCCCTGCAGCCGTCTTCGTTGGCCGAGGGGCTGCAGGGAGGTCCTCGGCCCCCCCCCATTGGCTATTGACGCCGTAAAGTATTGGTGTAATGGTGTATTGGTGGGAGAGGGCGACCCCCGCGGCCCCCATGATGGCAGCCGCAGGGGGTGTGAGGCCTATGACGGTCCTCACTGGCGAGGCCTATGATGGTCCTCACCGGGGTGGGGGTGGGGGAAGCGGGCAGAAAGTTGAAGCGGATGTCCGGCAGCAACGTCCTGGGGGGATACCTGAAAAGGGGACTTAAGAACAACGTCTGTCCTCCGCCTATGTTCCAGGAGGAGCCCCGTTCAAAAGGCAGAGGCAGAGAGAGAGGGAGAGAAGAGAGAGAGGGAGAGAGAGGGAGAGAGGGAGAGAAAGAGAGAGAGAGAGAGAGAGAGAGCGAGGCAGAGACGAGGACAAATGTGCACGCCTCGGGGGGGGTCGGCCCCCGGACCCAGAAGATACGAAATACACAGATTTCGTATCACAAGGTAGCTGGCAGCGAAGCTGCATCATGGCACCCTGGGAGCGCGCAGCGGCAGGGATGCACCACCTGGAGTGCGAAAGCGACACGTGGTGACGTCAACCCGGCCGAAGCCCAGTGACCAGAGGAGGCCCCCAGAGGCCGACAAGGGTCACAGGCCAGAGGTATCCACGACCTGTACCCCCCCCCGCGGGCGCGATTTATTTTCTCCGCCAGCACGGAGGGACCGGTACACCCAACGGCACGGAGATCCGACAGCGGATAGGCCGGTGCACCCAAAAAAACATGGATGGATCGGTACACCCAAAGGCACTGATTGGCTTTATCCCATGGGGTGGAATACCCGCAGGGGCTTACACCCGTAACCCACGACACACACACACACACGGCACACACACACACACACACGCACACACACACACACACACGCACACACACACACACACACACGCACACGCACACACGCGCGCGTCCGTAGCCATTTTGGCTCAAGGCAATGCGATTCCCGACGACCGCGAGTCCGAGAGGGCGGCTTGAGCGCGAGGGGTCGCGCTTTGAGCCAAAACTCATCGCACTCCAAGTTTCTCTCGCGGCCTGCGTGGCCATCAGTTTTGCGCCCGCCTGGGCGGCCCCGTTGCACAGTACCAGAGTATTGTCAGAGCAATGGTGCCCGGAGCGGGTGGCGGTGGAGCAGCTGACAGAGGACGGGCTGCGCGACGCACCAAATGGATGTGCAAGTGGTGCGTGGGCCCGAACAAGCAGAAGTACGTCAACTTCGCGGACCGCCTCACGTGCCGCTCCTGCCACATGCCCAAGTCGGTGGCCTTCTGCGGCAAGGTCGTGGACGGCCAGCCCTCGAAACACGCCTCTGGCGGCAACGGGGGCGGCAGCGGAGGAGGAGGGAAGGGCACAGGAGATGGGATGGCCGCCAAGATCGCGGCCCTCCAAAAGGAGCTGGCGATCGCCAACACCAAGCTCAAGGCCAAGGGCGAGGCGATGGGTGGCGCAGACCAGTCCGGCGAGGCTGAGGGGCACGCTGAGGAGCAGGTCCGGGTCAAGCGCCTGGCGCTCCTGGACCAACGCCTTCGTACCATGGAGGCGCTGGATGACGATGACGACGACGCCAAGAAGCTCTGCCAGAAGTACAAGACCGAGCGGGGGCGGCTGCGCCAGGAGCAGATCAACGCCAAGCCGCTCAGGGTCCGCCTCCGCACGGCAGGCGACAAGGAGGCCAAGCTGGAGAGCAGCATCGCGAAGGCTAAGGGCCACATTGAGGAGCTGCGCAGCCAGGCCCAGCAGTTGCTCGACGAGGCCACCAAGCAGGAGAAGGCTGTGGAGGACCAGTCTCGCGAGCTGGTGGAGCTCCAGCTGCAGCGGCGCCGACTCCTGGAGGCGGCTCCTGGGCCGCCCGAGGCGCCTGCTGACAGACGCGCCCCCAGCGTCGAGGAGTCCACCAGGCAGCTGGAGGCCCTCATGCAGGCTTTGGGGGTCGACGGCACGTTGCGCGCGCAGGCGCAGCAGATGGTCCAAGGCCTGCGCCAGGCGGAGCAGGAGGCCCGCGAGCGGCAGCGCCGGCAGGCTGCCGAGGCCGCACCGGAGCCCGGCGCGGCAGCACGACCAGCCCCTGGTGGGCAGCAGGCCGCACAGGAGCTCCCAGTCCCTATGGGGGACGACGGCCTGGACTTGGATGCGCAAGGTCTGGAGGAGCTTCGCGCCTTCCTGGAAAAGTCGGGCCACGCCGTGCCACAAGCGGAGGAGGAGGTCCGAGCGGCAGCCAAGCGGGCCATGGAGGTTGCTTTGGAGACCGCCCGCGAGTTCAAGAGGCCGCGCCCTGCGCCTCCGGCCGCGGGTGCCGCTGGCGATCAGAAGTGACCTCCCCGTCATGATGACGTTCACGGAGCTCACCACGGTGAACGCCAGCAGTCATAGGCCGCTGCTGGAGCACCTCACCACTTGTAGGCCTACGCAGATCATCGGGGTCCAAGAGCACCACGTGATCGAGCCCAAGTTGGGCGAGACTCAGGCCTCTGCCAAGGACCTGGGCTGGAAGGGGGTCTGGGCCCCCGCGGTCGCCACAGGTGCGGCCAACGGCAGTGTGGGAGGAGTCGCGGTGTTGGCACCATCGCATGTCCTCATCACCCACCCCCCTGGACTCGCCACTCCTACTCTTGAGCCAGGCCGAGCGGTGGCGGCGCACGTGCACACGGCGCACAAGGGCGGGTTTATCTGCGTGGCAGTCTACCTGCGCACGCTCGAGGGCCTCTCCCCGGAGAACTTGGGAATCCTCTGGAAGGTGACCAAGTACCTCAAGGCGGTCAATGACATGGGGCTCGACTGGGTGGTGCTGGGTGACTTCCAGATGGCCCCGGAGGTGCTGCTCGGGCAGGGGTGGTTACGCCTCGTCGGAGGCCAATGCATCGCGCCCACGGCTGCCACGTGCCACGTCGCCAAGCCAGGGTCGACCATCGACTTCTTCTTGGTTTCACGCCACCTCGTGCCCAGGCTCCCTGACCTTCCAGATGTGGACAACTCCACCAAGCTGTGGCCACACGCGCCGGTGACATTGGCCCTGCGACATCCGCAGCTCCAGCAGGAGGCGTGGGTTCGACAGCTGGTTCAGCCCAGGCAGCTGCCAGTGGTGCCCCCGGTGGGGTGCGCGCGATTTCCGTGGGCCTCCTGGACAGAGGTCCTCCGGTCGGTGGCGCATGCGGAAGCGGCTGACCAGCTGGCGGTAGCATGGGACCTGGTGCTGCGTGGCATCACCCACGAGCTCCTGGACAGGCACGACATCGTGGATCCGCGAGAACAGACTCCCTATCACCAGTGGGAGGGCCCGCCACAGTACCAGTGGCACAAGCTGCAGTGGGAGCCACGACGACGACGGCCGCGGCATGGGGCCAAGGTCACAGCTTGGGTTACTGCTGCCCGCTGGTCCAATCACCTGGCCGCGGTCCACAAGTACCTGATGACAACTACGCAGCGGCTGCAGGCACTCTCCGAGCCCAGCGCCAGCTCGCAGTGCCAGGGCCCTCAGACCGCGCATGCCCCAGCGCATAGGACGAAGCAGCTGGCCTTGCAGGAGAAGCTGCTCAAGGGCTTGGCCACTGCGTTGTACCAGCTCGACGGCTACGTAAGCAAGATCCGGCAGTCCACCGCGGTCCTCCGCCAGCTCGACGACAACTATCGACAGTTCCTCGAGCTGGGGCTGGACATGTTCGCACAGCCCGGTTGCCACACCCTCTGGGAGGAGATCGGTGCACGCGGCGCCCAGCAGCAGAAGGCAGCGGAACTCCAGTCCCAGAAGTCGCGGCAGTCCTGGGCTAAGGATGCGTTTCTGGGCGGGGCAGGCCTCGCGCATCGCACCAGCAAGGTGCGAGCGCAGGAGGAGGTCGCCCCCAATGCCGGCCTGGCGGGGCAACCCTTCGAGGTCGCCGACGCGGAGATGGCAAAGTGGCAGGAAATCTGGGACACCAACCAGTTGGCCCCTCTCGAGCGCCCCACGCAGTACGATGCCTGGGAGCCGCTGCCCGCCATCACCGTGGAGCACCTCCGCGGCGCAATTCGCAGCTTCAAGGCGAGCACGGCCCGCGGGCCTTCGAGGCTGGCGCCCCGGTCGCTGGGCCAGCTCTCGGACGAGGCCCTTGTCGTCTTGGGCATCCTCTTCGAACGCTGCGAGGCCCTGGGTGTCTGGCCTGAGCGACGCTTGGTGTGTGAGCTTGTCAGGTTGCCCAAAGACGGAGGTGGCGCCAGGTTGATCGGCCTCCCCCACTCCCTCGTGCGCGTGTGGTCTCGGGCTCGCCGCCCTGTGTCCAAGCAGTGGGAAGCCCGTGCGCAATGCCAGCAGATCTGGGGGCTAGGATCGGGGCGGAGCGCCAGTGACTGCGCATTTGACCACAACATCGCCTCCGAGATCGCGCGATCCCGGGGCCGCGCTTCCATCACTGTCATCATCGACCTCTGGAAGTGCTTCGAGACGATCGACCCCGCCATCGTATTGCGCGAGGCGCACCTCGTTGGGTACCCCAAGAGGCTCATGTGGATGCTCCTGCAGGTCTACGCCTCCCCCCGCATCTTGCGGGCGTTTGACAGCGTGTCCCATGAGGTCGTCAGCTTCCAGGGGACCATCGCGGGCTGCTCGCACGCCACCACGGTCCTCAGCGTCCTCATCACCCGAGCGCTGCGCAGGGCGGCTCAACAGGATGCTTGCACCATCTTGCGATCGCTAGTGGACGATGTGACGTTGCAGTGGACAGGGCAGCCAGGCCCGGGCGTCCGCGCCCTGGCCCGGACCACGGCGAGTTTCCTCAAGGACTTGGAGGCCCTTCACCTCCACGTGCAGCAGTCCAAGTTGGGCTTCGTGGCCACCGAGCGCAAGGTTGCGCAGATCTTCCGAGGAGCGACGCGGGCACTCCGCATCCCCAGGAAGGCGTGGGCTCGCAACCTCGGCCATGAGGTATTCGGCACCCGCCCCCTCCGCACGCAGGAGCGGAGGCGACTGCGGGCCCTCCACGCGCGCAGGCGGCGGCTCGCCATGCTGCGCCAGGCTGCTGGGCGGCGTGCGGCGCGTCTCCAGACCACTGGGCTTACCCCTGCTGTGGGGCATGGCGCTGGCGTCAGCGGCGTCGCCGAGGGCAGGCTGAAGGTGCTCCGCACGGCGGCGGGCGCGCTGGCAGGGCATCGCCCGTTCTCCAGTCTCACCGGCACGCTGATGACGCAGACTTCGGCCAGATACGACCCCTTGTTCGCCATCACCACGGAGCTCGTGGTCCGATATGCAGGCTGGTGGTGGGAGGGCCGGGCCAGCGCATCCGATATGCAGTGCGCTTGGAGCCGCGCCCACGCCGAGTTGCAGCAGGACCCCTCCTGGGCGCGCGTGCGGGGGCCCATTGCCGCGGTGTACCTGACCCTCCAGCGGATCAACTGGACGATGCAGGCTGCGCACTTGCTCGTCGACGACATAGGTTGCTCGTTCTCCCTCCTGGACACGGCCCCGAGGGACATCCAAGATGCCCTCCGCCAGAGCATCCAACGCTGGCAGCGCGGGCAGCTGACCCAGACCCTGCCAGAGGCGAACGGTGAGCTGCTCAGGCCGCGGGTTATCGACGCGTGCCTCCGGGGCCCGCGCGGGGTCAAGGGGCCGAAGGCACAGGGCGCTCTGCAGTGCCTCTGGGCAGGAGGTATGTGGCCGCGGGCCCGGAAGTTTGCCTTTGGCCTGGCGCCCACGTGCATCTGCCAGGCGCGCGGGCAATGTCCTGAAACACTTGGCCATCGCTGGTACGCTTGTTGTGGCCTGGAGCGCACCGTCGACGAGGAGGAGGAGGCTATCCCCGAGAAGTTGGCGGCTATTCGCGCCAGCGTAATCAAGCACGCGGGCACGGGGCTGAGCCAGGACCACTGGGACTCGCTGCCGCTGGCGCACGGCCTCCCCATCTTGCCTCGCGCCGACGAGCTGCCTGCGATGCCTCGCGGCGGCACGTCTTTCGAGTGCATCTACAAGGACGGCTCGGCCTGGGCTAACGATGTCGAGGAGGTGCGGCAATGCGGGTGGGCGATCGTGTGCATCGACGCCCAGGGCTGGCCCGTGCGGGCCCGTTTCGGGAGCCTTCCGGGGCGGTGGCAGACCACGGGACGGGCAGAGCGGCACGCTGGCCTGCAAGCTCTGCGCGCCAATCCCAACCTCACCTTGCTCGTCACTGACTTGCAGGGCTTCGCCGATGAGGGCAACGCGTGGGACCCCCAGGCCGCGGGCTCCAGCGGCCGTCATGCTAAGCTTTGGAGGGATATCTTCAACGTGGTCCAGGCTCGAAGGCCGCCTGCCTTTCTCTGGTGCCCTGCGCGCAAGACGGTGGAGGATCTGATGGGGCGCGCCGACATCGACCCGATGCACTGGATACGCAATCGTTGGGCCGATTGGTTCGCGCAGCTGGGCGTCAGCTCGGTCGCCATCTCCCCGGACTTCGCAAAGACGCTCCAGCGCCGCATGGAAGACGCGATCAACATGGCGAAGTTCATGGCTTGGGGAGTCTGCCGCATTTCTGAGACCCAGGCGTGGGAACCTCAGGAGCACGAGCCGAAGCTGCCGCCTCGTGTCAAGGCGGCCCGAACTCCGCAAATTATCATCATCCAACACGACTACGTGGAGGAGAACGGCACCATCCGCTGCATGCGGTGCAATTGCACGGCAGCGACCTACGAGAGCAAACGCCGGCTCGACTGCCAGCCCTGCAGGGCCACGGCGCTCTCCCGGTTGCAGGCGGCTGCAGCAAGCAGGGTCAGCGGGAGCACGACGCCCTCTCATTGTTTCGGCGACCAGGCCGAGGGCGATGACCAGCGAGAGGCCCAGCAGCGCAAGGTGAAGTACCTATTGGAGGCCGCTCAGGGACCTGGCATGGCGCCCACGGTGGACGCCCCCGCTCCGCTGTCGGGCGGGGGTGACGGGTGGCTCGCGCCGGGTACGCTCGCCCTGGAGGCGCCGCCGCAGGATGTTGCCCAGGCCAGTGCCGGGCTGATTGAGGAGCTTGCGGACGACGAGCTGATGCTCGTGGAGGCGGCAGGCCCCGTAACGGTCTGGACGTCCGGACTGGTGCCTGCAGAGGCGGAGCCCGAGGCGCTCCCCGAGGCGGAGCAGGCTATGGCGTCCGCGGCGCGCCCCCGTGCAGCGCCGGCTGGAGGTGATGCTGATGGCGTGGCTGGCAGGGGCAACGCCAGCCGGGGAGACGATGATGCTGCAGACGTCAGCGCCGGCCGCGGCATGGAGGTGCCAGCACTGGCCGGGGCGCTGGCTGCCGGGGCCGCCGTGGCTGCGGCTGGGCAGGCGTCGGCTGCCGCTGCTCCGCCAGCAGCGGCTAGGCCGCGTCGCGTCGGCAGGAAAAGGGCACCAGATGATGCTGACGGAGCTGCTGGAAAGCCCCCAAGCCAGCGGGCCAAGGTGCGAGGCGACGCCGCCGCCTCCCGGGAGCTCCCGCGCCTCAGAGGAGCGGCCGCGGCGCACCAGCCTGGGGAGCTGCCGGCCGAGGATGGCGCTGACGAGAGCGAGAGGCGGAAGGTCGTGGCGCCTGCTCGTCCATCCTCCTCCGACTCCTCCCGCAGCCTCGCGGGGTGCGACCTCCGGCAGGCGGCGTCCGAGGTGAACGAGGCGCCACTTAGAGCCTTGCAGCGTCGTGCGCGCATGGTGCCGCCGTCGAGGGAAAAGAGCTATTCTGTTTCCCCTCCTCTAGCGCCGCCGCCCGCTGCTGCTTCAGTCGAGGGAGGGGGGGCGGTGAGTGTGGGGGAGGGTGGTGCTGGACGAGGCCCGGAGCAGCCTCCGGCAGGTCTTCCTGCAGACCCCAGCCCCGTGGCGGATAACGCCCATGAGCTGGTCTTGCGTAGCCCGTTTGTGCTGTGCAGGCGGTGCGGGGCGTACGTCTCCGCAGAGAGGGGTGCCAAGAGGCTGAAGGACTTGTGCCCGGGCCCCCTCCCGCCTCTCGACAGGTGTAGCCCTGCGGAGCGCGAGCGGCGCAGACGCCGCGAGAAGCTCCTGCAAGGCCTCCATCCCACCTCGGGTGCGAGCCTGGGGGCTTAGCCTGCTAGTCGGCGCGGGTCTGACTAGCTGTTGGGGGCCTCGGTGGCCCGCTGGCCGGACGGCTAGCTCAGTTTACGGCTCACGGTCTGTTGTTTCTGCGGAGCTTCAGGACGTGGCGCGCCAGGGGGATCGGCACACGCACACACGCGACCGCGCACCCCGGGGGAACACGACGGAAAAGACACAGCAAGAAGAGGACGCCGCGAACCCCGGGGCTGCGGCCAAAAGTCCTGACAGCGGCACCTGAAACGGGATACCTGAAAGAGGGAAGCGGCCTGACCGGGGGACCTGAAGCCGAAGGAAAGCGACAGGGGGGGACGATCCAAGGCGGCCCCTTCGCAGCTCTCGGCGAGGGCCGCTGCTCCGGACGTGTAGATTGGACGGCGGCTAAACCCATCCATGAAGAAAGGCGGGGGGGGGGGGAAGAGGAGGAGGAGGAGGAGGAGGAGGAGGAGGAGGAGGAGGAGGAGGAGGGGAGTAGGCCCAGCCACACACCTGCGCCCCAAGTGGCAGACGGAGGTGGCTGGGAGGGTTTTACATGCCCGTCCTTGGAAAGCTCGGCTTAAGGGCGGGGAGCGGGAACGACCTCATGAGTGGCGCCGCGGCGGCACATGTGACGCCGCGGCGGCACGGGTCGAACCGTCACCCTTGGTGCACTGGCGCACTGGGTTGGCAACTGACGCCGCAGAGTAGTAGATTACTGACATTGACTGGCACCGTCAGCCGGCAGGGGATAGATCCCGTGCACGGCCCCATGGAGGAATATGAGGAGTTGGTTTACTGGTGTGTTGGTAGATTGGTGCATGAAGGTGGAGGTACGTTTGGGCCCCTCCCTGCAGCCGTCTTCGTTGGCCGAGGGGCTGCAGGGAGGTCCTCGGCCCCCTCCATTGGCCATTGACGCCGTAAAGTATTGGTGTAATGGTGTATTGGTGGGAGAGGGCGACCCCCGCGGCCCCAATGATGGCAGCCGCAGGGGGTGTGAGGCCTATGATGGTCCTCACTGGTGAGGCCTATGATGGTCCTCACCGGGGTGGGGGTGGGGGAAGCGGGCAGAAAGTCGAAGCGGATGTCTGGCAGCAACGTCCTGGGGGGATACCTGAAACGGGGACTTAAGAACAACGTCTGTCCTCCGCCTATGTTCCAGAGGAGCCCCGTTCAAAAGGCAGAGGCAGAGAGAGAGAGGGAGAGGAGAGAGAGAGGGAGAGAGAGGGAGAGAGGGAGAGAAAAAGAGAGAAAGAGAGAGAGCGAGGCAGAGACGAGGACAAATGTGCACGCCTCGGGGGGGGTCGGCCCCCGGACCCGGAAGATACGAAATACACAGATTTCGTATCACAAGGCAGCTGGCAGCGAAGCTGCATCATGGCACCCTGGGAGCGCGCAGCGGCAGGGATGCACCACCCGGAGTGCGAAAGCGACACGCGGTGACGTCCACCCGGCCGAAGCCCAGTGACCAGAGGAGAGGCCCCAGAGGCCGACAAGGGCCACAGGCCAGAGGCATCCACGACCTGGGGCGGGGGGGAGGAAGGCGGGGGGGAGAAAGGGTACACCCTGCGAAATGCTTAAGAAATCATGGGTTAAGAAATTCATAGTCTCAGAACTTGAATAAAACCCAGAATTCCCATTCAAACATTAGGATTTACATTGAAACATTAAGAATCATGGAGACTCTGGTCGAAAATTTAAGTTTTCTTAAGCATCGCCTAAGGTGTACTGATACCACTGCGCGTCCCTCGTTTCTGCGGGTGGATTCGCCTCGACATCCTTGTCAGACCGCACCCCGGGCGAGATCTGGGAAGTGACTTTATCGGCACCTTTTTCCCCCAATTGCCTCCTGTTGTCCCGTGGTCTCCCATGGTCCACCGTTGTCTCGTGTTGTATCCCTTTGTCTCACATGTTCTCCCGTTGTCTGTCTGCGTCGCTCTGGGAGCCTTCGTCTATGCCCCTGTCTATCCCTCCGCCGCAGTGTAAAGCTGGCTCGGGTATTTTCCCGCAGTGTACTGTTTCCCGACTGAGGGGATGGACACGCAGCAGAGCCTTCGCAGAGCTATCCCGACTGCGGGGATGGGCACGCAGCGCCGTAGCGCTCCGTTGGCGACGTCGAGGAACCCGTCTGCAAGCGCAGACCGCGGCGCGATGACCGGAACGGAAAGGGGGGAGGGTGAGGAGAGGAAGAGGGGGGAGGAGGGGAAGACGGGAAAGGGAAGGAGGAAAAGTGGAAGCGGGAGGGGAAAGAGGGAGGAGGCAAGCTAGGTGCGCTCGGGTCATATCTGACGTCCTAACCCTCCCTCCCATCCCTTATCATGGCGTAGATCTCCTCTCTATTCGCACAGTCGGATGCCGAGCAGGGCAATGATTCCGAGAGGGTGTGCGATGCATCGTAGAGCACGGCATAGCAGGGCGTAGAAGAGCACGGCAGAGCGTAGTGTGTCATAGTATGGCGTGGCGTTCGCAATGAAGAATTGCATCGCAAAGCCAACGCAAATAGTGGCATCGCACAGCGGCACATAACAGAGCATGGCATAGCATGGCGTTGAAGATCAAAGCGTAGCATGGCATAGCATGGCGTGGCACTGCGTAGTCAAGCACTGTGTAGCCTGGCATTGTAGCTGACGGTATGGCATCGCACAGCGGAACACCACATAGCATTGAGTTGCATGCCGTGGCATGGCACTGGAGATATCTGGAAATAATGACGCCAACGCTGCAGCACGATTCGGAACGAGCGGAAGCGCGGAAATGAGGCCAACGCTGCAGCGGGAGCACGATTCGGAATGAGCGGCAGCGTGGAAATGAGGCCAGTGCTGCGGCGGGAGCACGAGTCGGAACGAGCGGAAGCCCGAAAATGAGGCCAGCGCTTGAACAAGAGCAACATTTTGAAAAAAAACGACAAACCAACTCCTTGGAATCCTGTTTGAACAGAAAACAATACGTGGCGGGGGGCCGAATATCTTCCAGAAGTCATCAGGGGAGAGAGTACAGTAGTATTCATACTGTGTAATTGTTGGAGAAGGGGAACGGGGGAGGGGGACGAGGGGAAGGGCGGAAGGGGGAAGAGGAGAAGGGGAATGGGGGAGGAGGGGGGGAAGAAAGAGAGGGGGGAGGGGAGGAAGAAGGGGGGGGGGGAGGGGGATGGGGGGGAAGGGGGAGGGGGAAGGGGGGAAGGGGAGGGGGGGAAGGAGGGGGAAGGGGGTTGGGGAGGAGGCAAGCCAGGTGCGCTAGCGTCATATCTGACGTCATACCCCTCCCTCCCATCCTTTACAATGGCGCAGATCTCCTACGTATTTATTTGCACAGTCGGATCGACCAGGGCAATGATCCCAAAAGGGTACGCGATGGATGGAAAAGCATGGCGTAGAAGAGCAGGGCAGAGCCTGGCGTGTCAGAGCATGGCGTGGCCGTGCGTAGTGAAGCATTGCATCACAAAGCATAGGAGCGCAAAGCATTGCATCGCACAGCGGCGGTACACAACACAACATCGCATTGCATGCCGTGGCATGAGATGACTTGAAGGGTAAGTGGCCAGACTACGAGAGGACAAGGCCTCTTCAGAATGCCGGCGCCATGTCCTCCGCAACCGTGCCTGCCCGATTTGGGCGCTTTCGAATGCCAAGTGCCGTCAGGAGGCGCGGGAACGAGGTCAGCGCTGCAGCGGGAGCACGACTTTGGATGACCGAAGCGCGGAAATGAGGGCGGCGCTGCAGCGGGAGCACCACTTTGGAAGAACCAGAAACGACCGGGTTGGAACAAAAACACATAGGAAAAACCGAATCATGCAATCTTGTGTAAAAAACACTGCGCGGAGAGGACGGGACACTCTCTGGACAACGTCAGGGGAGAGAGGAGAGTAGTGCTCATATTGTGTACTTGTGGAAGGCGGGGGAGGAGGAGGCCTTGACTTGGTTGCCTTGGGGGGCGGGGGGCTGGCGGACCTCTGGGCGCGGGCGCCTTGGGCGCCCCAGGGGGGGCCGCCGCCGCCCAGGCGGTCCCAGAGGGTCCTGGCGCCTCTGTTCCACCAGCCGGAGAACACAGGAGCTCTGGATACGCCTGGGGTTAGGTCGGGCGTGTCCCCCCCCACCCCCTACAGGCGGATTTTGGGCGAAACATTCAAAAGCCAAAACATCCTCCCAAATAGTCAAAGACTGATCCAAAAAGAATCCCCTGACTATTGTTTGACTATTTTTGTATATGCCTCCTGCAGAGGGACAGGCCCGACTTAAGCCTGGGGGCACACTGCATTTCGCCTCGTCCCGATCCGTCTGGCCCCAGGCTGCCTGTCGCATGTCGATTTCGGCGCACCCCTCACCCGCTTCGGCCCCCTTGGGAAGCTCCACCGAGCTGTGTACATGCGTACCCCTGCCTATTTCTGAGAACCCCGCACAAGTTTCGGTTCCCTCGGGAAGCTCCACTAAACAGCGCGCATGCGTATCCCAATCAATCCTGGCGCACCCATCACAAGTGTCGGCCCTTCTCGGAAGCTCCACCAAAGGGTGTGCATGGGAACCCCTGCCCATTTTGGCGCACCCTCGTAGGTTTCCTGCCCGTCAGGGACCTCCACCTACGGTCCCGGTGAGGGGGGTGCATGCGTACCCCTCCCCACTTCAGCGCAACATCACAAGCTTCGGTCCTCTTAGGAAATTCCACCATAGGGGTGTGCATGGGTACCCCTGCCCATTCCGGCGCACCAAACCACACATCTTGGTTCCTCAAAACAAACTCCACTAAAAGGTATGCATGCGTAATCCTGCCTATTCCGGCACATCCATCACACATGTCGTGCCCCTTGTCCAGCTGTGTACGCATCCAGTGGTATGCATGCGTAGCCCCGCAAATGTCGGCGCGCCCCTCACACGTTTCGCGCCCCTCCGAGAGCTCCATATACGGCCTCAATGGTAGAATTTGCATGCGTACTCCCGCCAATGTCGACGCACCCCTCACACGTCTCGTGCCCATAAGGGAGCTCCACCTACGGCCCCAGTAGGAGGGTTTGCATGCGCGCCTCCGCCCATTTCGGGATTTCGGGGCGTACCCCTCGCAAGGTTCGGCCCCCTCAGGGAGCTTCACTTGTGTTCCCGGTGGGACAATCTGTGTGCACACCCTCGCAAAACGCTGTGCACCCCTCTCAAGTTCCGTTCCCCTTAGGGAGCTTCACCTGTGGAAACAATGGAAGGATGCGCGTGTGTAGCCCCCGACCGTTTCGGCGCACTTCCAACACGGATCGCTGTCTTTAAGGAGCTCCATCTACGGCCTCAATGGGAAGGTTCGGGTGAATCTTCCCGTCCATTTCGGCGCACACCTCACACGGATCGTGCCCCACGTGGAGCGCCCCCCCCCCCCTCCCCGCGAATTTCGACACACCCTCACACGGATCGTGCCTGATGGGGAGCTCCACCTACGGCCCCAGAGGCAGGGTTCGCATGCGCCCCCCCGCTAACTAGTTTCGGCACACCCCTCAACTCCACCTACAGATCCAGCGAGGGCGTTCCTATGCGCTCCCATCGGCCAGGGCGGCACATCCCTCACACGGATCGTGCACAGACACTTTCATCACACTAAGGTTTCATGGAGCTGGGAAAGAGTTGGATACGTCGTCAGGCTAAATGAACCTGACTCGTGCTTTGAAGGTCCCAGGGCCGCGAGTCGAAACATTCCCCATCATTCGCTCTCTCCCGCTGGATCTGGCGCAGTCCTGGTTTGCAGAATCGTGGTTTCTGGGGCCCTGCTGCAAGACGAAAGCAGGACGAGGATACATCTGCATGGGAACACCATGCTCCGAGAGCCAGCGGGTCAGGACGTATCAGGCGCCGCGGCCGTCCCAGAGCACTCCGGGAACGCTGAGAGCGTTCAGGAACGCTCTGGGAATGCGTATACCCTCATCCCAGGCCTGCCCGCAGGGCGTCTCTTTCCCAGCGCAGGTGGCCCGATTCCACAGACCCCGAATTCAAAAATGTTGGCGCCTCACCCTTCGGGAACGGCGAGAAAGTCTGGCTCAAGAAAGGTGAATTCGACGGCTGCTGGAGTGTCTCAGGTCGGGCTTGGAGGGGGCCTCAGGTTTACAGTCGGACCTAGGACAGAAGAACATCCCTCAAGAACATGGGACACTCAGCCGGCCAAAACACACAGAGCAGCCAAGGCTACGCTCCCCAGGATGCACAAGAACATCCAACAAGCACAAAGAAAACTAGGGTACCCTCTCCGAACCGACCTCGATCTTGTACCTCGGTCCGACCGTGGCGAAACCCACCTTGTCCAACGAACCCTTCCGCCAGACGTTCGCTGGCTGACCCGCTGCCACTTTCTTTACTGTCGCCACCTCCTGCTGGCCTTCCGCCGGCCTGCGCCGAAGACGAGGCGCGCCGAAGACGAGGCCCTTTCTCTGGAACGCCCTGTCCATCAAGGAGCTGGTCTTGGGCGTTGCCCACTTCGGGGGGCGGGGGGGGGGACAATGCACGGGGAGGGGGGGGGAGGATAGGTGCTGCCCCTTTGGGCGAGGGGGAGGGCAAGGAGGGGAGGGTGAGGAGGGAGAGCGAGGAGGAGGGCGAGGAGGGGAGGGACAACGATGCCCAGCCGAGAGCTCGGGGGGGGTCCCATCATTCTGCGGGTATACGGGGGAGGGGGTCCCTTCCCCTTTGGTGATGGGGTCTTCAATGATGGGCCCCCCAAAGAGATCCCGAAGACCCCGAGGGGACCCCAGAGGGTCTTGATGATAAGCCCCCCAAGGGGACCCCATCATTGAAGACCCTCTGGGGCCTTCCGAGGGGTGGCCCCCGAGGGGGGGCCCTGTGGGTCTCCTTCCCTGCGACCCTCGACCTCTTCGGAGCGCTCGCGGGGGCCTCTGGGGTCTGCACCTCTTCGCACGGTGGATCTGGAGTCAGGGCTTCCCTCCCTCCCGCGGGAATCTCCCAATAGGCCCCCAAGAGGCTCCCAAGCGGCCCCCAAACTACCCCAAGAGACCCCCGAGAGCGCTCCGAGACCCCAAGAAGCACCTCCTCGCCCCCCCTCTCTGCGAAAGGCCCGCTGGTCTGCAGAGCCCTTCGTCAGACAAGCGCGCTCCACTACTCGCACAGCAACTGCTCGCAAATGGCCTGGACCAGACGCGGGGGGCCTACGATCCACTACAACGAGGCGGACAGGCTTCTTCGTCGGACGTTTGCGAGTAGGCACTTTGCGAGCAGTAGTGGAACGCGCTCGGTGATTCGTGGGCGAAAACACACATCCGCATCCGCGGCCTCGCGGGCCGCGGCCCAGGGCGTTTTTTTCGCGGAAAAGCCCCGCTCGGAACGTAATTATCAGTGCGACCGCGTCTCCGGGGGCGTGAGGCGGGGGGTTGGGGGGGCAGGGCGAGGGCGACGGCGACGGGCGGTGGGGCGACGGGAAGGGGGGGACACCGAGGGGGGGACGGGGGAGGGGGGCTCTCCCAGAATCCGATCCTGGTGCTGTCATCCCTCTCCTCTGCCCCCTCGTCCTCCTCCGTCCGCGAGGGCGTGGATATCGATGCGTTCGCCGCTTTGGGGGCGTCGCCAACTCGGGGGCGACCAGTGGTGGGGGGGGGAGAGAAAAGTGTGTTTCTCGGCCCCTAAAAGCACCCTTACTTCGGGCCTCAAGGGCCCCTGCGAAGGCCCCAGCCCTAAAGGGTCCCATTTCTGCAGCCCCCGCTGCCCCCCCCCCCACATGCATCGCCCCCTCGTTACGCGCTTCATTGCGCGACGCCCAGCGCTTGTGAGCTACCCCCCGGGCGCCCCTCCGTGCAGGGTGCCCTCCCCTCCTTTC
Source organism: Prorocentrum cordatum (assembly GCA_963575745.1). Lineage (NCBI taxonomy): Eukaryota > Dinophyceae > Prorocentrales > Prorocentraceae > Prorocentrum > Prorocentrum cordatum. The sequence goes on along the minus strand of CAUYUJ010016237.1, from coordinate 129,539 downwards.
CCCCACCCCCCCCAGATTGGCGGCGAGGCTGCTGGGCGCGGCGCTGACGGTGGCCTTGGCGGCTCGGGGCGCGTTCGTCGTCGTCGTCGTCGTCGTCGTCGTCGTCGTCGTTGTCGTCGTCGTCGTCGTCGTCGTCGTCGTCGTCGTCGTCGTCGTCGTCGCCGTCGTCCATGTCGTCGTCGTCGCCGTCGTCCATGTCGTCGTCGTCGTCGTCGCCGCCCTCGTCGTCGTCGGCCATGTAATCCATGTCGTCGTCGCCGTCCATGACGACGTCGTCGTCCATGTCGTCGTCTATGTCGTCCACATCGTCCATGTCGTCATCGTCCATGTCGTCGTCGTCGTCGTCGTTCACGTCGTCGGCTTCGTCGATCAAGGAAGTGCGGGGAGTGGGAGGAGCGGGGGACGGGGGGAGGAGGCGGAAGGAGGCAGGCAGGGAAGGAGGGATGAGAGAGGCTGAGGAAAAAGACCATCCTCCATCCTCCTCCATCCCCTTTCCTTCTATAACTGACTCCTCCCTGTCGCACCCCCAGACGTGTCGGTAAGGCGGGCCGTGCATTTCGCCAGAGAGTTCCTCACCACTTATGATCCTGAAGCTTCAAGCTCGTAACAGCTTCAAGAATGGAGGTGGGGTCGTTTTCAACATGTTAGTTCTCGCCCCAGCGCCGCGCACGCTCGTCTTAAGCAATACCACAGCCTCAAGGATGGAGGGCGGCTCCTTTTCAAAGTGTGGCTCTCGCCTTGGCGCCGCGACATTCGCCTTAGAAGGTGAAGCAGACTCAAGGACGGATGGAATGGTGGTTCAAAACACGTGCCCCTGCAAGCTCGTCTCAAAGCTCTGCAGCAGCTTCGAGGATGGAGGGCGGGGAGGGCGTTTAAAAAATGGGGCTCTCGCCTTGGCGCAGCGCGCACTCGCCGTACAAGTGTGCAACAGCTTCCCGGGTGGACGCGGGCAGTTGTCAGCATGTGTCTCTCGCCTCACGTGGCGCCGCGCGCACGTGCTCGAGCATTGTGCACTGCCTTCACGGGTGGAGGGCGATTTTCCTGTTCAGAGTGGGGCTCTCGCCGCAGCCCCGCGGGCATTCGTTCTCCTGATGCCATATCTCAAAGATTGGGAGACTGCTGCTTTTCACGTGGGGCTCTCGCTCAAGACTTCGTCAGGGTTGAAGACCCGAATCTTCAACACATGGAGCACAGACGGATCAAGGGCGGCTCATGTCTTATCAGGCTGCCCCTTGGGAGC
>CAUYUJ010016237.1:113299-123299 GCA_963575745.1 Prorocentrum cordatum | reverse complement strand
GGAGGAGGGCGGAGGGAAGAGGAGGAGGACGAGTGAGGGGGCGGGAGGCATAAGGAGGGCGGGAAGGAGGAAGAGGTAGGATGGAGGAGGAGGAGGAGGAGGAGGAGGAGGAGGAGGAGAAGGAGGAGGACGGAAGGAGGAAGGAGGAGGACGAGGAGGGAGGAGGACGAGGAGGGAGGACAGAAGAGGCGGATGAGGGAGGAGGGAAGAGGAGGGAAAACGACCGCGGTGCCCAGGTCGGGAGCTCGAGTGCCACAGCCGGCCTGGCCACCTCTCCGAACCCCTCCCATAACATGTCGTTGCTCGAGCGCCACACCTGCCCCGGCCAACTCCCGCAACATCCATGACATGTGGGTGCTCGAGCGCCACAGCGGGCCTGGCCAACTCCCGCAGATACCCATAACATATGCCGTACCCCACCTCGATGCGAGCGCGATATGATCGCTGCGTCCGTATCCGCTAAAATCAACGACACTTCGCATTTGTCATCTGGGCCTCAAATTGAAAATCGCTCGGCCTGCTCAAGTAGTACACCTATCTTGCAGCATATCGTTTCCGGAGCGGTGTGGCCAGAAAGCGCCCGCCACGACGCATATTCATATACCATAAGATTTCTCGGTGCGCGCGTCGACCCTGAGGGGGGCGACGCACATATAGTATAAGTATGTTGGGGTGGCGCCGATCAGAAGGCGGCGAGGCTTCTCAGAAGTCCTCCAGCCTTCTGAGAAGTGCTCCGTGTCTTCGGGGAAGGCTTAAAAGACCTCTCAGAAGGCGGGAGGACGTCCGAGCCCTCTGATAATGCCTGCGCACTCTCGCTTTCCCCCCCGGGCGCGCCGCCGACAGGAGGCTCCTCCTCAGTGGGCTCCTGGGCGGTCCAGCGGGGCGGAGGGGCACGCGGATCCAGTCGAGACCTCACGGCTCCCTTGGGGGGTGGGGGGGTCCAACTACGCAGGCGTCGCCACTTTCGTGGGCTCCTGGGAACGGGGTCCTGGGATGCCGAGCGGATCGGAGGGACACGCGGTAGATGTCGCGGCTCCCTTGGGGTGCTGCCAACTGCGCGAGTGCTGCCACTTTCGTGAGCTCTCGGGAGGGAAGTCGGCGGTCGAAGGTTCTGGTCATTTAGGGCGCGTTCGTGGTGGACTCCCGTGACATCGGGACTCCTGGTACACCTCCAGGGAATCTCTAAGGAAGGGTCGGCGACTCCGAAAGGTGCGGTTTGCACAGGGTGTGGTTTGCAACCCGCGCCTGGGGGGCGGACAAGGACCTCGCCAGAGATCTCTGCCGCGCCCCGACGAGGGCTCATCAAACCGGTGGCGCAACGTGGTGACCCCTGAGCCCCAGCGGCGCCGATCGCAAACCAGACCCTGGCGCAACCACGCCCTTTGTAGTCGCCGAGAAGGCAGGAACGAGGGGGGAGGAGTGCGCTTCAGATGCGTAAGGAGGATCGAGCGCACCTGGCGCGAGTGTCCAGACTGCGTGCCTCAACATGGCGCCGGGCCGAAACTCAAAAGCGGGCGGGCAACAGCTTCCGAACCTCCTGGGGCCCACATTTTGAGCCAACTCGTTCTGCAACAGTGGCAGCCAGCTTACCACTAAAGCACGGCATTCATAGCGCCGGCCTGGCCCCAGCCGACCCTTTTCACTTTGTCCTCGGATCCAATGGAGCAGCCTTCCAAGCGATGAAGGCGAGGGGGTCCTGGGCATCCTTCCGCGGCGATCTGGAATCTCTGGCGCAAGACGCCCCCCCCCTCCCCCCCCCCCGCCACTCTGGAGACGCGTGCCCCGCCGCAGCGCCAGCCATTGGGAGGCGTCGAAGCGCCTGCTCTTTCAACTTCGCGACCAGAAGAGGCCGGCACGAGCGGAACGCGGCCGGAGCTGCACGGCCGCGAGCAGCGCGCGAGGCAGGAGCGAGGCAAGGCATCTTAGGCCCTCTCCACTTTCCAATCCTGAACCAACCGGCCCCGCGCAAGCGCGGCGAGGGAAGCGGGGCCTATCGTCCAGCGCGGCGGTTTCCTGCGCCAGAGGCCTGCAAAATGGCGGGGGAAATTTACCGACGCACGTCGCGACCGCGACGCGCCCGCTGGGAGAGAGCACGGCAGCGAGGATGGCGGGCGCACTCAAGCCCGTGAGAAGGCGGCCGCGAGACCTCCACTTCTCAAAAGGTCAGACCAGGACGTTTTCAAACGCGCTCGGTCCCGGCCATTTTTCGAGATACCTCAAATTCGGGGCCGCCCCGAAGTCTGTGGTCGCAGGGCGCGAGGCAGAGGCGTCCAGGGAGTAGGGCCTGCTGAAGCGAGGGGCCATGGGCGCGGGCGCGTCGGTCGTCGCGGCGGCGCCCGACATCGAGGCGAGACGGGCGAAAAGGTCGATCGCGATGAAAATTTCGCCGAACTGCCCGTTCATCGCAAACCCTCTCTGGAGCGAGGAACTGCCTCCGGCCATCTTGACCGAGGACGGGCGAATGATCGCGCTCGCGAAAATCAGTTCTCTGACTTGTTGAAACCAAGCGGGCGAAACGACTGGGCGCCCAAATGTCTCCCTCATTCTTCTTTTGAATAAATGCCCCCGGAGCTCATTGAAGTCTGACATCTGGGAATTCCCACCCATAACCCATCATATAGATTCATCTGGCACCTCAGCCGCCAGTGGGGCAGTCCGCCAGGCAGCGCCAGGATGGCGGCCCGGGCCTGGCGGGCCGGAGACGCCCGTCCTCGCAGCAAATCGCCGGCGCCATGGGTGCTCGATTCGCGGCAACTCCAGGACTTAGCTGGATGCCTTTGACGCGCAACCGCCGATCTAAAAGGAGCCTGATCGCAGCGCGCCTCTGAAGCTGAAGTTGTCGCAGGCGACGTTTGCGACCGGCTCAGGGGCGCCCTCGCAATCGTCTTCCATCGGCTCGCTTTGCCGGGCTTCCAGATCGGCGGCGCGCAATTGGTCGAGCTCCGTCGCAAACTGGGTCGGGCCCAACGGCGACGCGCGACCGCCGAGGGCGCCCAGCCCTGAAGGGGTCGAGCACGAAGATGGGCCTGCACAAGAAGGGCCCGAAATTCCGCGTCTTGCCACCGCGTTGCCCTCGCGATCGACCGGTGCAGAAAAACGCTGGCGAGCCGCGAATGCGGTTCGCGATGAAGATGGCCGTTCCGAGCGAACCTCGCGTCCTCCGTCATCATTCGCCCGTGGGGCCCCACCTGCAGCGGTGACCATGGCCCTTCCCGCCGCGCCGATTTTGGGGAGGAAGCCCCCATAAAGTCCTCGGGGCACTGAATCGAAAGATCGCCTTCGGAACAGGGCGCCCCTGAGGAAGGGGTCTTTGGAATACTTTTGAAGCCCGCGGATGCGCCGGCGTGATCCAGGGGGCCTCTGCAGCGCGCCACCTCGACGAGGTCCGTCGCGGGCCCGGGGCGCGCGGCTAAATCGAACCATCCAGGCGTCGAAACGAGGGCCCAATCGATCGCCCCGGTCGGATCGTTCGGGATGCCGCAGCGGGCGGGGCCAGGCTGCTTAACGCCCGCCACCTTCGAAACAAGTTTCTGCCAGAGGGAGCCCCGCCCAGCTCCCCTGCCACCCTGGCCGAAGTTCACGGCGGCGACTCGCTAAAGTTGAAATCTCTGGCCAAATTCGTCGGCGCTCTCCCGAAGGCTTGTCTAGCTGGAGGAAAGTCGTGCTCGATTGCTTTGGCGACGCGCATCTCGCCCTCCCGAGAAAGCCCACTCCTGTGAGCCTTCCAGCGCGATATCAAACAATCCCCAGACTCCTCGAACATCCTCGAACATTGCAGTCAAATTGAAAACCCCGCCTGGAACAAGCTCCCCAACATGACGAACAGAAGGACCCCAGCGCAGATTTCAGGAGAGAACGCTCGCAATCGAGAGCATTCGTGCACAGAGCAAGAGAGCGAAGCATCTTGATATTATTGTGGATCTGGTGCGGCATATCTTCAGCCTCCGCCAGGGCCCGCGGGCCTCTTGCATTCCCTGGGTGGTGGTCGGGTAGAAAACGGGTTCGGAAATGAGTTATTTCCTGAAAGCGGAGTCGGGTATCATGATGTATCGAAGCCCTGGCGCTGCAGCTCCAGCGCGTGATCGACATGCTCGATTTGGCTGGTGATGTACCTCTCCATGCGCGGAGAAACCTGCTAAAGACACCACTCAATCGCCTCTGTCTCCTCCAAGAGGTTCGCAACCAGCATCCAGCGAGCGGATGGCATTTCCAGGATGTTCTGATGACGCCCTTCATCCCGTTCACAAAAAGACTCTTCTCACTGTGCAAGTTAGCCAGATCCCTGGCGACCGTCTTCGGGCTCGCGTCACAGCTGATACTGAACTCCACCGCAACGCCTCCTAAGGGCGACCGTGCCGCGGTCCTCCTCCAACCAACGTTACGACCAATAAATTTGGAATTTCTGATGGCCTGCCGCGCCTTCCTGCCCGCGTAGCACTTGTGGCACTGGAGAGCGATGCTGAACCGTTTCCCACAGGCCCTCCCTCCGCCCCGTACTCGTCGACATGCGCACTGCAATCCTCCAGCCATGAGAACACTGCCTTCGCGATCGTCTCCGATGGTAAAGGGGGGTCCAACATCGCACCACAATGGCCGGCTCGTCAATGCTCCCGTCGAAACTCTTGTCATAGTCCCTCGCAGTGGGTTCCTCGCGATGGAGCAAGCCCAGCATGTCCCGCAACTCCTGCACTTCGCGTTCGAGTTTGTCCATCCGCGCGTCGTGCACATCTACCTTGTGATCCACATTTCAGACAATTTTCTCCACCGTTTTGTCGATGCTGTTGCTGTGATCGACCATCCTGTTGCTGCAAGCCGTGAAAGTCTGCTACCTGACCATGATGCTGTCCATGACGTTCTTGTGAGTCTGATGAACGACATGCCAAAACACAGCGTGAGGGTCTTCATCTCCAGCTCGGCGCTGGCGTGCGTACTCTCTTGGACTCCCTGCTCCCGACCGACGAGAAGCCAACAGGGTTGTGTCGGTGTCGGCCGAGCTTTGGGGAATGATGCCTGCTGCAGGACTGGGGCCACCAGTGCCAGCGTGGTCTCCACGTCCGACTGGTCTGGTGACGCGGGCGGAATGTCCGAAGGTCCTCCACGACGCTCGGGCGATTTGGCTCCTGCCAACGTAGGGCAAAGTTCTCCTTAATCGAAGAAGCCAGCATCCAGCCCTCCGCGGTGGAAGCCTTCGAACACCTCCTCGTAGCCCCCATTCCAAAGCAGGGTACTTTTTGGCGGCGGTGCCGTCTGAGCCGCTCCTGCCCAGCATCCTCCCGTTCCTCTTGGCAGCCCCAGCACGGCCGTCGGCCAACACGTGAGCAGCAGGTCTGCGAGTGTGGCCGGAAACAGATTGTGGCGAGCTCGCGGGGCCGCGCCGTGGCCTCCTGACGGCCTGAGTCCTTTGAGGGTTGTCGCACGGCGGCTGAAACCAACGCTCGAGCTCCTGCGACAGGGAGTTCAAACTTGAGCCAACCTCGCTACGGTTTCCTCCTCCTCCTCCTTCTCCTTCTCCTCCTCCTCCTCCTGGTCCTCCTCCTCCTCCTCCCTCCTCCCTCCTCTCTCCTCCCCCGTCCTCCCTCCTCCCTCCTCCCTCCTCCCTCCTCCTCCTCCCCTCCTCCCCCCTCCTCCCCTCCTCCTCCCCCTCCTCTCCTCCCTCCTCCCTTCCTCCCCCCCTCCTCCCCCCTCCTCCTCCCTCTCCTCCCTCTCCCTCCCTCCCTCCTCCTCCCTCCTCCTCCTCCTTCTCCTCCCTTCTCCTCCTCCTTCTCCTCCTCCTCCTCCTCCTCCACATCCTGCCCCTCATCCCTCCCCCTCCTCCAAGTCCTTGCTCATCCGCCACCTCGCCCCGATCCCGATCCCGCCAGCCCAGTCCATCGCCCGAGCACGGAGCACGCCCCAGCCGGCCGATCGGGCCCGAACACACCGCCCCGACCGCGGATCCACCTACGGCAAGTTGTTGTCGTGCCGACTTCGGCGTTGGTCTCTGACACCGCGGAGGTCGTTCCAACTTGAACGATCGGTCGTTTCAGAAATGCCGGGTCATTCAACGATGGGCCGATTCTGGGCGGGAGTTCGATCTTGAACGCCCGCGCTGGGGTCGCCGTCGGTCCCCAGACATGCGACGTCCTGATTTTACAATGCGCGGTCCCTAAAAGTCCCGACACTTTCCCTGGGACCACATCCTGGGTCGTTTTTTGACGGCCCCAAGGCTGGGTGAAGGCCCCCAGAGGCGGAAGACTACAAACAACCTCCCGCCCTGATGTTTTCACGACGCGAGCATGCCTGGGTCGACACGACGCGAACCATCCCTACGGGCTGGCGTCGGATCGACAGGCGCCGCCGCTGAAAGCTTACGCGGCCGCTCGGCGGCCGCGGCCGCGGCCTCGACCGGCCCCGCCCCGAGCCTCGAGCAGGGGCCCCGCCTTGGCCCGACCGGCGGGGCGGCTGGCGCGGCGACCGACGAGGCGACCGCGGGCGGCGGCCGCCACGTGCGAGCCGACGCGGCTGCCGACGCGGCGGCGGCGGGCGGCCGACACGGGCGAGACGGCCGGCCCGGCGGCCGATGCGGCGGCGGCGGGCGGCTACAGCGGGCGGGCCGATCGCCGGCGGGCGCCGGCCGAGCCCGCCCCGCTGAGGGGCGCCCCGGTCGACGGGCGAGAGCCTTCCGAGCCCCGGGCTGTCCAGCACGGGCAGCGTGTCCGGGTGCTTGGGCCCGCGGCTGCGCCCGATGCTGCCCAGCGTGGCTCTGTAGAGCTTCTCCGCGTCTTGGTACTTGCCCCTTGGCGGGCGGAGCCGTAGGCGCGGGCGAGAGCTGTGCGACGGCGAGCATAGGATGAGCATTTCTGAAGGTTACCGACGCCGACGCCGATGCCGACGCCTGCCGCGTGCGGCGCCGACATCCACGTCTGGAGACCGCTTATAGGTCCTGGGGTGGTGGTCCCAGCGTCCCGCCGGATGGGGCCTCGGCAATGCCCCGCCTCAGGCGGAGACGGAGGAGGAGGAGGAGGAGGAGGAGGAGGAGGAGGAGGAGGAGCAGGAAGAGGAGGATGATGATGATGATGATGATGATGATGAGGAGGAGGAGGAGGAGGAGGAGGAGAGGAGGAGGAGGAGGAGGAGGAGGGGGAGGACCAGTGTAAACCCAAGAGTCACCAACGATGTTTGAACAAACCTTCCCTCCAAGCTCCCTCTTCATAGGAAACTGCAACGGCTCACATCTACTGAGAGAACTGCCTCGTTGGAAGACAACCGTTTGAAGAGCCTGAAGCATGCCAAAAAATTCTCGGGATTCCAATGCCACGGATCGCCCTTACCGTTGCGTCATGATAATCCTGAATCGTGCCAGGACGCCATTCCTGGGATCCTTCTCATCCTCATCCTGCTCCCTCTCCTCCTCCTCCTCCTCCTCCTCCTCCTCCTCCTCCTCCTCCTCCTCCTCCTCCTCCTCCTAGTCCTCCTCCTCCTCCTCCTCCTCCTCCTCCATCCGGCAGCAGTATCGACTCCACCTTCAACGGATGCGATCTCCTGCAGCTGACGACGCCGCCTCTGACATGGGCAGCGAGGTCGGTGAAGGTGACCTTGAGCAAGGGGAGCGTGACCAGCTTCGTGAGCTCAAAAAGCGTGTTGCTGACACGGGACTTGACGAGAATGCCGCAAAGGAGTATGCCGACCTCATCCAGAAGTGCATCATCGCCAAGTCGACGAAGCGTGCTCGCATCAGCCAGAGCGTCACTTGCGACATGTACCGCGCCTTCTGCAACGCCACCGCGAAGCAGATGGGCCAGCACGGGGCTGGGTTCGCCCCGCCAGGAGGTGCTGCTGGTGGAGGCGCGGCTGCTTCTGAGGCCCAGCCCTCTGTTTAGCACGCCTCCTCCGCCCCCTGTGGCGGCGTCGCCCCATTTGCCCCTTCAGCATGTATTTTTAAAGTTTGTCAATGTAACGCAATGGTCTAAGCTCACTCAGGACTTTCTCGCAGCTAAGGTTTCTGAGGTTGATGGGATATTCCTGGCTGAGCATCATCAGCGAGGGCCAGGCTGCTTTCTGGCCAAGAAGACTTGTCGACATATGAAGTGGTCCCCACACTTTCAGGATGCGTTGGCATCGCCAGGTGGAGGCACACATGGTGGAGTCGCAGCGGTTGTCCAGCCACGTCTCTGCTTTCGTAAGTTTCTCGTTCAATTGTCCGTGCTAAGTGTTCTGCCCAGGTGTGGGCCCAGGCCAGTCAGCATTATTGCGGGCAAGGACTCGCTACTGGTGCTGATCTGACTGTGTTTCGTGCCAAGCATAAGAAGTTGCTGGACGACGGCGACTACAAGAGTGCTGCTCTTCTTGCGACGATTGTGGTTGGCGCATGTTGGCCAGAGAGCCGTCTTGAGGATAGTGGATATCTAACCTCGGGCAAATGTTTCCGCTGTGGTGACGAGCGTGAAACGCCTCTTCACCGATGCTGGGGCTGTCCTTCCAATGCGTTGCTGTTATGTCCCAGCATTTCTGGCAGCGAGTACCTTGTCGAGGATGCTCAAAATGCAGATCCAGCCAGTGCCTTCTTCACTCGCGGGGTCCCATCAGTGGATGCCTCATGTGGTCACCTACCTCCTCCACAGACGAGTGTTTGGACATGGGGTACCTTGAGGGCTCAGCTACGTGTTCCAGGAGGAATGTGGGGCCTTGATGGCTCTGGTGGAAAGTATGCTACTGATAAACGGCTTCGTCGATGTGGGTGGTCGATCGTGAGTTTGGGCTGCCCCGACGGGCTCTCCCTCCAGCTCAATGCAGTAATGTGTGGTAGTCTCCCTACTGCTGAACAGTCGAGTCCTCGTGCTGAACTCTATGCGTTCCTCATGGTGATCACGCGTACTGTTGATGATATATTATGTTATTCTGATTATCTGCCCTTGGTGAAAGGGCTCAGGCAGCCACGAGCTCAGGTAGTTGCCAGTAATACCATGCTCGATCTGTGGGTTCGGATCTGGTCGGATCTCGATGATCGGGGCCCCGGTCGGGTCGAGGTCCTGTGGATCAAGAACCACTCGACGGCCCAACAGCGGGCCCAATTCGCCATAGGGGAGGAGGAGTTTTTCCTGAATTGGTGTGCTGATTATTTTGCTGCATGGGCTGCGGAGCGTTCGGCCCCCAACCCAGAGCAGGTTGATCTAACTCAGTTTGTTGATAGGACAACTTCTCACACGCTCGATCGTTTGTTGGCGATCCACAAGGAAGTTGTCCAGGCCAACCCAAGGAGGACTTCTGACAGGCTCGGCCGCCCGCCGCCACGCCCACCTCCTATCCCCTCCTTCCTTGTCAGGAAACAGAGGTTGCGGAGTGCTGGCCATGATGAGCCGAGAATGTGCGGATTGTTTTTGAAGTGTCAGATGTGTGCGCGTAGGTTCAGTCTGAAGGGTCGTGTCCAGGACTTTCGTCCAGGAACCTGTCCTGGCCCTGCCCATCTCTCTTCTGACCCGCTCACCCACCCTCTCTATCCAGGTTGTGCCACGAACCACCGATTGAGAGTGTTGCGAGGTGTTTTGTATTGTGCCCATTGTGGTGCTCATGCATATGTGAATGTTCAGAGTCTTGCCCGACCTTGTAAGACGGATCGCCCCCCCACGAATGCTGGGGCTGAGGTGCTTCCCCGTCTGGAGAGGGGGTTGCCCCCCAAGAGGGGAGGTAAATTCCCGCATGCTGCGTGAATGGAAGACGTGCCCAGGCTTGACCTGGTCTCCACGAGCTTTCTGATCTGATCTGATCCTCCTCCTCCATCCTCATTGTCGTTGCGCAAACTGTGGGAATGAGGCTGAAGCGTAACCTCCTCCTCCTTCAGGGTCTTCACACGGTTGTCCCCCTGCGGGACAATTCCAACAGTGGAAATGAACCGTTGTAGGGGCCTGTGAAGAGGGAGCTTGGATGGAGGGTGTACTCCAAACATCGTTGATGAGTCTTGGGTTTGCACGGGTCCTCCTCCTCCTCCTCCTCCTCCTCCTCCTCCTCCTCCTCCTCCTCCTCC